>CAWUFQ010000605.1:5000-30000 GCA_963921405.1 Cepaea hortensis
ACTTATAAGTACCTCTGAAGTCATAGGGTTGACTGGAAGGCCAGGGACACTGGTAACAGAGAAAGCTAATCCACACGTACAATTCTGTCCAGTGCTACTGCAAGTAGTGTGTATGGACTAACCTTGCGGTCAAAGAGAACGAGCGCCAAAAACAATGGTTGCTTTAGCCTTTAAAAGATTGATAACCAGCATCTAAGGACCATATTTACCGACATATTTACACATCTTTTAAACATAAAGATTGATTGTAAATGGGAAACATTCTAATAGTATCTTCCCTCTTTGCCTGTATTATAGTCTGTCCGGAAATGAATGCCGTCATTCACGATCAATTATTTTGAACACTGTCTGTTGCATCGTTATGAAATTTTTCCTGCCGTCTTATATTTACCCCCACCCAAGGAATATGTCTTTGATAGGTCCGAAAACAACTTAAATCATCGAAATCGGCGACATTTCTTTGATGTTTTGGTGAAAAAATATAGTGCATTCACATTTGTTTGCCTCCATATAAAACTCCATATCTCAGTAACCAACTGAGGGAAAACTATGAGATTTAGCATATAACCTTATCATCATGTCCACCCAACAAACAAATTTTGGTTCTGGAGATTGTACAGCAGATTTCAATGTTTGTTTATATGCAGTATATAATTTATGGGTCTGAGATTAAGTTCATAATTTTAAATGTATTACACCGTAGCCAGACAATCAGCGTTCAATGCTGAATATTCTACGTGTTTCACGGGATTGGCCTTATGCCAAGAACCCCGCACTGTTTAAACTGGGAGTGTTCAGAGGTGTCGTCAAAATGTGAGTTATTTCATGAAATCTGATTATTATTATTATTATTTTAAATCTTACCACTTATCGCTAACATTGAAATTTATGAATATTTTTCAATGGGATCGAATGCGAAATTGTGTATACACTTCAAAGCATCGCTATGAAGTTGTACACATATTTTTGTATAGAAGCTGATCGCAGAAAACTGTTTTATACTATTACAAATTCCGAAAAAAGAACAGTACATGCATTGGGCTTGAGTAAACGGTCATTTCGTCGATGGGTGCAAGAATCTGGAATTAAACCACCACGCAATAACCAAACGGTAGGTAGAAAGTTTATTGTAGACAGCTTTGAAGAAGATGTCATAAGTCGAGCTATTATAAAAATGCTTTAAAAAGTCGCTTAAAAGTCGACAGGGTCGTCTTCATTGCACCGAGTTTTTATCCTATATGGCTCGGTCTCTTTCCGCAGCGTGGAAAGCATCGCTCAAAGCACGAACTCCGTAGCTCCAGCGTCGACCCTCTGGAGTCTCCGAAAAAATGCACTCGTGAAATGAAGGACGCGGCCCGGGATCGAACATACAACCTTCGGAGCCCGAGTCAGACGGCTTGACCACTTCACCACGGAGACTCCCGAGGGGAGTGCAATGTGTAATATTAGTAAAGAC
The DNA here is from genome assembly GCA_963921405.1 of Cepaea hortensis. Lineage (NCBI taxonomy): Eukaryota > Metazoa > Mollusca > Gastropoda > Stylommatophora > Helicidae > Cepaea > Cepaea hortensis. Next base: position 6,457 of record CAWUFQ010000605.1, read on the forward strand.
AGAGAATTTACAGAGGCATGGGGTAAATAATGTGTAAATTGACAGGAAAATAGAAGGAATATATTTCTTACCTTACTTTTCACTTCCTTGTGGTTTCTTCAGCTGCTGGTTAATAATTGTACACACATATTCATGTTACTAGGATGCATTTAGCTTTTTATATTGAGTTCGTGAAAGCTTCCAAATAGCTGTGCGTTAATGTGCGTATGGAGTGACCAGAAATGATACCGCAATTTCGCCATCATGTGTCCATTTTTAAGGATCTGTTCAGATGTCTGTGTAGTTTGTTCACACGTACACATGGGTGACAGACCCGCTTTGAGTCTTCGTGAAATAGTGTCTACTCTGCTGTTTACTGTTCAGAGACGGAACATGATTACCTGTTTTGCACTATGAAAATAGTTGTCAGTGTCTCTGTAGTGGGCTTACTTCTTAACGACCAAGATGTTGGTCCTCTCTTCATTGAAGTTTATAGATTGATTCGTATGCACGTGTTTTGTCCCCTAATTGACAACGTGTTTGCTCTCACGTTTCTTGTTATATCACAATATATCAGTTTCCACCGCAATATATTACTCTTCTTTTGGTATTCAATGCGTTTAGTGTGTGTTTTTTTTTTTTTTCAATACCAGTTGTTTGTCACTGCTGAGGGCTTGCGGAATTGAAAATTCATAACTGTGGAATACAAACTGTTGCCATTGACATTGTGCTGATGCTGTAATGTTTAGGGCCTGCAATTCGTCTGAATAGTTGGAGCAAAATATCCCAGTAAGCGTGCACGTGGATTAAGGTCTGCGATCTACTCAGCCCTTCATCTGTGTCGGACGATTCCAGTAGGTTGTTTACTGCTCTTGGTTGCATAAAATTCAATCCATCCTTTCTCCAATAGTCCTCTTCCTCTTTCAACACATGGTCCTCACATTTTTCCAGTAACTTTTATCAATATTTAATAGCGCGGACTGGATTAATATCTTGACGTCAGACAATTTGAATATAGTATTGTCAACTGCCACCTGTCTTTTAATTTTAGCCCACAAAAGTTCTATAGGGTTAAAATGAGAATGCTACGGCGGAAGTCTCAAGCACCCATGACGATGCTCTTCTATCAACTTGTCGATTTGATATTTCTTGCTTTTTGGCGTCTGTTTTACAAGGGACAGCAATTCTAGCTAGAAATACGTTTCTGGAAATTCTATGTTTTCCATTCGTAGCCATATCTTTATTGCTCCGTTTGTGCTCGATGCTGTAGGGATTTTGTCTTCTTGGGCAACAACATGGATATCATGCATTGTCCATAACTGGACACGATGGTCTATCTAGGGATGGAAGCACAGTATTCTCGAGCCAATCTCTAAATACATTACCATTCATCTTATTATGATAATCCCTATTGTCTGTATGCTTTTATACGAACACGAGCCCAGCATTCTGTTGTAAGCCATTATGCGTATTACCAGCATGGGCCATGACCAAATGATGTCCTATATTACTGGGCACATATCGCTTTATCTGTCCATCCACTGATTGCCATTCCTTATCACTTGTGTGGTGCGCATTGATCCACATTTCATCCAAATACACTATGCCCTAATTTTCTTTGCGCATTTCCCTTATTTCACGTAGGTATCTGCTTCTCATGGCTCCTAAATGCGGTTGCTAGCAAAGAATATTTCTACCTCCCTGGTATTTTCTAAAAGTGAAGATAATGTCCTTATAATTTTCCACAAAGTTGTTTTGGATAGTGTAACAGAGTTAGGAATAGGAAGAAGAAGACAACACGCTCGTTTCTCTATGAAGCATGTATGAAGGCTGACTATCAAGAATAATCACCAGTTGGCACATTTGGACTTTCCTTTTGGACTCGTGGACGATATATCAATGAACGGTATTTAAGAAATTGATTTAAGGTCCTATTCAGGTCAAGTCTCCTCCGGGCTCTGTTGTGTGAGAGAGCCGCTGTCAAGTCTCCTCCGGGCTCTGTTGTGTGAGAGAGCCGCTGTCAAGTCTCCTCCGGGCTCTGTTGTGTGAGAGAGCCGCTGTCAAGTCTCCTTCGGGCTCTGTTGTACGAGAGAGCCGCTGTCAAGTCTCCTCCGGGCTCTGTTGTGTGAGAGAGCCGCTGTCAAGTCTCCTCCAGGCTCTGTTGTGTGAGAGAGCCGTTGTCAAGTCTCCTCCGGGCTCTGTTGTGTGAGAGCCGCTATCGCTGTCAAGTCTTCGCCGGGCACTGGGGCACTGTCGTTCGTGCGGTTTGCTAACGGGATTGTTTTTGGAGGACGACATCTGATACCTACCTCTGATCGTACCTCCCCCTGTTGCAGGGACTTTCAAGACTTCTGCCTTCCGCCGAGGGATACATAGTAATTAGGGTAAATTCAGTAAACATTGTAAATGTGATCATAATATTATTGATACTACTATTGACTTACACTCGAATTAACTTGATTTAATTTATAGATATACTATTAATTTATATCATTGATTAGAAATTGAATTATTTTAGCTTATAGGTACAACAAAATGGCACAGGATGAAGCGTCATTGACACAGGTTTTAAATGGAGTTGGAAGAGCCATATGCAGGCTAGTTACTACGTATTTAAAATAGCAAAGCTTATATCATAAAGGCTTGGTGAGCTACTATGGAAATCTTTTATAGGAAGTTAGGACGTGTGACAGAGTTGATGGGCAGCTTAAAAATGGACGTAGATAGAATTTCGTCTATGATAAAAGTGATAAAGAGACAGACGCTTGAATGAACGGAGCACGAGACAGGTATGAGATATTATGGTGTAGACAAGCCCAATAGATGGCAGCCGGTCAATAGGAACGATAACCAGTGTGGTTACAATTCTAAAGTTATTAGCTATATAAATATGAAAGCAGATAAGAGGGAGACACAGAGATATGTAGTGAATCAAAAAAAAATAATTGGGAATTGGTAATGGCCAGAAAAGGAATTTGTATAAGAAACAGTGGTCTTGGCCTTCAAATACTGAAAACGCAAGAGCTTTGCGAGAAAACTGGTTACAGATCAGACAGTTGCGATATTCGCTTGCAGGGTTGAAAAACAGAGAAGAAAACACAGACAGGACTTTGGGTGGTCAGAAGGTGTTTTCAGTCTTTAGTGTCAGACAAGAAAGAGAGGCATAGACGCAGACAGTCAGTAGTGTGGAGAAGTGTACTCAGACACCGATTGATAAAGCAGAAAGGAAAACTCAATCAAAACCAACTGGGTTGAAAGTGACAAAGAGAGACACCGTTACATTTAAGGAAGCAGGCCGTGCAGAGTTTAGACAACCCAAGACAAAAGACAGCAGAAAGAAAATTAGAAAGAGTGTTAGGACTAGAAATGGAAAAAGTTTGCTCATATATAATCATGGGTGTGGAACCGAAGAATCTGAGTCGTCTCTAGAATCAGAAATTTCAGACCTCGCAGATTTTGGTATAGAATGTACACCAGACAGGGGTTTAAATATAGTTGGTATGTTAATAATCTTGCAATTGCTATCTAAAACCATCGCTGAAATTGTTCACTGACGACAAGACTGTTTTTGATTCCACGGTGTTGTGCAAGAGTTCCAATGACATAGTAGATAATACGCCTACCGCGAAAGCAACGGCTAAAGTTCAGTCCCCAATAGAGACTTGATTATTTGTTTTTCTTTTTGACCAGCACGGCTCTGGATTCGACCCACCCTCACAATATAGGTATCGGACAATTTTCAGGGCTGTCTGGGATGGTTAGTTTAGTTTAATTTAATTAGGAGGTCGACGGATCAACATCACGGCACACGGGTGTAACCCATAAGTGTTTCGTTCTTCGCCTAACTCAAGCCTGAGTCCCGAGAATCTCTGCTCAGTCCACGAACTCCATAGCACCAGCAGGGATCCTAAAATACTTTGGGTAGATTTTTAACTTGAAATTTTACACAGGCAGCGTCGTCAGTCTACTCTTTTTCGATTTCCAACTGCCAGGTTTTTTTCACGTACGTAACATTATGTACAGGCGTCCGATCTCACTACCCAGAGACCAGGGGAAATGTTGTTACTAGAAGTCAAAGTGAACAAATCCCGGCCCTCACCGGGGCTTGAACTCCGGGACCTCCATCACTCGAGGTGGACACCATAACTCGAGACAATTCAGACCCCTTGTCTGGGAAGGCAAGACGACGAAAGACTAAATTGAACACGCCACCCTATTTGTCTGAGCCTGGAAAGTGGTAAAGACTTCACACTTCACACCCGACGACAGTTGCTGCTATGGAACTACGGTTATCTTGTTTAAAGAAATACAGCAAACAACACAACGTGGAAAACATAGTCTTTTAAATATGGAATTTTAATTCAAGAAAATGTAGTTGGAAACATAATAAGAATAAAAATAAAAGCAGCGTTCATCATTATTAGATTAGTATGTCTACAAATGTCTGGTAATTCAATGACCATGTTTGCTGTCAATACAGCCAATTTTATGTCAAGCATTCGCGTTATTTTAACATTATTTTCAAGGCTTCCCCAGCCTAGAGAGCTTTTATGTGCTGATATAACCAAGTCGAATATATTCACCGTTAACACCACATCATCATCGCCATTATCATAACAATCACCATTATCAGCATCAATAACATAATAATCTTCGTCAGTGTTATCGTAATCATTATCCTTAATATCATCATCACAACGGCCAACACCAGATCATCATCATTACCATCATTGTCACCATCAGTATAATATTCAACATTGTCATCGCTGTCATCATCATCAATAGCATCGTCGTCATCATCAACAACACCTCCATCAATGCCATTATTATCAACACTATCTTCGTATTAATTATTGATCTCTAATAGTTTTTATACTCTATACGGGGGGAGGGGTTATGTTTACCATGTCGGTCTTGTTATTTCTAATAACGATGTTTTTCCACACCATGATGCCAGCTGCCCAGCATTCTCTCCCGCTCTCTTCTTCTTCCTACCTATCTCTCTTTGTTCCTACTATTCTCTCTATATATGTGATCATCATCATCATCATCATCATCATCTTCCACTTCTGCCGTCAAGCGTCGTGGGGAGGAATAATTTGCGTTCCAGCGCCCGGTGGACGGCACTGGATAGTGTCATTCCGTGAGGTTGTACAATGTCTCTGATGTCGTCAATCCATTTTCTTCTTGGACGTCCTCGTGGTCTCGTCGCAGATGATCTTTGATGTAAGGCCAGTGATGGTAGTTGTTGATGTTGCATTCTAATGACATGGCCAAACCACTTGATCTTCTGTCTGTCAATAAATGTGGCACAAGGTGTTGATCCAACAGTCTGTCTGATAGTAGCATTTCTTACTCGGTCTCGGATTGTTAAGTTGGCAGCTCTCCTCAGGCATCTCATTTCACAGGTGTTGATTTTGCGAAGGTGTAATTTGGATAAAGTCCAGGTTTGAGATTGGTAGCATAGGGTTGGTGTGAATATGCTGTTTATTATCTGTCGTTTTGCGGACATGGGTATGTTTGGATGTTTCAGTAAGGGTGATAGTTGATATGTAAGTGCACTAGCTTTTTGACATCTGATGTCAATTTCTCTGTCCAATCTGCCATCTTCTGTGATCATACTTCCAAGGTATTTGAATTCTTTAACTTGTTTTAGAGGTGTGTTATTTATCTGTATATTTAGTGGGCCTGGCGATCTGCTAACTTGCATTACTTCGGTTTTGGCTGTGTTTATACTCTTATTGTATCTGCTGCAGGTTGAACTCAGATTAGTAATGTGATTTTGTAGTCTGCCCTCATCGCTGTAAAACAGGCACTGATCATCTGCAAATAGAAGTTCATTTATTCCCTGTGGGTCAGTTGTTTCATCTGGAGTAAAGAGTTCTAAATTTTCTGAATCTGGTCTGTCGAGACTTGCTTCTTTGGAAATTCTGTCCATGTAGATATTGAATAGCAGGGGAGAGAGCACCCTTCCGAGCCTCACTCCTGTATTGACTGTGACCATATCTGATATACCTTCCTGTGTTCTTACTGCACTTTGGCTCGAGTGGTACATGGCTATGATATTTTCTAGCAGTTGCCCTTCTATCCCATAGTCTTCAAGGATGGTCCATAATTTGTATCTGTCTACTCTATCAAAAGCCTTTTCCTGATCTACAAACACAATATTCTGCTGGTCACTATATTCAATAGTTTTTTCACAAATTTGTCTAAGTGTAAATAATGCATCAGTGCAACTTTTACCTTTCCGAAAACCGAATTGTGCTTTGCTTAACTGTTGTTCAACTATTTGTCTAGCTCTTTGTTCCAAAAGTTTTGCATACATTTTCCCTATATGGCTTAGGAGTGATATACCTCTGTATGTTTCGCACTCTCTCATATTGCCTTTCTTTTTCCATATTGGTACTATTATTGCCTGTTGCCAATCATCTGGGACTTTTCTTTCTTCCCATGCTATATTAAAAAGTCTTGTTAGCCATTTAACTCCTGTTTCCCCACAGGCCTGAATAGCTTCTGTGGTTATTCCATCTGGACCTGGTGATTTGTTCTTAGGACTTTTCTGTATAACTGCTTTGACTTCTGCATGTATGAAATTTGGTTCTTGCTGTCCCTGGCGTTTAGGCACAAAAGTGAGGTTTCCTATGTTATGTGTGGGGTTAAGAAGTTCTTGAAAGTATTCTGCCCATCTTGCTAGTCTTTGTTGTGGGTTAAATATTGGTATACCTCTTTTGCTGTTTATGATGGTGGTTGGGTTGTAACATGCATCTCTGTTTCTCATTGTGGTGACACGTTTATAAAATTCTCTTGGGCAGTCTTTGCTAAGGGTCGCCATCTGTTCACCGTATATTCTCCAGGATTCATCTTTAGATGCTCTAATTGTTCGTTTGGCATTACGTCGTGCTATTCTATAAGTAATATAGTCCTGTTTAGATTTAGTTGTGGTCCACTTTTTGAATGCTACCTTCTTTTTGAATATGCTATCTTTAACTTCGTTGTTCCACCAGGCTGTTCTTAATCTTTTGTCTTGCCCTACTTTCTTTGTTCCACATTTATTTTTCAGTGTGTCGAGCATGGCAGCCTTGAAACATGTCCATTCCTTATCTACGCTTGAGTGGTCATCAGGGATGTTCTTATGTAGGTTTTGGATTTCTTGATTGAATTCGTCTTTAACTGTATTTTCCTGCAGCCTCCTATAATTGATGACATGTGTTGTTACTTTTTTGTTTCTTATTCTCCTGTGTGATGAAATCTGTTTTATTATGACTGGTTTGTGATCAGTATCAACATCTGTATTTGGGAGTGCTCTTGAATCTAATAGTAGCCTTCTGTCTGATTTCCTAATTAGAATAAAGTCAATTTGGGATGCTTGGTTTATGTCATTCCATTTATACCAGGTATTGGTGTGGCTACGACGATGTTGAAAAAAACTATTTGCTATTATTAGTCCATGTTCCGAACATATGTTGAGTAGATGTTGACCATTGCTGTTACAATCAGTCTCTGTGTCGCTGAATGGCCACATGCAATCCTCCCACGGTGTTCTTCGTGTATGTTGAATGAAATAACGTATGAGAGAAATTAAAGAAGAAGGGCAGAATGTCAGACGGGCCTACGTGCCCAATTCGTAACCTTTTGAATATAAAGATTGTTCGATCGTTCGTATCCCCCCTCTCTCTCTCTCTCTCTCTCTCTCTCTCTCTCTCTCTCTCTCTCTCTCTCTCTCTCTCTCTCTCTCTCTCTCTCTCTTTCCCCCCTCTCTCTCTCTCTCTCTCTCTCTAACTCTCTTACTCTCTCTCTCCCTTAATCTCCTCTTGCGTCTCTTTCCTTCCAACTTTTCTCTTTTTACAACGATCTTCAGTTTACATTTTGTCATGGATACTTATAAAAATTATTGTTACTGTTAATATTAGTAATAGTAGTAGTAGATGTAGAATTAGTAGTAGTAGTAGTAGCAGTAGTAGTAGTAGCAGTAACAGTAGTAGCAGCAGCAGCAGCAGTAGTAGTAGTAGTAGTAGTAGTAGTAGTAGTAGTAGTAGTAGTAGTAGTAGTAGTAGTAGTAGTAGTAGTAGTAGTAGTAGTAGTAGTAGTAGTAGTAGTAGTAGTAGTAGTTGTTGTTGTTGTTGTTGTTGTAGCATTAGAATTAAAATTAGTATTAGTATTAGATGTAGTAGTTGTTGTTATCGTAGTAACAGTAGTAGTAGTAGTAATAGTAGTAGTAGTATAAGTTCTTTACTTATTCAGTCTCTCGGTAGAGATTTGTTCGCAGCAGACGAGCATAATCTCCTGCGGGCCTATTCTCGCTGGTCGCGAGATCCGCACAGTGGAAGTATGGGAGATTTGCTTGCAAATAGACAGGCAATATCTCCTGCGGTAGCTATGGCGGGCCTATTCCCGCTGGTCGCGGGGACCGCTATAAGTCAGGTGGGGAGTCTGACGATAGTGCACGCTTTACACAGGTCCGGACACTTGTGATCGACAGATGTGCGCGCCCTCATGGTCCGGGCTCGTACAAGGCCCTCACCTGTGGGACATGGCTGAACGCCTCTAAGCCGGGTCCCTTGGGTGTCAGGGTCTGGCCATAACTCGCCACCGGCTCGTGGTGGTGAGGTCTCGGTGGATTGACGCTGAGCCGCCAGCGTCTGCAGCCTACCTTGTGCCAGACGTATTGGTTACCCATTCCTCTGGAATACACAAGACTAGGCCGAGAGAGAGGTCGTGTCGTTTGGGCATCACATGATTCTCTGAAGCTCTGCCCAGACATTGTGATGGAATATTGGCCACATTCCACTCACATACTTTGGTCTGTCAAGACTGCAAGGTGTCTACTAGTATAAGTAGAATTAGTAGCTGTAGTAGTAGTAATAGTAGTAGTAGTAGTAGCAGCAGCAGCAGCAGCAGCAGCAGTTGTAATAGTAGTAGTAGTAGTAGTAGTAGTAGTAGTAGTAGTAGTAGTAGTAGTAGTAGTAGTAGTAGTAGTAATAGTAATAGCAGCATCAGCAGCAGCAGTAGTAGTAGTAGTAGTAGTAGTAGTAGTAGTAGTAGTAGCAGTAGCAGCAGCAGCAGTAGTAGTAGTAGTAGTAGTAGTAGTAGTAGTAGTAGTAGTAGTAGTAGTAGTAGTAGTAGTAGTAGTAGTATATAGTAGAAGTAACTGAAGAGGAGATGTTGACTATAGTTCCTTTGGACTTCTCCAGATGTGGAATCGCTTGCTGAATGAGGGAAAACGTCGATTTCAGGTTGGTATTTAGGATAGCATCGTAACTTTCTTCTGTAGCATTGGATATTGACGACTGAGTACCTGTCGCTGCGGCATTTGGAACAAGAATATCTAAGCGTCCGAACTTCTCAACTGTCTCCTCAATTATCCTTTTCCGAACTTCTGAATCATTCAAATAGCCTTCAACAGTCAGGAATCTGTCCGACTGACGGCCGCTGATTTCTACAACTTATCTAACACTGATTTCAGTCTTTGGAGATTGCGCCCACACAAAGTGATCTTCGTCCCGCGAGATGCAAAGGCTAGAGCAATGGCCTCACCAATCCCAGAATTGGAGCCGGTAACAATAGCCACCTTGTCACGTAAACTAGACGCCATTATACTAGTACAGGAGTTATGTGTAAAACTGGCAGTTGTAAGCGACGGTGTTGACTCTCGCAGCTTTAGAGACAGAAAGATACTGAATGAGATCTAGCGCCGATAAAGCGATTTTTAATAGCTACAGAATTGGACCTAGTTCCGCTGATAAAGAAAATACAGTATCGCATGGTCAAAATATTATGTAGGGATCTCGTTAATACAAGAACCGATTACTTTATATTGTTTTCTTCTCCACACTTTACGGTTCTGTACTTCTCGCCCTTCTGCAATTCGTTTTATAACGTAAGTAGACCAGGAAATCTCGTTTTATGTAGACGTCTAGACTTGTTCTAGTATTATAAGTTTCGTTGAGATATTTATATGTTTTGTTGAAACTTGGCCAAACTTTTCACAATTGGTTAACAAATGTTCCTACATTTTATAAATGTTGTTGAAATTTGGTCAACCTTTTTCGCCTTGGTTACCAAAGTTTCCTACTTTTATAAGATTGGTTGAAATTTGGCCAAAATTTCTCACATTTGGTTAACACATTTTCCTACTTTTTTTTAAAGTTTAGCTGAGATATTTATAAGTTTGGTTGAAATGTCGCCAAAATGTTCACATTTGTTAACAACATTTCCTACCTTTTTATAAGTTTAGTTAAAATATTTCTTTACTTGACCAAAATGTTTCACATTCGGTTAACAAAGTTTCCTACTTTTCATAAGTTCGGATGATGTATTTCGTTACTTGGTCAATCTTTTTCCTATGTAGCTTACAAAATGTCTTACTTGGCCAAGATTTTTACCATTTGGTTAACAATTTGTCCTACTTTTCCTAAGTTTTGACGAGATATTTCATTACTTGGTCAATCTTTTCCCTTCTTTTTATAAGTTTGGTTGAGATATTTCTGTGTTTGGTCACCCTTTTTCCCACTTAGCTGACAAATTTTCCTACTTTTCATAAGTTTTGACGACGTATTTCGTTACTTCGTCAATATTTTTCCCATTTGGCTAACAAATTTTCTTACTTGGCCAAGATTGTTCCCATTTGGTTAACAATTGTTCCTACTTTTCATAAGTTTTGACGAGATATTTCGTTACTTGGTCAATCTTTTCCCTTCTTTTTATAAATCTGGTTAAGATATTCCTGTGTTTAGCCGACCTTCTTTCTAGTTGGCTGACAAATATTCCTACATTTTTTAAGTTTAGTTGAAATACTTCTCTCTTTGGCCGATATTTATCTATCTATCTATCTATCTATCTATCTATCTATCTATCTATCTATCTATCTATCTATCTATCTATCTATCTATCTATCTATCTATCTATCTATCTATCTATCTACCTACATATCTATCTATCTATTTATCTATCTATCTATCTGCCTATGTGCCTACCTGCCTGCCTGCCCGTCCGCCCGCCTGCCTGCCTGCCTGCTTATCTATCTATCTATTTATCTATCTATCTATCTATCTATCTATCTATCTATCTATCTATCTATCTATCTATCTATCTATCTATCTATCTATCTATCTATCTATCTATCTATCTATCTATCTATCTACCTACCTATCTATCTATTTATCTATCTATCTATCTGCCTATGTGCCTACCTGCCTGCCTGCCTGCCCGCCCGCCTGCCTGCCTGCCTGCCTGCTTATCTATCTATCTATTTATCTATCTATCTATCTATCTATCTATCTATCTATCTATCTATCTATCTATCTATCTATCTATCTATATATCTATCTATAGCCTTGTTTATGTTTACAACATTCATTTCACAATGTTTATTTTATCTTCCTATGTAAATGTATAATGCTCTTGATGAACGAAAGACGAGTGATTGGAAGGGCCGAATGTAAGACGGGCCTGCGCGCCCAATTTGTGACCCTAATAAAGTTTATTTGATTTGATTTGATTTGATTTCTATCTATCTATCTATCTATCTGTCTGTCTGTCTGTCTGTCTGCTTGTTTGTCTGTCTGTCTGTCTGACCCGGCCCGGCTTCGTCCAGCTCCTGGTGGGGAGCATCTCATTTAATTCATATAAGTAGTCATATAAGCTCCCGTTCCCGACTATCTGTCTGTCTGTCTGTCTGTCTGTCTGTCTGACCCGGCCCAGCTTCGCCCAGCTCCTGGTGGGGAGCATCTCATTTAATTCATATAAGTAGTTATATAAGCTCCCGTTGCCGACTATCTGTCTGTCTACCTGTCTGTCTGACCCGGCCCGGCTGCACCCAGTCCCTGGTGGGGAGCATCTCATTTATTACATATAAGTAGTCATATAAGCTCCCGTTCCAGACTATCTGTCTATCTGTCTGTCTATCTGTCTGTCTGACCCAGCCCGGCTTTACCCAGTCCCTGGTGGGGAGCATCTCATTTAATTCATATAAGTAGTCATATAAGTTCCCGTTCCCGACTGTCTGTCTCTCTGTCGACCCGGCTGTCTGTCTGTCTGTCTGTCTGTCTGTTTGTCTGTCTGTCTGTCTGTCTGCCTTCCCGTCCGTCCGTCTCTCCCTCCGTCTATCCCACCCTCTCTATCGGGTCAGATCTATCTATCTATCTATCTATCTATCTATCTATCTATCTATCTATCTATCTATCTATCTATCTATCTATCTATCTATCTATCTATCTATCTATCTATCTATCTATCTATCTATCTATCTGTATATCTATCTATCTATCTAGCTAGCTAGCTAGCTATCTATAGCTTTTGATTTGATTTGATTTGATTTAGCCAGGGGACTTAACCTAAGATATAGCAATGCTACTAAAAGTTATATCCCTTTATAGAATATTTCTTATGTTAAGTCATGTAATTACAAAATGAAATTGTAGTAATTGAATAGATGATTGCCCCCTAAGAAACTACTACAGTTGGTTGCAATGGAATGAAAGGAAGACGTGTAGACAATTTCATCTCAATCGGATGTACCGTTATCGAACACAGCAAATACATCCCCAACCACAAACATACAGTCTCTTTTATAGATATAGACTAAGGAAGTAATCAAAACGGAAGTAATCACACAATGAGGTCCTGTAAGGGATACTTATTCACTGCAGAATCAACTTTTCATTTGGGACCGGAATTCTATATATATATATATATTTTTTTTTTTCCGCGTTTCCATCCTGTTTCAGGATATTGCGGTCAACCTCAGCATCTTTTAGCTGTATGTTGATTCCTAGGCTAGATTACGCTCATCAGCACGCCACGACTTTCTGAGCGACCGGCTGCATACTCTCATAAGTCACTAGCGTGACTCGAACCACTTCTAATTCTCGTCCGCTCACGTCGACCACGAGTGTATTCGGGATTCACGGAGAGAGCTGCTAACTCCTCGGCCAGGCAGCCGGCGTAATATCAATAAATATGACCTTATTAATTATATCTCTCTCCCCTGCCCCTCCCCTTTTTCTTTTTAATTGTATTTCTCTTCCTCTCTCTCTCTCTTTCCTTTCCCCTCTCTCTCTCTCTCTCTCCCCCCCCCCCCTGCCCCTTCCTCCCTCTCCCCCTCTCTCTCCCTCCCTCTCCCTCCGTTCCTCTCTCTCTCCCTGCCCCTTCCTCCATCCCTCTCCTTCCCTCCCCCCTCTCTCTCTCCCTTCCTCCCTCTCCCCTATCTCCCTCTAACTTCATGCCACTGAAATTATTTTAATTTTAGAACAATTTTCCCCCACAGTTCTAAAGTTCATCATCATCATCATGGAGAAGAAAACTGCAAGTGACATGAGATAGATGGATGCTGGTGAAGTTTTGCACACGCTGGAACCAGTTAACGCTACAGAAGAAGACAGGCAGAAGAGTGCCTTGGGATGCCACGCTGCAGAACATATCCATCAAATTTTCAAACTAAGGTAATTAATTATCATCATTATCATCATTGCAGTGAACCATATCCTAGTACAGTCATAATCATGTTGTAATTCTATTGCAGACAATTTTGTGTATGGTATATAAAAAAAAACAATCCCTTTCATATTTGTAGTTTCAAACAAAGCACACTTACATGGCATAACACTGGAATGTTTGAATATGTTTTACAGATAAAAGTATGGGTCTGGCGATCCAGGTGCTAATCATTTATGACCGTTTTGAAGAATAATGTGATCTTTTTATTTTTCTCATCCCATCCTTATGCCTTAATGTTGTCACCGGATGTCTTCTCCATGACTATGTTGTGTTTTGTGTACGCATTTGTTTGCTCATGAAGGCTAGTTGCCGCAACGTCCTTGTAATTTTCGTAATTCTGTTCTGTAAAGCTGCATTACTTTGTGTTATTCTATATTGTTTACATTTCCACAGCTTTACCAAAGTTCAATTAATCTTATTTTTTAATGTTTAATTAAAAATTTTTTTTTTTTTTACCACATTACACAGGTGATCTACGAAGGTTTAACAGACCCATGTGTCCTACTCCACTTGCAAGTGCTTATGCGGTACTCACGCTTCCTCACCGGATCATGGATGCAGAGATTTTACGGAGACAGAAAACGACACTTCGATGCAGTAAGCATTTTCATCTTATATATAAAAGGCGATCTCCGTCCGTCTGTCTGTCTGTCTGTCTGTCTGTCTGTCTGTCTGTCCGTATGTCCTTTATGCGCTCGCGAACGGCCCATCCGATTGAGATGAAATTTTCTACACGTCTTCCTTTCATTCCAGAGCAGCCAACTGTCGTATTTTTTTTTCTTCTTCCTCCTCTTCCCTCCTCCCCCTCCCAAAATAAGAATCCCCGAACCAAAACGCTAGGGAAAGGGAAGAAAATGACGTGACTACACAGAATCGTCACACGGCAATCATCATACCTCCTCATTCTCCCTCCTTCCTCTCCCTCCTTCCTCCTCCTCCTTCCTTCTTCTCCCTCTGCCTCCTCCCTCCTCCTCTCCCCTCCTCCTCCCTCCTCCTCCTCCTCCTCCCTCTCCCTCCTCCATCCTCCTCCTCCCGCTTCCTCCTCCTCCCTCTTCCTCCCTCTCCCTCCTCCTCCCTCCACCCTCCCCCTCTTCCTCCTCCCTCTCCCTCCTCCCTCTTCCTTCTCCCTCTTCCTCCCCCTCCTCCTCCATCCTCCTCCCTCCTACTCCCTCCGCCTCCTCCCCCTCCTCCCTCATCTTCCCTCCTCCTCCCCTCCCTCCTCATCCCTCCTCCTCCCTCCTCCCTCCTCCTCCTGCCTCCCTCCTCCTCCTCCCTCCTCCTCCTGCCTCCCTCCTCCTCCTCCTGCCTCCTTCTCCCTCATCATCCTCCCTCCTCCTTCTCCCTTCTTCTCCCTCTTCCCTCTTCCTCCTCCTCCTACCTCCTCCTCCCTCTACCTCCTCCTCCTCCCTTCTCCTCCTCTTCCTCCTCCTCCTCCCTCCTCCCTTCTCCTCCTCTTCCTCCTCCCTTTCCTTCCTCCTCCTCCTCCCTTTACCTCCTCCTCCCCCTACCTCTTTCCTCCTCCCTCCTCCTTCTCTTCCACCTCCCTTTCCTTCCTCCCCTCCTCATTCTCCCTCCTTACTCTCCCTCCTTCCTCCTCCTCCTTCCTTCTTCTCCCTCTGCCTCCTCCCTCCTCCTCTCCCCTCCTCCTCCCTCCTCCTCCTCCCTCTCCCTCCTCCATCCTCCTCCTCCCGCTTCCTCTTCCTCCCTCTCCCTCCTCTTCCTCCTCCCTCTACCTCCTCCCTCCTCCTCCCTCTACCTCCTCCCTCCACCCTCCTCCTCTTCCTCCTCCCTCTCCCTCCTCCCTCTTCCTTCCTCCTCCTCCTCCCTCTACCTCCTCCTCCCCCTACCTCTTTCCTCCTCCCTCCTTGTCTTAGAACATTCGACCGCATGCGAGTGTCAAGACTTAAAACAGCTCGTACTCGAGTAACATTAATAAACCAAGCTCACCTTGAAAGAAACGGGTGCAATTCAGAGACGATCCTTTATTCAGATATATCTCCTTCAGAATACACAGAACATGGTAGTAAAACGTAACGTGCCCCTGAGACGGGGACGGGAAGTTACATGCCAATACAGACCCAGCTGCTCCTATCTTCTGCGATTGCTCGATCTTCCAAGGACTTTCGCAAGCTATTGTAAATTGTTGTCTAGAGTTTCTTTCTGTCCCGGTCCCATCATTGTATGAATGTGAGACAACAGACGATTTCCTCGCTCACTAGAAAGATTGCACCAAACCAGATCCTATCCTCTCCAACACGGAGCCCATAGAAAACACCGCTGTTCTAAACCTCTCTCGAAGCGTCCCCGTTGCCGTCCTCTGACGTTCTCCACATTCTCCTTGGATTCCTCCGTTGACATCCACTTTAGTGTCTGAATGGGAAACTCCGTATATGATTTTCCACCGTCCATTCCGATGACGTCATTATGTCTAAACGCCATGTGGCACTCCTCCTCCTCCCTCTACCTCCTCCCTCCTCCACCCTCCTTCCTCTCCCTCCTTCCTCCTCCTCCTTCATCCTTCTCCCTCTGCCTCCTCCCTCCTCCTCTCCCCTCCTTCTCCTTCCTCCTCCTCCCTCTCCCTCCTCCATCCTCCTCCTCCCGCTTCCTCCTCCTCCCTCTTCCTCCCTCTCCCTCCTCTTCCTCCTCCCTCTACCTCCTCCCTCTACCTCCTCCCTCCACCCTCCTCCTCTTCCTCCTCCCTCTCCCTCCTCCTTCTTCCTTCTCCCTCTTCCTCCCTTCTCCTCCTCCCTCCTCCCCCTCCTCCTTCCTCCTCCTCCCTCCTCCTCCTCCCTCTACCTCCTCCCTCCTCCTCCTCCCTCCTCCTCCCTTCTCCTCTATCTCCCTCCTTCTCCCTCTCCTCCTCCCTCCTCCTACTCCTCCCTCCTCCTCCTCCCTCCTCTTCTTCTCTCCTCCTCCCTCCTCCTCCCTCCTCCTCCTCCTCCCTCTACCTCCTCTTCCCTCCTACTCCTCCCCCTCCTTCTCCTCCCTCCTCCTCCCTCTACCTCCTCCTCCCTTCGCATTCCTCCTCCTCCTCCTTCTCCTCCTCCCTCTCCTCCTCCTGCTCCCTCCTCCTCCCTCATCCTCCCTCCTTCTCCTCCCTCCTCCTCCTCCCTCCTCCTCCCCCTCCTCCTCCTAATCCCTCCTCCTCCCTCCTATTCCTCCCTACTCCTCCTGTCTCCGCCCTCCTCCTCCCTCCTCCATCTCCCTCTTCCTCCTCCCTCCTCCATTTACCCAAGACAGACAGACAGTCAGACAGATAGTCGGGAACGGGATCTTATATGACTACTTATATGATTTAAATGAGATGCTCTCCACCATGGGCTGGGCTGGGTCAGACAGACAGACAGATAGATAGATAGACAGACAGACAGACAGTCGGGAACGGGAACTTATATGACTACTTATATGAATTAAATGACATGCTCCCCATCAGGGTCTGGGCGAAGACGGGCTGGGTCAGACAGACAGACAGACAGACAGACAGACAGACAGTCGGTAACGGGAACGAGAACTTATATGACTACTTATATGAATTAAATGAGATGCTCCCCACCAGGGTCTGGGCGAAGCCGGGCCAGGTCAGCTAGTATTTTATAAAAAACATGTTCTTTTAGTTGCGGTCTGGTATATTATATTATTGCTACAACAAACAAACATGTTAGTAGTTAGTAGTTTTATAATAGCAAACAGATGACATGCTTACAGAAATCAAATGAAATATTTTGTTTCCACTAACCTTCATAAAATAATCCACAATGAATCACAAATGAAGGTAAAGCACTTATTATATCCACCAAATATTAATATAAAAGCAATTGGATAAGATGTTTTTAGCTTTACTACATATATATGATTACAAAATTGCCTTCGTTAAGGTTTCTTACATAAGGAGACGGAAATCTGTTTACAAGGCTTAAGAGATTTGCAGACGTCACTGGAAGGTTTTAATGACAAAGAAAATGTGTATTAGTTTTTTAGTTAGTACTTGTAATACTACTACTATTAATTAGCACAACTATTAATTAATAGTTTGTTGCTTCTTTTTCTTTTCCAGGTTGGCAGGATGCTATCGATAGAGAGTAGAAACAAATGGTGTTAACACTTAAATTTATATAATTAATTAGCTGCCATTTTGAATTATTTTGATTTTAATTGGTGGCTATGGCTTAGGTGATAAGAATGAGAGAGATGACGATGAATAGGCGAAGTGAGCAGGACAAAACCTGGTCTGGCACAGTCAAGGACTGCATGCAACTTATTTTAGCACTGGCGAAAGGCCGTGCAAGTTTATGGGGTTTATGTAGACAAATATTATGTTTAGAGGAAGTGTCATTTATGTTTGTAAATTTCATTCATTTTGATCAAACAGTGTTCTCCCCCTCCCCCTTCTCCGCCGCCTCTCTCTCTCTCTTCTCTCTCTCTCTCTCTCTCTCTCTCTCTCTCTCTCTCTCTCTCTCTCTCTCTCTCTCTCTCTCTCTCGCTCCCTCTCTCTCACTCTCTCTCAATGCTATATGCTGGTGCAATTACTTTTGCACAGAGAATATTTAACATATAATAACATGATAGTAATGCCTTGATTGATCACTACGCTTATTAATATTTATGTTCAAGCATTCTGCGGCTAGACATCTAAAAGAAAAGCACCCAGATACAAAGTAAAGGGACATAAACATATAATATCGTTACACGGGAGATTACTAAGATTTGAAAACGGAAATCATATACCTAGTATAATATCATAATTTAACATAAAAATGTCTTGCCTTTATTGCGGAAATAAAATAGTCAGTATTGGAGTCAGATTTAATAATTAATTCAATAAGACTTTAAATTTTGTTACAAAATTTTTTTGTTAGCTTTACGTAATTACATTTTATAATCAAATTTTGCCCTTTCTCATTTATATTTAATTCTTTACTTTGTACTTTCATTGACACCTAACCTATTAATAGAGATGCTCTGTTACAAGTTACCCCTATTTGGGGAAACAACATTTTTTTACTGGCTTCCTAAGGCCACACACATTTTAAGGACGATAAACAAACTGTGATATGAATTGCTAACAGTTAGATATATTTAGCTCCTGCGAAAAGTAAAGACAGGCACTCTTCCGAATTCCGGTCCCAAATAGTTCTGCAGTGAATAAGTGATTAGGTATACCTTACAGAGCCTCAATGGGTCAAAGGCAATGGGTCAAAGGCAAGTCACGTGACATTAGTTAGTTAGTTAGTCGCGGTTCCAACCTCACAGCAACGGGTCGTCCCCATTGTGCTCCGTTCCTGTGCCAGTTAATATCACACAAAACGCCTCCCACTGCCCAGTGTGAAAAGTGGAACAAAAACCGGTCAACTCTGGGACATAGCCAGCTGCCATCGCTCCGAACATGCAGTCACGTTCCAAAAAGCCTCGGGCAGATTTAGAAGCATTTCACATGAAATTCACAGCTCACAGTGTCGCGCCACGCGCTCACTCAGTAGCAGGGCGACGGAACCATCAAGCCTCCTTAGTCGCCTCTTACGACATGCGTGGTAGGCTACAGTGTTGCTATTCTTTGCTTCCCTTATGGGCCCCGGCAACACACGTGACATACGAGATGTCATCGGGACTGACTACATGACATATTTTTGTTAATCTTTCGTCGTGTCCTCAGTGGCATAGCGGTTAGTATCTCAGCCTGTAACGCAGGAGACCGTGGTTCGACCAGCGAAATGTGGTGATTTTTTTTTTTTTCATTTTTCATAAATTAATTAAGCGAAAGCGACAAGATAACAAGGGACACCCTTGGGCAAGGTGGAGTACCCGTTTAGCCCCCCGATCAGGGTTACGTGAAGCCATGGAAGCAGGTGGTGGATGGAGTGTGAGAGCAGCCGACAGTTTGTTGTTGGTTATGGTCTTGCACTCTGCGGCGATAGGCAGATGATCTCATGAGTAGAGACAATGGCTATGGCCACCGACTAGTACAGTCACTGCCCAGAAGGAAAGCAACGGCAAACTACCTTCTGCAAAACTTGCCAAGAAACCATAACAACCATGAAAGAAAACATAATAAGAAAGAGATCTGGTGGCGAGACCCCCAGGCCAGGCAGATCAGATAACACTGGGGAAGAGTGTGACGCAGGGACCAGTACTAGTAATCGTGATGACGGAGTTAATCCTGACTGTGTTACCAAGGAAATTCCCTGTGTCAGACTAAGAAACAGAGTGAGAATGGCAACGTGGAATGTGAGAAGTTTGTATGAGGGAAAGCTTAAAGTAGTGTGTGATGAGATTGAGAGGTTAAACATTCACATTTTAGGAATTAGTGAACATCGCTGGAGCGGCAAGGGACATTTCACAACTGAAAATGGAAGTATTTTCATTTATTCTGGTAGAGATGTCGGAGGCCAGAGTGGAGTGGCATTTTGTTTAGATAAGACAACTGCAAAAGCTTTAATGGGATATAATCCAGTTAGTGATAGAATCCTCACTATTAGACTTAAAGGCCGTCCAAAAAACACAACTCTCATACAGATATATGCACCTACTTCAACAGCAGAGGAGGACGAAATTGAAGATTTTTACAACACACTACAAGACACATTAAATAAGATTGGTCATAATGATATAGCAATAATAATGGGAGATTTTAATGCTAAAGTGGGTGCAGGAAGAGCTGAAAATGAGAGACACATTTTAGGAAAATTTGGATTAGGAAATAGAAATGATGCAGGTGACAAATTAATTGAATTTTGCACAGAAAATGAGTTAACGATAGCCAACACACTTTTTAAACAACATCCAAGAAGACTCTTCACATGGAAGTCTCCAGACAGTTTTACCAAAAATCAGATAGATTATATTTTAATACAAAGAAGATGGAGATCAAGCATAACATCTGCAAAAACCCTACGAAGTGCAGACTGTGATACAGATCATCAGTTATTAGAAGCAGATCTGAAATTAAAACTCAAAAAGCTTACCCGAGGACCAAGGCCACTTCGTTTTGATCTCACACAAATACCGGACGCATACAACATAGAAGTTAGGAATCGCTTTGGGGTCTTGATGTCTGTACAAGAAGAAATGACACCTGATGAACTGGCAGTACAAGCTAGAGATATCTTGATAACTGCAGCCAAAGATTTCATTCCGACCAAGAAAACGCAACGTAAGCCATGGATTACATCAGACACGTTAGAATTAATAAAACAACGAAGGGAGCTGAAACAGAAAGGAGATGAATCCGATAGCAGGATGAAGTATAAATCTTTAACTCGAGAAATAAGAAAGAACACAAGAAAGGACAAAAATCAATATATACAAGATAGCTGTACCAGAATAGAGCAATATCATAAGGCTGGAAGAGATTATGAAATGTTCAAGGAAATGAAGTTATTGACAAGAAATGTTCAACCTCAATTGAATGTTATCTGTGACAAGATGGGAAATACCTTAACAGAATCTAGACAAATTCTAGAAAGATGGCAGGAGTACTGCAGTGGAATGTATGATATGAGTGACAGTGAGGATATGAATGAGATACATGAGCCAATGACAGCAGAGACAGAACCTGAACCCTCATTAGATGAAATTGCTTGGGCTATAAGGAACCTGAAGAATGGTAAATCACCTGGATGTGATGAGATACCAGCTGAACTAATTAAAGCAGGAGGAGAAGAAAGCATACACATATATCATGCATTATGTACAAAGATTTGGAAATATGGTATATGGCCAAAAGATTGGAAGAGAACTATCTTCATTCCAATACCAAAAAAGGGCAACCTGAAATTATGCACCAACTATAGAACTGTTGCCCTGATAAGTCATGCAAGTAAAATTCTACTAAAAGTCATAATGCGACGACTTAGTAAGAAAATGGAAGAAGAGATTAACGTAGTTCAAGCTGGATTTAGACAAGGAAGAGGAACAAGAGATCACATATTCAACATGCGTTTAATAATAGAGAAGTGCAGAGAATTTAATGTAAACCTATTCTCATGTTTTGTGGATTATTCAAAGGCATTTGACTGTGTACAGCATCAGAAACTTTGGGAAATCATGAGGAATATGGGCTTTCCTTCACGTGTAGTACATCTCATAAAAATGCTATATCTGGACCAACAAGCAGCAGTTAGAATAGATGGCGAGACATCAGATTGGTTTGACATCAAGCAAGGAGTCCGTCAGGGCTGCGTGCTGTCACCCTATTTGTTTAACCTGTATGCCGAAAATATAATGAGAAATGTAAGAGATGATATAAACAGGGAGCCATATGATGCCCTAAATATCGGCGGTCATGACATACCAGAGATTCGATATGCTGATGATACAGTATTACTATCCACAACACAGAATGGCATAGAAAACCTTATAGCCTCAACACAATTGAATAGTGAAAATCACAACTTATATCTTAACATAGCAAAAACTAAGATAATGCATACAGATAAAACTACTATGGAGAAAGAAATATACATTAATGGGGGAAAATTGGAGGTGGTGGAAAATTTTGAATATCTTGGGTCATTGATTACGAATAATGGTGACACAATGATAGAAATAAAACGGCGACTATCCATTGCTCTTCAAAGACTAAAACAGATGAATAAATTATGGTGTGGGACAGACAGAACTACAAAAATTAGATTTTTAAGAGCATGCATCTTTCCCATTGCAACATACGCCTGTGAGACATGGACACTTACTAAACAAGCTGAACAGCGCATACATGCCTTTGAATATAAATGTTATAGACGAGTTCTAAGAATATCTTGGGTAAAGAAAAGAACAAATGCATCCATACTTCAAGAGTTGAATATTGAGGAGGGATGGCTATTGAAGACGATAAAACAAAGAAAAAGTATTTTGGTCACTTGAAACGTCACGACAGTTTGGAGAGAACAATAATGGAAGGGTATATGCCTGGGAAGAGAGGAAGAGGAAGGCCAAAGAGAAGATGGGTGCAGGATGTGGCGGATGATCTCCAGATGGGTGTATCAGACGCGGGACATCTTGCTTGTGATCGAGAAGTTTTCCGGAGGGTTGTTATGGGAGCGAGGTTCTGTAAAGGACATGCTACTGAATGAATGAATGAATGACAAGATAACTATGTACAAAGACATTTATTCGGCATATTGACAAAATTAGCTAACTTTTGATTGCTTTTTTTTTTGTAATCAATTTTATTTTGTATTGTTAGAAGTTTTTACTCAATGAAGAGATTCTTTGTATCGTTTTGTTTACGTTACATTTTTTTTTTTTTTTTCTATTAGAACTTGTGAGTGTTGATAGTTGCGATTTTCATGTGTTTGATAACTAAAACTAGAGTAGAATCCAGCTGTCACAAAGGTTATATTTATCGTTTTAACATTATAGGTTAGCATTTACAGTGGAAACTAACCTTGAAAACACTGAAGTTTTTCATTCTTTCAAAATAATAGCTGTTAGTTTTCCATTCTTTTCTGTGTATTAGAATTAAAGTAGAAAGCACCTCTATCTTTTAACTGTAGAATTTCTCACTTGTATTTCAGCAGAAAACATTAGGCAATTTGTCATTTATATGTAACTAGCTGACCCGGCCCGGCTTCGCCCAGGCCCTGGCGGGGATCTATCTATCTATCTATCTATCTATCTATCTATCTATCTATCTATCTATCTATCTATCTATCTATCTATCTATCTATCTATCTATCTATCTATCTATCTATCTATCTATCTATCTATCTATCTATCTATCTATCTATCTATCTATCTATCTATCTATCTATCTATCTATCTATCTATCTATCTATCTATCTATCTATCTATCTATCTATCTATCTATCTATCTATCTATCTATCTATCTATCTATCTATCTATCTATCTATCTATCTATCTATCTATCTATCTATCTATCTATCTATCTATCTATCTATCTATCTATCTATCTATCTATCTATCTATCTAGCTAGCTAGCTAGCTAGCTATCTATCTATCTATCTATCTATCTATCTATCTATCTATCTATCTATCTATCTATCTATCTATCTATCTATCTATCTATCTATCTATCTATCTATCTATTTATCTATCTATCTAATATTCAATAA
>CAWUFQ010000605.1:35000-77000 GCA_963921405.1 Cepaea hortensis
TAACTACAGAATATGACCCACTTCCGCTGATAAAGAAAATACAGTATTCACATGCGCAAGAAAGTATGTAGGCCAGTCGCTCAGTCTATAAAATGAGTATCGAAGTTCTAGATAGTTCGATACATGGTCGACATTATGTAGTGATAAAAACAGTAACAATGTGGTTTCAAAGATGAAGTGCCTACTTAAAGTGTGTAGATTGTTCCGGTTATGTGAAATCGCATGCTAAAACTGTCCTAGTTGCAGACAACATATTTTATAACATATAATGTTGCCATGAGGTACGTGTCAAAATCTATATATAAGATACCTTGAATTATTTTGAAATAGTGGTCAACGTGACCGAAAGGTTAAGAACGCTCGATCTTAAATTTTCTGTGCTCTGATGGTGGGCATGTGGGTTTCAGCCATTACTGACCCAATCAGCTGGACTTAAATGTTGACTTCTAGTTTAGAAAGCAATGGAAAGCTGCTGAAAGTAAAATTGCTTAGAAAATAGATATAGGGCTCATCGTAACGTCCTGCAAATGACATGTAACAATACTATTCTGAAGGCAGTAGAATATATGTTGCTTGGAGGTCAGTATGACCGAATGGATAAGCATGCTCGTCCTTAAACATCCGTTGTGCTAATGCTGAGGTAAGGGTTTCAACCCCTAAACGGGTAAATTGGATAACATGTTGATTTACCGCCCTTGACTTGCGGACGTAACTTATAAGTACCTCTGAAGTCATAGGGTTGACTGGAAGGCCAGGGACACTGGTAACAGAGAAAGCTAATCCACACGTACAATTCTGTCCAGTGCTACTGCAAGTAGTGTGTATGGACTAACCTTGCGGTCAAAGAGAACGAGCGCCAAAAACAATGGTTGCTTTAGCCTTTAAAAGATTGATAACCAGCATCTAAGGACCATATTTACCGACATATTTACACATCTTTTAAACATAAAGATTGATTGTAAATGGGAAACATTCTAATAGTATCTTCCCTCTTTGCCTGTATTATAGTCTGTCCGGAAATGAATGCCGTCATTCACGATCAATTATTTTGAACACTGTCTGTTGCATCGTTATGAAATTTTTCCTGCCGTCTTATATTTACCCCCACCCAAGGAATATGTCTTTGATAGGTCCGAAAACAACTTAAATCATCGAAATCGGCGACATTTCTTTGATGTTTTGGTGAAAAAATATAGTGCATTCACATTTGTTTGCCTCCATATAAAACTCCATATCTCAGTAACCAACTGAGGGAAAACTATGAGATTTAGCATATAACCTTATCATCATGTCCACCCAACAAACAAATTTTGGTTCTGGAGATTGTACAGCAGATTTCAATGTTTGTTTATATGCAGTATATAATTTATGGGTCTGAGATTAAGTTCATAATTTTAAATGTATTACACCGTAGCCAGACAATCAGCGTTCAATGCTGAATATTCTACGTGTTTCACGGGATTGGCCTTATGCCAAGAACCCCGCACTGTTTAAACTGGGAGTGTTCAGAGGTGTCGTCAAAATGTGAGTTATTTCATGAAATCTGATTATTATTATTATTATTTTAAATCTTACCACTTATCGCTAACATTGAAATTTATGAATATTTTTCAATGGGATCGAATGCGAAATTGTGTATACACTTCAAAGCATCGCTATGAAGTTGTACACATATTTTTGTATAGAAGCTGATCGCAGAAAACTGTTTTATACTATTACAAATTCCGAAAAAAGAACAGTACATGCATTGGGCTTGAGTAAACGGTCATTTCGTCGATGGGTGCAAGAATCTGGAATTAAACCACCACGCAATAACCAAACGGTAGGTAGAAAGTTTATTGTAGACAGCTTTGAAGAAGATGTCATAAGTCGAGCTATTATAAAAATGCTTTAAAAAGTCGCTTAAAAGTCGACAGGGTCGTCTTCATTGCACCGAGTTTTTATCCTATATGGCTCGGTCTCTTTCCGCAGCGTGGAAAGCATCGCTCAAAGCACGAACTCCGTAGCTCCAGCGTCGACCCTCTGGAGTCTCCGAAAAAATGCACTCGTGAAATGAAGGACGCGGCCCGGGATCGAACATACAACCTTCGGAGCCCGAGTCAGACGGCTTGACCACTTCACCACGGAGACTCCCGAGGGGAGTGCAATGTGTAATATTAGTAAAGACAGAGAATTTACAGAGGCATGGGGTAAATAATGTGTAAATTGACAGGAAAATAGAAGGAATATATTTCTTACCTTACTTTTCACTTCCTTGTGGTTTCTTCAGCTGCTGGTTAATAATTGTACACACATATTCATGTTACTAGGATGCATTTAGCTTTTTATATTGAGTTCGTGAAAGCTTCCAAATAGCTGTGCGTTAATGTGCGTATGGAGTGACCAGAAATGATACCGCAATTTCGCCATCATGTGTCCATTTTTAAGGATCTGTTCAGATGTCTGTGTAGTTTGTTCACACGTACACATGGGTGACAGACCCGCTTTGAGTCTTCGTGAAATAGTGTCTACTCTGCTGTTTACTGTTCAGAGACGGAACATGATTACCTGTTTTGCACTATGAAAATAGTTGTCAGTGTCTCTGTAGTGGGCTTACTTCTTAACGACCAAGATGTTGGTCCTCTCTTCATTGAAGTTTATAGATTGATTCGTATGCACGTGTTTTGTCCCCTAATTGACAACGTGTTTGCTCTCACGTTTCTTGTTATATCACAATATATCAGTTTCCACCGCAATATATTACTCTTCTTTTGGTATTCAATGCGTTTAGTGTGTGTTTTTTTTTTTTTTCAATACCAGTTGTTTGTCACTGCTGAGGGCTTGCGGAATTGAAAATTCATAACTGTGGAATACAAACTGTTGCCATTGACATTGTGCTGATGCTGTAATGTTTAGGGCCTGCAATTCGTCTGAATAGTTGGAGCAAAATATCCCAGTAAGCGTGCACGTGGATTAAGGTCTGCGATCTACTCAGCCCTTCATCTGTGTCGGACGATTCCAGTAGGTTGTTTACTGCTCTTGGTTGCATAAAATTCAATCCATCCTTTCTCCAATAGTCCTCTTCCTCTTTCAACACATGGTCCTCACATTTTTCCAGTAACTTTTATCAATATTTAATAGCGCGGACTGGATTAATATCTTGACGTCAGACAATTTGAATATAGTATTGTCAACTGCCACCTGTCTTTTAATTTTAGCCCACAAAAGTTCTATAGGGTTAAAATGAGAATGCTACGGCGGAAGTCTCAAGCACCCATGACGATGCTCTTCTATCAACTTGTCGATTTGATATTTCTTGCTTTTTGGCGTCTGTTTTACAAGGGACAGCAATTCTAGCTAGAAATACGTTTCTGGAAATTCTATGTTTTCCATTCGTAGCCATATCTTTATTGCTCCGTTTGTGCTCGATGCTGTAGGGATTTTGTCTTCTTGGGCAACAACATGGATATCATGCATTGTCCATAACTGGACACGATGGTCTATCTAGGGATGGAAGCACAGTATTCTCGAGCCAATCTCTAAATACATTACCATTCATCTTATTATGATAATCCCTATTGTCTGTATGCTTTTATACGAACACGAGCCCAGCATTCTGTTGTAAGCCATTATGCGTATTACCAGCATGGGCCATGACCAAATGATGTCCTATATTACTGGGCACATATCGCTTTATCTGTCCATCCACTGATTGCCATTCCTTATCACTTGTGTGGTGCGCATTGATCCACATTTCATCCAAATACACTATGCCCTAATTTTCTTTGCGCATTTCCCTTATTTCACGTAGGTATCTGCTTCTCATGGCTCCTAAATGCGGTTGCTAGCAAAGAATATTTCTACCTCCCTGGTATTTTCTAAAAGTGAAGATAATGTCCTTATAATTTTCCACAAAGTTGTTTTGGATAGTGTAACAGAGTTAGGAATAGGAAGAAGAAGACAACACGCTCGTTTCTCTATGAAGCATGTATGAAGGCTGACTATCAAGAATAATCACCAGTTGGCACATTTGGACTTTCCTTTTGGACTCGTGGACGATATATCAATGAACGGTATTTAAGAAATTGATTTAAGGTCCTATTCAGGTCAAGTCTCCTCCGGGCTCTGTTGTGTGAGAGAGCCGCTGTCAAGTCTCCTCCGGGCTCTGTTGTGTGAGAGAGCCGCTGTCAAGTCTCCTCCGGGCTCTGTTGTGTGAGAGAGCCGCTGTCAAGTCTCCTTCGGGCTCTGTTGTACGAGAGAGCCGCTGTCAAGTCTCCTCCGGGCTCTGTTGTGTGAGAGAGCCGCTGTCAAGTCTCCTCCAGGCTCTGTTGTGTGAGAGAGCCGTTGTCAAGTCTCCTCCGGGCTCTGTTGTGTGAGAGCCGCTATCGCTGTCAAGTCTTCGCCGGGCACTGGGGCACTGTCGTTCGTGCGGTTTGCTAACGGGATTGTTTTTGGAGGACGACATCTGATACCTACCTCTGATCGTACCTCCCCCTGTTGCAGGGACTTTCAAGACTTCTGCCTTCCGCCGAGGGATACATAGTAATTAGGGTAAATTCAGTAAACATTGTAAATGTGATCATAATATTATTGATACTACTATTGACTTACACTCGAATTAACTTGATTTAATTTATAGATATACTATTAATTTATATCATTGATTAGAAATTGAATTATTTTAGCTTATAGGTACAACAAAATGGCACAGGATGAAGCGTCATTGACACAGGTTTTAAATGGAGTTGGAAGAGCCATATGCAGGCTAGTTACTACGTATTTAAAATAGCAAAGCTTATATCATAAAGGCTTGGTGAGCTACTATGGAAATCTTTTATAGGAAGTTAGGACGTGTGACAGAGTTGATGGGCAGCTTAAAAATGGACGTAGATAGAATTTCGTCTATGATAAAAGTGATAAAGAGACAGACGCTTGAATGAACGGAGCACGAGACAGGTATGAGATATTATGGTGTAGACAAGCCCAATAGATGGCAGCCGGTCAATAGGAACGATAACCAGTGTGGTTACAATTCTAAAGTTATTAGCTATATAAATATGAAAGCAGATAAGAGGGAGACACAGAGATATGTAGTGAATCAAAAAAAAATAATTGGGAATTGGTAATGGCCAGAAAAGGAATTTGTATAAGAAACAGTGGTCTTGGCCTTCAAATACTGAAAACGCAAGAGCTTTGCGAGAAAACTGGTTACAGATCAGACAGTTGCGATATTCGCTTGCAGGGTTGAAAAACAGAGAAGAAAACACAGACAGGACTTTGGGTGGTCAGAAGGTGTTTTCAGTCTTTAGTGTCAGACAAGAAAGAGAGGCATAGACGCAGACAGTCAGTAGTGTGGAGAAGTGTACTCAGACACCGATTGATAAAGCAGAAAGGAAAACTCAATCAAAACCAACTGGGTTGAAAGTGACAAAGAGAGACACCGTTACATTTAAGGAAGCAGGCCGTGCAGAGTTTAGACAACCCAAGACAAAAGACAGCAGAAAGAAAATTAGAAAGAGTGTTAGGACTAGAAATGGAAAAAGTTTGCTCATATATAATCATGGGTGTGGAACCGAAGAATCTGAGTCGTCTCTAGAATCAGAAATTTCAGACCTCGCAGATTTTGGTATAGAATGTACACCAGACAGGGGTTTAAATATAGTTGGTATGTTAATAATCTTGCAATTGCTATCTAAAACCATCGCTGAAATTGTTCACTGACGACAAGACTGTTTTTGATTCCACGGTGTTGTGCAAGAGTTCCAATGACATAGTAGATAATACGCCTACCGCGAAAGCAACGGCTAAAGTTCAGTCCCCAATAGAGACTTGATTATTTGTTTTTCTTTTTGACCAGCACGGCTCTGGATTCGACCCACCCTCACAATATAGGTATCGGACAATTTTCAGGGCTGTCTGGGATGGTTAGTTTAGTTTAATTTAATTAGGAGGTCGACGGATCAACATCACGGCACACGGGTGTAACCCATAAGTGTTTCGTTCTTCGCCTAACTCAAGCCTGAGTCCCGAGAATCTCTGCTCAGTCCACGAACTCCATAGCACCAGCAGGGATCCTAAAATACTTTGGGTAGATTTTTAACTTGAAATTTTACACAGGCAGCGTCGTCAGTCTACTCTTTTTCGATTTCCAACTGCCAGGTTTTTTTCACGTACGTAACATTATGTACAGGCGTCCGATCTCACTACCCAGAGACCAGGGGAAATGTTGTTACTAGAAGTCAAAGTGAACAAATCCCGGCCCTCACCGGGGCTTGAACTCCGGGACCTCCATCACTCGAGGTGGACACCATAACTCGAGACAATTCAGACCCCTTGTCTGGGAAGGCAAGACGACGAAAGACTAAATTGAACACGCCACCCTATTTGTCTGAGCCTGGAAAGTGGTAAAGACTTCACACTTCACACCCGACGACAGTTGCTGCTATGGAACTACGGTTATCTTGTTTAAAGAAATACAGCAAACAACACAACGTGGAAAACATAGTCTTTTAAATATGGAATTTTAATTCAAGAAAATGTAGTTGGAAACATAATAAGAATAAAAATAAAAGCAGCGTTCATCATTATTAGATTAGTATGTCTACAAATGTCTGGTAATTCAATGACCATGTTTGCTGTCAATACAGCCAATTTTATGTCAAGCATTCGCGTTATTTTAACATTATTTTCAAGGCTTCCCCAGCCTAGAGAGCTTTTATGTGCTGATATAACCAAGTCGAATATATTCACCGTTAACACCACATCATCATCGCCATTATCATAACAATCACCATTATCAGCATCAATAACATAATAATCTTCGTCAGTGTTATCGTAATCATTATCCTTAATATCATCATCACAACGGCCAACACCAGATCATCATCATTACCATCATTGTCACCATCAGTATAATATTCAACATTGTCATCGCTGTCATCATCATCAATAGCATCGTCGTCATCATCAACAACACCTCCATCAATGCCATTATTATCAACACTATCTTCGTATTAATTATTGATCTCTAATAGTTTTTATACTCTATACGGGGGGAGGGGTTATGTTTACCATGTCGGTCTTGTTATTTCTAATAACGATGTTTTTCCACACCATGATGCCAGCTGCCCAGCATTCTCTCCCGCTCTCTTCTTCTTCCTACCTATCTCTCTTTGTTCCTACTATTCTCTCTATATATGTGATCATCATCATCATCATCATCATCATCTTCCACTTCTGCCGTCAAGCGTCGTGGGGAGGAATAATTTGCGTTCCAGCGCCCGGTGGACGGCACTGGATAGTGTCATTCCGTGAGGTTGTACAATGTCTCTGATGTCGTCAATCCATTTTCTTCTTGGACGTCCTCGTGGTCTCGTCGCAGATGATCTTTGATGTAAGGCCAGTGATGGTAGTTGTTGATGTTGCATTCTAATGACATGGCCAAACCACTTGATCTTCTGTCTGTCAATAAATGTGGCACAAGGTGTTGATCCAACAGTCTGTCTGATAGTAGCATTTCTTACTCGGTCTCGGATTGTTAAGTTGGCAGCTCTCCTCAGGCATCTCATTTCACAGGTGTTGATTTTGCGAAGGTGTAATTTGGATAAAGTCCAGGTTTGAGATTGGTAGCATAGGGTTGGTGTGAATATGCTGTTTATTATCTGTCGTTTTGCGGACATGGGTATGTTTGGATGTTTCAGTAAGGGTGATAGTTGATATGTAAGTGCACTAGCTTTTTGACATCTGATGTCAATTTCTCTGTCCAATCTGCCATCTTCTGTGATCATACTTCCAAGGTATTTGAATTCTTTAACTTGTTTTAGAGGTGTGTTATTTATCTGTATATTTAGTGGGCCTGGCGATCTGCTAACTTGCATTACTTCGGTTTTGGCTGTGTTTATACTCTTATTGTATCTGCTGCAGGTTGAACTCAGATTAGTAATGTGATTTTGTAGTCTGCCCTCATCGCTGTAAAACAGGCACTGATCATCTGCAAATAGAAGTTCATTTATTCCCTGTGGGTCAGTTGTTTCATCTGGAGTAAAGAGTTCTAAATTTTCTGAATCTGGTCTGTCGAGACTTGCTTCTTTGGAAATTCTGTCCATGTAGATATTGAATAGCAGGGGAGAGAGCACCCTTCCGAGCCTCACTCCTGTATTGACTGTGACCATATCTGATATACCTTCCTGTGTTCTTACTGCACTTTGGCTCGAGTGGTACATGGCTATGATATTTTCTAGCAGTTGCCCTTCTATCCCATAGTCTTCAAGGATGGTCCATAATTTGTATCTGTCTACTCTATCAAAAGCCTTTTCCTGATCTACAAACACAATATTCTGCTGGTCACTATATTCAATAGTTTTTTCACAAATTTGTCTAAGTGTAAATAATGCATCAGTGCAACTTTTACCTTTCCGAAAACCGAATTGTGCTTTGCTTAACTGTTGTTCAACTATTTGTCTAGCTCTTTGTTCCAAAAGTTTTGCATACATTTTCCCTATATGGCTTAGGAGTGATATACCTCTGTATGTTTCGCACTCTCTCATATTGCCTTTCTTTTTCCATATTGGTACTATTATTGCCTGTTGCCAATCATCTGGGACTTTTCTTTCTTCCCATGCTATATTAAAAAGTCTTGTTAGCCATTTAACTCCTGTTTCCCCACAGGCCTGAATAGCTTCTGTGGTTATTCCATCTGGACCTGGTGATTTGTTCTTAGGACTTTTCTGTATAACTGCTTTGACTTCTGCATGTATGAAATTTGGTTCTTGCTGTCCCTGGCGTTTAGGCACAAAAGTGAGGTTTCCTATGTTATGTGTGGGGTTAAGAAGTTCTTGAAAGTATTCTGCCCATCTTGCTAGTCTTTGTTGTGGGTTAAATATTGGTATACCTCTTTTGCTGTTTATGATGGTGGTTGGGTTGTAACATGCATCTCTGTTTCTCATTGTGGTGACACGTTTATAAAATTCTCTTGGGCAGTCTTTGCTAAGGGTCGCCATCTGTTCACCGTATATTCTCCAGGATTCATCTTTAGATGCTCTAATTGTTCGTTTGGCATTACGTCGTGCTATTCTATAAGTAATATAGTCCTGTTTAGATTTAGTTGTGGTCCACTTTTTGAATGCTACCTTCTTTTTGAATATGCTATCTTTAACTTCGTTGTTCCACCAGGCTGTTCTTAATCTTTTGTCTTGCCCTACTTTCTTTGTTCCACATTTATTTTTCAGTGTGTCGAGCATGGCAGCCTTGAAACATGTCCATTCCTTATCTACGCTTGAGTGGTCATCAGGGATGTTCTTATGTAGGTTTTGGATTTCTTGATTGAATTCGTCTTTAACTGTATTTTCCTGCAGCCTCCTATAATTGATGACATGTGTTGTTACTTTTTTGTTTCTTATTCTCCTGTGTGATGAAATCTGTTTTATTATGACTGGTTTGTGATCAGTATCAACATCTGTATTTGGGAGTGCTCTTGAATCTAATAGTAGCCTTCTGTCTGATTTCCTAATTAGAATAAAGTCAATTTGGGATGCTTGGTTTATGTCATTCCATTTATACCAGGTATTGGTGTGGCTACGACGATGTTGAAAAAAACTATTTGCTATTATTAGTCCATGTTCCGAACATATGTTGAGTAGATGTTGACCATTGCTGTTACAATCAGTCTCTGTGTCGCTGAATGGCCACATGCAATCCTCCCACGGTGTTCTTCGTGTATGTTGAATGAAATAACGTATGAGAGAAATTAAAGAAGAAGGGCAGAATGTCAGACGGGCCTACGTGCCCAATTCGTAACCTTTTGAATATAAAGATTGTTCGATCGTTCGTATCCCCCCTCTCTCTCTCTCTCTCTCTCTCTCTCTCTCTCTCTCTCTCTCTCTCTCTCTCTCTCTCTCTCTCTCTCTCTCTCTCTCTTTCCCCCCTCTCTCTCTCTCTCTCTCTCTCTAACTCTCTTACTCTCTCTCTCCCTTAATCTCCTCTTGCGTCTCTTTCCTTCCAACTTTTCTCTTTTTACAACGATCTTCAGTTTACATTTTGTCATGGATACTTATAAAAATTATTGTTACTGTTAATATTAGTAATAGTAGTAGTAGATGTAGAATTAGTAGTAGTAGTAGTAGCAGTAGTAGTAGTAGCAGTAACAGTAGTAGCAGCAGCAGCAGCAGTAGTAGTAGTAGTAGTAGTAGTAGTAGTAGTAGTAGTAGTAGTAGTAGTAGTAGTAGTAGTAGTAGTAGTAGTAGTAGTAGTAGTAGTAGTAGTAGTAGTAGTAGTAGTTGTTGTTGTTGTTGTTGTTGTAGCATTAGAATTAAAATTAGTATTAGTATTAGATGTAGTAGTTGTTGTTATCGTAGTAACAGTAGTAGTAGTAGTAATAGTAGTAGTAGTATAAGTTCTTTACTTATTCAGTCTCTCGGTAGAGATTTGTTCGCAGCAGACGAGCATAATCTCCTGCGGGCCTATTCTCGCTGGTCGCGAGATCCGCACAGTGGAAGTATGGGAGATTTGCTTGCAAATAGACAGGCAATATCTCCTGCGGTAGCTATGGCGGGCCTATTCCCGCTGGTCGCGGGGACCGCTATAAGTCAGGTGGGGAGTCTGACGATAGTGCACGCTTTACACAGGTCCGGACACTTGTGATCGACAGATGTGCGCGCCCTCATGGTCCGGGCTCGTACAAGGCCCTCACCTGTGGGACATGGCTGAACGCCTCTAAGCCGGGTCCCTTGGGTGTCAGGGTCTGGCCATAACTCGCCACCGGCTCGTGGTGGTGAGGTCTCGGTGGATTGACGCTGAGCCGCCAGCGTCTGCAGCCTACCTTGTGCCAGACGTATTGGTTACCCATTCCTCTGGAATACACAAGACTAGGCCGAGAGAGAGGTCGTGTCGTTTGGGCATCACATGATTCTCTGAAGCTCTGCCCAGACATTGTGATGGAATATTGGCCACATTCCACTCACATACTTTGGTCTGTCAAGACTGCAAGGTGTCTACTAGTATAAGTAGAATTAGTAGCTGTAGTAGTAGTAATAGTAGTAGTAGTAGTAGCAGCAGCAGCAGCAGCAGCAGCAGTTGTAATAGTAGTAGTAGTAGTAGTAGTAGTAGTAGTAGTAGTAGTAGTAGTAGTAGTAGTAGTAGTAGTAGTAATAGTAATAGCAGCATCAGCAGCAGCAGTAGTAGTAGTAGTAGTAGTAGTAGTAGTAGTAGTAGTAGCAGTAGCAGCAGCAGCAGTAGTAGTAGTAGTAGTAGTAGTAGTAGTAGTAGTAGTAGTAGTAGTAGTAGTAGTAGTAGTAGTAGTAGTATATAGTAGAAGTAACTGAAGAGGAGATGTTGACTATAGTTCCTTTGGACTTCTCCAGATGTGGAATCGCTTGCTGAATGAGGGAAAACGTCGATTTCAGGTTGGTATTTAGGATAGCATCGTAACTTTCTTCTGTAGCATTGGATATTGACGACTGAGTACCTGTCGCTGCGGCATTTGGAACAAGAATATCTAAGCGTCCGAACTTCTCAACTGTCTCCTCAATTATCCTTTTCCGAACTTCTGAATCATTCAAATAGCCTTCAACAGTCAGGAATCTGTCCGACTGACGGCCGCTGATTTCTACAACTTATCTAACACTGATTTCAGTCTTTGGAGATTGCGCCCACACAAAGTGATCTTCGTCCCGCGAGATGCAAAGGCTAGAGCAATGGCCTCACCAATCCCAGAATTGGAGCCGGTAACAATAGCCACCTTGTCACGTAAACTAGACGCCATTATACTAGTACAGGAGTTATGTGTAAAACTGGCAGTTGTAAGCGACGGTGTTGACTCTCGCAGCTTTAGAGACAGAAAGATACTGAATGAGATCTAGCGCCGATAAAGCGATTTTTAATAGCTACAGAATTGGACCTAGTTCCGCTGATAAAGAAAATACAGTATCGCATGGTCAAAATATTATGTAGGGATCTCGTTAATACAAGAACCGATTACTTTATATTGTTTTCTTCTCCACACTTTACGGTTCTGTACTTCTCGCCCTTCTGCAATTCGTTTTATAACGTAAGTAGACCAGGAAATCTCGTTTTATGTAGACGTCTAGACTTGTTCTAGTATTATAAGTTTCGTTGAGATATTTATATGTTTTGTTGAAACTTGGCCAAACTTTTCACAATTGGTTAACAAATGTTCCTACATTTTATAAATGTTGTTGAAATTTGGTCAACCTTTTTCGCCTTGGTTACCAAAGTTTCCTACTTTTATAAGATTGGTTGAAATTTGGCCAAAATTTCTCACATTTGGTTAACACATTTTCCTACTTTTTTTTAAAGTTTAGCTGAGATATTTATAAGTTTGGTTGAAATGTCGCCAAAATGTTCACATTTGTTAACAACATTTCCTACCTTTTTATAAGTTTAGTTAAAATATTTCTTTACTTGACCAAAATGTTTCACATTCGGTTAACAAAGTTTCCTACTTTTCATAAGTTCGGATGATGTATTTCGTTACTTGGTCAATCTTTTTCCTATGTAGCTTACAAAATGTCTTACTTGGCCAAGATTTTTACCATTTGGTTAACAATTTGTCCTACTTTTCCTAAGTTTTGACGAGATATTTCATTACTTGGTCAATCTTTTCCCTTCTTTTTATAAGTTTGGTTGAGATATTTCTGTGTTTGGTCACCCTTTTTCCCACTTAGCTGACAAATTTTCCTACTTTTCATAAGTTTTGACGACGTATTTCGTTACTTCGTCAATATTTTTCCCATTTGGCTAACAAATTTTCTTACTTGGCCAAGATTGTTCCCATTTGGTTAACAATTGTTCCTACTTTTCATAAGTTTTGACGAGATATTTCGTTACTTGGTCAATCTTTTCCCTTCTTTTTATAAATCTGGTTAAGATATTCCTGTGTTTAGCCGACCTTCTTTCTAGTTGGCTGACAAATATTCCTACATTTTTTAAGTTTAGTTGAAATACTTCTCTCTTTGGCCGATATTTATCTATCTATCTATCTATCTATCTATCTATCTATCTATCTATCTATCTATCTATCTATCTATCTATCTATCTATCTATCTATCTATCTATCTATCTATCTATCTACCTACATATCTATCTATCTATTTATCTATCTATCTATCTGCCTATGTGCCTACCTGCCTGCCTGCCCGTCCGCCCGCCTGCCTGCCTGCCTGCTTATCTATCTATCTATTTATCTATCTATCTATCTATCTATCTATCTATCTATCTATCTATCTATCTATCTATCTATCTATCTATCTATCTATCTATCTATCTATCTATCTATCTATCTATCTATCTACCTACCTATCTATCTATTTATCTATCTATCTATCTGCCTATGTGCCTACCTGCCTGCCTGCCTGCCCGCCCGCCTGCCTGCCTGCCTGCCTGCTTATCTATCTATCTATTTATCTATCTATCTATCTATCTATCTATCTATCTATCTATCTATCTATCTATCTATCTATCTATCTATATATCTATCTATAGCCTTGTTTATGTTTACAACATTCATTTCACAATGTTTATTTTATCTTCCTATGTAAATGTATAATGCTCTTGATGAACGAAAGACGAGTGATTGGAAGGGCCGAATGTAAGACGGGCCTGCGCGCCCAATTTGTGACCCTAATAAAGTTTATTTGATTTGATTTGATTTGATTTCTATCTATCTATCTATCTATCTGTCTGTCTGTCTGTCTGTCTGCTTGTTTGTCTGTCTGTCTGTCTGACCCGGCCCGGCTTCGTCCAGCTCCTGGTGGGGAGCATCTCATTTAATTCATATAAGTAGTCATATAAGCTCCCGTTCCCGACTATCTGTCTGTCTGTCTGTCTGTCTGTCTGTCTGACCCGGCCCAGCTTCGCCCAGCTCCTGGTGGGGAGCATCTCATTTAATTCATATAAGTAGTTATATAAGCTCCCGTTGCCGACTATCTGTCTGTCTACCTGTCTGTCTGACCCGGCCCGGCTGCACCCAGTCCCTGGTGGGGAGCATCTCATTTATTACATATAAGTAGTCATATAAGCTCCCGTTCCAGACTATCTGTCTATCTGTCTGTCTATCTGTCTGTCTGACCCAGCCCGGCTTTACCCAGTCCCTGGTGGGGAGCATCTCATTTAATTCATATAAGTAGTCATATAAGTTCCCGTTCCCGACTGTCTGTCTCTCTGTCGACCCGGCTGTCTGTCTGTCTGTCTGTCTGTCTGTTTGTCTGTCTGTCTGTCTGTCTGCCTTCCCGTCCGTCCGTCTCTCCCTCCGTCTATCCCACCCTCTCTATCGGGTCAGATCTATCTATCTATCTATCTATCTATCTATCTATCTATCTATCTATCTATCTATCTATCTATCTATCTATCTATCTATCTATCTATCTATCTATCTATCTATCTATCTATCTATCTATCTGTATATCTATCTATCTATCTAGCTAGCTAGCTAGCTATCTATAGCTTTTGATTTGATTTGATTTGATTTAGCCAGGGGACTTAACCTAAGATATAGCAATGCTACTAAAAGTTATATCCCTTTATAGAATATTTCTTATGTTAAGTCATGTAATTACAAAATGAAATTGTAGTAATTGAATAGATGATTGCCCCCTAAGAAACTACTACAGTTGGTTGCAATGGAATGAAAGGAAGACGTGTAGACAATTTCATCTCAATCGGATGTACCGTTATCGAACACAGCAAATACATCCCCAACCACAAACATACAGTCTCTTTTATAGATATAGACTAAGGAAGTAATCAAAACGGAAGTAATCACACAATGAGGTCCTGTAAGGGATACTTATTCACTGCAGAATCAACTTTTCATTTGGGACCGGAATTCTATATATATATATATATTTTTTTTTTTCCGCGTTTCCATCCTGTTTCAGGATATTGCGGTCAACCTCAGCATCTTTTAGCTGTATGTTGATTCCTAGGCTAGATTACGCTCATCAGCACGCCACGACTTTCTGAGCGACCGGCTGCATACTCTCATAAGTCACTAGCGTGACTCGAACCACTTCTAATTCTCGTCCGCTCACGTCGACCACGAGTGTATTCGGGATTCACGGAGAGAGCTGCTAACTCCTCGGCCAGGCAGCCGGCGTAATATCAATAAATATGACCTTATTAATTATATCTCTCTCCCCTGCCCCTCCCCTTTTTCTTTTTAATTGTATTTCTCTTCCTCTCTCTCTCTCTTTCCTTTCCCCTCTCTCTCTCTCTCTCTCCCCCCCCCCCCTGCCCCTTCCTCCCTCTCCCCCTCTCTCTCCCTCCCTCTCCCTCCGTTCCTCTCTCTCTCCCTGCCCCTTCCTCCATCCCTCTCCTTCCCTCCCCCCTCTCTCTCTCCCTTCCTCCCTCTCCCCTATCTCCCTCTAACTTCATGCCACTGAAATTATTTTAATTTTAGAACAATTTTCCCCCACAGTTCTAAAGTTCATCATCATCATCATGGAGAAGAAAACTGCAAGTGACATGAGATAGATGGATGCTGGTGAAGTTTTGCACACGCTGGAACCAGTTAACGCTACAGAAGAAGACAGGCAGAAGAGTGCCTTGGGATGCCACGCTGCAGAACATATCCATCAAATTTTCAAACTAAGGTAATTAATTATCATCATTATCATCATTGCAGTGAACCATATCCTAGTACAGTCATAATCATGTTGTAATTCTATTGCAGACAATTTTGTGTATGGTATATAAAAAAAAACAATCCCTTTCATATTTGTAGTTTCAAACAAAGCACACTTACATGGCATAACACTGGAATGTTTGAATATGTTTTACAGATAAAAGTATGGGTCTGGCGATCCAGGTGCTAATCATTTATGACCGTTTTGAAGAATAATGTGATCTTTTTATTTTTCTCATCCCATCCTTATGCCTTAATGTTGTCACCGGATGTCTTCTCCATGACTATGTTGTGTTTTGTGTACGCATTTGTTTGCTCATGAAGGCTAGTTGCCGCAACGTCCTTGTAATTTTCGTAATTCTGTTCTGTAAAGCTGCATTACTTTGTGTTATTCTATATTGTTTACATTTCCACAGCTTTACCAAAGTTCAATTAATCTTATTTTTTAATGTTTAATTAAAAATTTTTTTTTTTTTTACCACATTACACAGGTGATCTACGAAGGTTTAACAGACCCATGTGTCCTACTCCACTTGCAAGTGCTTATGCGGTACTCACGCTTCCTCACCGGATCATGGATGCAGAGATTTTACGGAGACAGAAAACGACACTTCGATGCAGTAAGCATTTTCATCTTATATATAAAAGGCGATCTCCGTCCGTCTGTCTGTCTGTCTGTCTGTCTGTCTGTCTGTCTGTCCGTATGTCCTTTATGCGCTCGCGAACGGCCCATCCGATTGAGATGAAATTTTCTACACGTCTTCCTTTCATTCCAGAGCAGCCAACTGTCGTATTTTTTTTTCTTCTTCCTCCTCTTCCCTCCTCCCCCTCCCAAAATAAGAATCCCCGAACCAAAACGCTAGGGAAAGGGAAGAAAATGACGTGACTACACAGAATCGTCACACGGCAATCATCATACCTCCTCATTCTCCCTCCTTCCTCTCCCTCCTTCCTCCTCCTCCTTCCTTCTTCTCCCTCTGCCTCCTCCCTCCTCCTCTCCCCTCCTCCTCCCTCCTCCTCCTCCTCCTCCCTCTCCCTCCTCCATCCTCCTCCTCCCGCTTCCTCCTCCTCCCTCTTCCTCCCTCTCCCTCCTCCTCCCTCCACCCTCCCCCTCTTCCTCCTCCCTCTCCCTCCTCCCTCTTCCTTCTCCCTCTTCCTCCCCCTCCTCCTCCATCCTCCTCCCTCCTACTCCCTCCGCCTCCTCCCCCTCCTCCCTCATCTTCCCTCCTCCTCCCCTCCCTCCTCATCCCTCCTCCTCCCTCCTCCCTCCTCCTCCTGCCTCCCTCCTCCTCCTCCCTCCTCCTCCTGCCTCCCTCCTCCTCCTCCTGCCTCCTTCTCCCTCATCATCCTCCCTCCTCCTTCTCCCTTCTTCTCCCTCTTCCCTCTTCCTCCTCCTCCTACCTCCTCCTCCCTCTACCTCCTCCTCCTCCCTTCTCCTCCTCTTCCTCCTCCTCCTCCCTCCTCCCTTCTCCTCCTCTTCCTCCTCCCTTTCCTTCCTCCTCCTCCTCCCTTTACCTCCTCCTCCCCCTACCTCTTTCCTCCTCCCTCCTCCTTCTCTTCCACCTCCCTTTCCTTCCTCCCCTCCTCATTCTCCCTCCTTACTCTCCCTCCTTCCTCCTCCTCCTTCCTTCTTCTCCCTCTGCCTCCTCCCTCCTCCTCTCCCCTCCTCCTCCCTCCTCCTCCTCCCTCTCCCTCCTCCATCCTCCTCCTCCCGCTTCCTCTTCCTCCCTCTCCCTCCTCTTCCTCCTCCCTCTACCTCCTCCCTCCTCCTCCCTCTACCTCCTCCCTCCACCCTCCTCCTCTTCCTCCTCCCTCTCCCTCCTCCCTCTTCCTTCCTCCTCCTCCTCCCTCTACCTCCTCCTCCCCCTACCTCTTTCCTCCTCCCTCCTTGTCTTAGAACATTCGACCGCATGCGAGTGTCAAGACTTAAAACAGCTCGTACTCGAGTAACATTAATAAACCAAGCTCACCTTGAAAGAAACGGGTGCAATTCAGAGACGATCCTTTATTCAGATATATCTCCTTCAGAATACACAGAACATGGTAGTAAAACGTAACGTGCCCCTGAGACGGGGACGGGAAGTTACATGCCAATACAGACCCAGCTGCTCCTATCTTCTGCGATTGCTCGATCTTCCAAGGACTTTCGCAAGCTATTGTAAATTGTTGTCTAGAGTTTCTTTCTGTCCCGGTCCCATCATTGTATGAATGTGAGACAACAGACGATTTCCTCGCTCACTAGAAAGATTGCACCAAACCAGATCCTATCCTCTCCAACACGGAGCCCATAGAAAACACCGCTGTTCTAAACCTCTCTCGAAGCGTCCCCGTTGCCGTCCTCTGACGTTCTCCACATTCTCCTTGGATTCCTCCGTTGACATCCACTTTAGTGTCTGAATGGGAAACTCCGTATATGATTTTCCACCGTCCATTCCGATGACGTCATTATGTCTAAACGCCATGTGGCACTCCTCCTCCTCCCTCTACCTCCTCCCTCCTCCACCCTCCTTCCTCTCCCTCCTTCCTCCTCCTCCTTCATCCTTCTCCCTCTGCCTCCTCCCTCCTCCTCTCCCCTCCTTCTCCTTCCTCCTCCTCCCTCTCCCTCCTCCATCCTCCTCCTCCCGCTTCCTCCTCCTCCCTCTTCCTCCCTCTCCCTCCTCTTCCTCCTCCCTCTACCTCCTCCCTCTACCTCCTCCCTCCACCCTCCTCCTCTTCCTCCTCCCTCTCCCTCCTCCTTCTTCCTTCTCCCTCTTCCTCCCTTCTCCTCCTCCCTCCTCCCCCTCCTCCTTCCTCCTCCTCCCTCCTCCTCCTCCCTCTACCTCCTCCCTCCTCCTCCTCCCTCCTCCTCCCTTCTCCTCTATCTCCCTCCTTCTCCCTCTCCTCCTCCCTCCTCCTACTCCTCCCTCCTCCTCCTCCCTCCTCTTCTTCTCTCCTCCTCCCTCCTCCTCCCTCCTCCTCCTCCTCCCTCTACCTCCTCTTCCCTCCTACTCCTCCCCCTCCTTCTCCTCCCTCCTCCTCCCTCTACCTCCTCCTCCCTTCGCATTCCTCCTCCTCCTCCTTCTCCTCCTCCCTCTCCTCCTCCTGCTCCCTCCTCCTCCCTCATCCTCCCTCCTTCTCCTCCCTCCTCCTCCTCCCTCCTCCTCCCCCTCCTCCTCCTAATCCCTCCTCCTCCCTCCTATTCCTCCCTACTCCTCCTGTCTCCGCCCTCCTCCTCCCTCCTCCATCTCCCTCTTCCTCCTCCCTCCTCCATTTACCCAAGACAGACAGACAGTCAGACAGATAGTCGGGAACGGGATCTTATATGACTACTTATATGATTTAAATGAGATGCTCTCCACCATGGGCTGGGCTGGGTCAGACAGACAGACAGATAGATAGATAGACAGACAGACAGACAGTCGGGAACGGGAACTTATATGACTACTTATATGAATTAAATGACATGCTCCCCATCAGGGTCTGGGCGAAGACGGGCTGGGTCAGACAGACAGACAGACAGACAGACAGACAGACAGTCGGTAACGGGAACGAGAACTTATATGACTACTTATATGAATTAAATGAGATGCTCCCCACCAGGGTCTGGGCGAAGCCGGGCCAGGTCAGCTAGTATTTTATAAAAAACATGTTCTTTTAGTTGCGGTCTGGTATATTATATTATTGCTACAACAAACAAACATGTTAGTAGTTAGTAGTTTTATAATAGCAAACAGATGACATGCTTACAGAAATCAAATGAAATATTTTGTTTCCACTAACCTTCATAAAATAATCCACAATGAATCACAAATGAAGGTAAAGCACTTATTATATCCACCAAATATTAATATAAAAGCAATTGGATAAGATGTTTTTAGCTTTACTACATATATATGATTACAAAATTGCCTTCGTTAAGGTTTCTTACATAAGGAGACGGAAATCTGTTTACAAGGCTTAAGAGATTTGCAGACGTCACTGGAAGGTTTTAATGACAAAGAAAATGTGTATTAGTTTTTTAGTTAGTACTTGTAATACTACTACTATTAATTAGCACAACTATTAATTAATAGTTTGTTGCTTCTTTTTCTTTTCCAGGTTGGCAGGATGCTATCGATAGAGAGTAGAAACAAATGGTGTTAACACTTAAATTTATATAATTAATTAGCTGCCATTTTGAATTATTTTGATTTTAATTGGTGGCTATGGCTTAGGTGATAAGAATGAGAGAGATGACGATGAATAGGCGAAGTGAGCAGGACAAAACCTGGTCTGGCACAGTCAAGGACTGCATGCAACTTATTTTAGCACTGGCGAAAGGCCGTGCAAGTTTATGGGGTTTATGTAGACAAATATTATGTTTAGAGGAAGTGTCATTTATGTTTGTAAATTTCATTCATTTTGATCAAACAGTGTTCTCCCCCTCCCCCTTCTCCGCCGCCTCTCTCTCTCTCTTCTCTCTCTCTCTCTCTCTCTCTCTCTCTCTCTCTCTCTCTCTCTCTCTCTCTCTCTCTCTCTCTCTCGCTCCCTCTCTCTCACTCTCTCTCAATGCTATATGCTGGTGCAATTACTTTTGCACAGAGAATATTTAACATATAATAACATGATAGTAATGCCTTGATTGATCACTACGCTTATTAATATTTATGTTCAAGCATTCTGCGGCTAGACATCTAAAAGAAAAGCACCCAGATACAAAGTAAAGGGACATAAACATATAATATCGTTACACGGGAGATTACTAAGATTTGAAAACGGAAATCATATACCTAGTATAATATCATAATTTAACATAAAAATGTCTTGCCTTTATTGCGGAAATAAAATAGTCAGTATTGGAGTCAGATTTAATAATTAATTCAATAAGACTTTA
The DNA here is from genome assembly GCA_963921405.1 of Cepaea hortensis. NCBI lineage: Eukaryota > Metazoa > Mollusca > Gastropoda > Stylommatophora > Helicidae > Cepaea > Cepaea hortensis. The sequence continues at coordinate 55,469 of CAWUFQ010000605.1, forward strand.
AATTTTGTTACAAAATTTTTTTGTTAGCTTTACGTAATTACATTTTATAATCAAATTTTGCCCTTTCTCATTTATATTTAATTCTTTACTTTGTACTTTCATTGACACCTAACCTATTAATAGAGATGCTCTGTTACAAGTTACCCCTATTTGGGGAAACAACATTTTTTTACTGGCTTCCTAAGGCCACACACATTTTAAGGACGATAAACAAACTGTGATATGAATTGCTAACAGTTAGATATATTTAGCTCCTGCGAAAAGTAAAGACAGGCACTCTTCCGAATTCCGGTCCCAAATAGTTCTGCAGTGAATAAGTGATTAGGTATACCTTACAGAGCCTCAATGGGTCAAAGGCAATGGGTCAAAGGCAAGTCACGTGACATTAGTTAGTTAGTTAGTCGCGGTTCCAACCTCACAGCAACGGGTCGTCCCCATTGTGCTCCGTTCCTGTGCCAGTTAATATCACACAAAACGCCTCCCACTGCCCAGTGTGAAAAGTGGAACAAAAACCGGTCAACTCTGGGACATAGCCAGCTGCCATCGCTCCGAACATGCAGTCACGTTCCAAAAAGCCTCGGGCAGATTTAGAAGCATTTCACATGAAATTCACAGCTCACAGTGTCGCGCCACGCGCTCACTCAGTAGCAGGGCGACGGAACCATCAAGCCTCCTTAGTCGCCTCTTACGACATGCGTGGTAGGCTACAGTGTTGCTATTCTTTGCTTCCCTTATGGGCCCCGGCAACACACGTGACATACGAGATGTCATCGGGACTGACTACATGACATATTTTTGTTAATCTTTCGTCGTGTCCTCAGTGGCATAGCGGTTAGTATCTCAGCCTGTAACGCAGGAGACCGTGGTTCGACCAGCGAAATGTGGTGATTTTTTTTTTTTTCATTTTTCATAAATTAATTAAGCGAAAGCGACAAGATAACAAGGGACACCCTTGGGCAAGGTGGAGTACCCGTTTAGCCCCCCGATCAGGGTTACGTGAAGCCATGGAAGCAGGTGGTGGATGGAGTGTGAGAGCAGCCGACAGTTTGTTGTTGGTTATGGTCTTGCACTCTGCGGCGATAGGCAGATGATCTCATGAGTAGAGACAATGGCTATGGCCACCGACTAGTACAGTCACTGCCCAGAAGGAAAGCAACGGCAAACTACCTTCTGCAAAACTTGCCAAGAAACCATAACAACCATGAAAGAAAACATAATAAGAAAGAGATCTGGTGGCGAGACCCCCAGGCCAGGCAGATCAGATAACACTGGGGAAGAGTGTGACGCAGGGACCAGTACTAGTAATCGTGATGACGGAGTTAATCCTGACTGTGTTACCAAGGAAATTCCCTGTGTCAGACTAAGAAACAGAGTGAGAATGGCAACGTGGAATGTGAGAAGTTTGTATGAGGGAAAGCTTAAAGTAGTGTGTGATGAGATTGAGAGGTTAAACATTCACATTTTAGGAATTAGTGAACATCGCTGGAGCGGCAAGGGACATTTCACAACTGAAAATGGAAGTATTTTCATTTATTCTGGTAGAGATGTCGGAGGCCAGAGTGGAGTGGCATTTTGTTTAGATAAGACAACTGCAAAAGCTTTAATGGGATATAATCCAGTTAGTGATAGAATCCTCACTATTAGACTTAAAGGCCGTCCAAAAAACACAACTCTCATACAGATATATGCACCTACTTCAACAGCAGAGGAGGACGAAATTGAAGATTTTTACAACACACTACAAGACACATTAAATAAGATTGGTCATAATGATATAGCAATAATAATGGGAGATTTTAATGCTAAAGTGGGTGCAGGAAGAGCTGAAAATGAGAGACACATTTTAGGAAAATTTGGATTAGGAAATAGAAATGATGCAGGTGACAAATTAATTGAATTTTGCACAGAAAATGAGTTAACGATAGCCAACACACTTTTTAAACAACATCCAAGAAGACTCTTCACATGGAAGTCTCCAGACAGTTTTACCAAAAATCAGATAGATTATATTTTAATACAAAGAAGATGGAGATCAAGCATAACATCTGCAAAAACCCTACGAAGTGCAGACTGTGATACAGATCATCAGTTATTAGAAGCAGATCTGAAATTAAAACTCAAAAAGCTTACCCGAGGACCAAGGCCACTTCGTTTTGATCTCACACAAATACCGGACGCATACAACATAGAAGTTAGGAATCGCTTTGGGGTCTTGATGTCTGTACAAGAAGAAATGACACCTGATGAACTGGCAGTACAAGCTAGAGATATCTTGATAACTGCAGCCAAAGATTTCATTCCGACCAAGAAAACGCAACGTAAGCCATGGATTACATCAGACACGTTAGAATTAATAAAACAACGAAGGGAGCTGAAACAGAAAGGAGATGAATCCGATAGCAGGATGAAGTATAAATCTTTAACTCGAGAAATAAGAAAGAACACAAGAAAGGACAAAAATCAATATATACAAGATAGCTGTACCAGAATAGAGCAATATCATAAGGCTGGAAGAGATTATGAAATGTTCAAGGAAATGAAGTTATTGACAAGAAATGTTCAACCTCAATTGAATGTTATCTGTGACAAGATGGGAAATACCTTAACAGAATCTAGACAAATTCTAGAAAGATGGCAGGAGTACTGCAGTGGAATGTATGATATGAGTGACAGTGAGGATATGAATGAGATACATGAGCCAATGACAGCAGAGACAGAACCTGAACCCTCATTAGATGAAATTGCTTGGGCTATAAGGAACCTGAAGAATGGTAAATCACCTGGATGTGATGAGATACCAGCTGAACTAATTAAAGCAGGAGGAGAAGAAAGCATACACATATATCATGCATTATGTACAAAGATTTGGAAATATGGTATATGGCCAAAAGATTGGAAGAGAACTATCTTCATTCCAATACCAAAAAAGGGCAACCTGAAATTATGCACCAACTATAGAACTGTTGCCCTGATAAGTCATGCAAGTAAAATTCTACTAAAAGTCATAATGCGACGACTTAGTAAGAAAATGGAAGAAGAGATTAACGTAGTTCAAGCTGGATTTAGACAAGGAAGAGGAACAAGAGATCACATATTCAACATGCGTTTAATAATAGAGAAGTGCAGAGAATTTAATGTAAACCTATTCTCATGTTTTGTGGATTATTCAAAGGCATTTGACTGTGTACAGCATCAGAAACTTTGGGAAATCATGAGGAATATGGGCTTTCCTTCACGTGTAGTACATCTCATAAAAATGCTATATCTGGACCAACAAGCAGCAGTTAGAATAGATGGCGAGACATCAGATTGGTTTGACATCAAGCAAGGAGTCCGTCAGGGCTGCGTGCTGTCACCCTATTTGTTTAACCTGTATGCCGAAAATATAATGAGAAATGTAAGAGATGATATAAACAGGGAGCCATATGATGCCCTAAATATCGGCGGTCATGACATACCAGAGATTCGATATGCTGATGATACAGTATTACTATCCACAACACAGAATGGCATAGAAAACCTTATAGCCTCAACACAATTGAATAGTGAAAATCACAACTTATATCTTAACATAGCAAAAACTAAGATAATGCATACAGATAAAACTACTATGGAGAAAGAAATATACATTAATGGGGGAAAATTGGAGGTGGTGGAAAATTTTGAATATCTTGGGTCATTGATTACGAATAATGGTGACACAATGATAGAAATAAAACGGCGACTATCCATTGCTCTTCAAAGACTAAAACAGATGAATAAATTATGGTGTGGGACAGACAGAACTACAAAAATTAGATTTTTAAGAGCATGCATCTTTCCCATTGCAACATACGCCTGTGAGACATGGACACTTACTAAACAAGCTGAACAGCGCATACATGCCTTTGAATATAAATGTTATAGACGAGTTCTAAGAATATCTTGGGTAAAGAAAAGAACAAATGCATCCATACTTCAAGAGTTGAATATTGAGGAGGGATGGCTATTGAAGACGATAAAACAAAGAAAATTGAAGTATTTTGGTCACTTGAAACGTCACGACAGTTTGGAGAGAACAATAATGGAAGGGTATATGCCTGGGAAGAGAGGAAGAGGAAGGCCAAAGAGAAGATGGGTGCAGGATGTGGCGGATGATCTCCAGATGGGTGTATCAGACGCGGGACATCTTGCTTGTGATCGAGAAGTTTTCCGGAGGGTTGTTATGGGAGCGAGGTTCTGTAAAGGACATGCTACTGAATGAATGAATGAATGACAAGATAACTATGTACAAAGACATTTATTCGGCATATTGACAAAATTAGCTAACTTTTGATTGCTTTTTTTTTTGTAATCAATTTTATTTTGTATTGTTAGAAGTTTTTACTCAATGAAGAGATTCTTTGTATCGTTTTGTTTACGTTACATTTTTTTTTTTTTTTTCTATTAGAACTTGTGAGTGTTGATAGTTGCGATTTTCATGTGTTTGATAACTAAAACTAGAGTAGAATCCAGCTGTCACAAAGGTTATATTTATCGTTTTAACATTATAGGTTAGCATTTACAGTGGAAACTAACCTTGAAAACACTGAAGTTTTTCATTCTTTCAAAATAATAGCTGTTAGTTTTCCATTCTTTTCTGTGTATTAGAATTAAAGTAGAAAGCACCTCTATCTTTTAACTGTAGAATTTCTCACTTGTATTTCAGCAGAAAACATTAGGCAATTTGTCATTTATATGTAACTAGCTGACCCGGCCCGGCTTCGCCCAGGCCCTGGCGGGGATCTATCTATCTATCTATCTATCTATCTATCTATCTATCTATCTATCTATCTATCTATCTATCTATCTATCTATCTATCTATCTATCTATCTATCTATCTATCTATCTATCTATCTATCTATCTATCTATCTATCTATCTATCTATCTATCTATCTATCTATCTATCTATCTATCTATCTATCTATCTATCTATCTATCTATCTATCTATCTATCTATCTATCTATCTATCTATCTATCTATCTATCTATCTATCTATCTATCTATCTATCTATCTATCTATCTATCTATCTATCTATCTATCTATCTATCTATCTATCTATCTATCTATCTATCTATCTATCTATCTATCTATCTATCTATCTATCTATCTATCTATCTATCTATCTATCTATCTATCTATCTATCTATCTATCTATCTATCTATCTATCTATCTATCTATCTATCTATCTAGCTAGCTAGCTAGCTAGCTATCTATCTATCTATCTATCTATCTATCTATCTATCTATCTATCTATCTATCTATCTATCTATCTATCTATCTATCTATCTATCTATCTATCTATCTATCTATCTATCTATCTATCTATCTATCTATCTATCTATTTATCTATCTATCTAATATTCAATAACGAAGATACAAACAATAGATTGCACGATTTATTGCCTGACATATTCCGCTGCATCTCATCAAGTACACACTGCATAAATCACACAACATAAACTAAAGTGTTTAGATAACTCCTTCGAGTTGAAATATACACAGTAATTTAAATTATCTACCACATTAATTTTAAACTGACAGTAATGCCTTTCTGTTAAAGCTACAGGTTGTTTTACTGCTGGGCCGGGGATCGGTGTGTTTCTGTACCTGATGACTAGAGTTGCAGCACAGAATGTTCGCTCGACTGCTGTGGCGAGCCGGTCCCGCAGACGTTGCATTACGTCATCTCCTCGGAAGGTTAGCTGGATGAATACCTTGAGTTTAGGGACTGTAGTTACTTCTGATTTCGGTTTGTACGCCAAATCAAATTGTATTTACCAATTTACATGCAGATGCGAGGCCATCTACATAGGCAGAACTGAGCGACAGTTACATTGCAGGATTTCGGAACACATTCCGAATTGGGTGGACAAGATACTACACACAGAAGATGGTAGCCTAGGCAGGCCGACACACCGGAACAGTCCGGCTTCATCGGTCGGGAGACATGTGCTCGAGAGCTGTCACGTGGTTGAAAGAGACAGTGCCTTCCGTGTGTTGTTCAACACACAAAGTAGTTGATTGTTAAAGTTTGCTGAAGCTATAATAATCAACCTTCGTAAGCCGTCCTTGTGGAAGCAGAAAGACATGTTAGTCAGTTTAAAATTACCGTGGTAGACAATCGACATTACTGTGCGAACATGTGTATATTTCAGTTTGAAGGATTTATCTAATTAATTCACGTAAGTTGTGTGATTTCTGCAGTATGTTCCTGACGAGATGCAGCGAAATATGCCAGGCAATAAATCGTGCAATCTATTGTTTGTGTTTTCGTTATTCAAATTCATCAAGGGAAAACATTGTTTTGAATCGCTGAAATTGTTCACTGACGACAAGACTGTTTTTGATTACACGGTGTAGTGTAAGAGTTGCAACGGCGTAGTAGATAATACGCCTGCCGCGAAAGAAACGGCTAAGTTTCAGTCACCAGTAGAGACCGGATTATTATTTTTTTTTTTTTTTGTGTGTGGCCAGAACGGCTCTGGATTTGACCCACACTCACAATATAGGTATCGGACAATTGAAAGGACTGTCTGGGAAGGTTAGTTTAGTTTAGTCGACGGATCAACATCACGGCACACGGATGTAACCCATAAGTGTTCCGTTCTACTCCTAACTCAAGCCTGAGTACGGAAAATCTCAGCTCAGTGCACAAACTCCGTGGCACCGGCGATGAACCTGAAATACTTCGAGTAGATTTTTAACTTGACATTTTGCGCTGGCAGCGCCGTTAGGCTGCTCTTTTTCGATTTCCAACAGCCAAGGGATTTTTTTAATTGCGTAACATTACATACAGGCGTCCGATCTCACTACCCATAGACCAGGGGAAATGTTGTTACTAGAAGTCAACGTGAACAAATCCCGGCCCTCACCGGGGCATGAACCCGGGACCTCCAGCACTCGAGGCGGACACCATATCTCGAGACCTCCCAGCCCCCTCGTCTGGGAAGGCAAGACAACGATAGACTGAACTGATCACCCCACCCTTTTTGTCTGAGCGTCGAAACTGGTAAAGACCTCACACTTCACACCCGACGACAGTTGCTGCTATGGGACTACGGTTATCTTGTTTAAAGAAACACAGCAAACAACTAAACCATGGAAAACATAGTCTTTTAAATATGGAATTTTAATTGAAGAAAATGTCGTTGGAAACATAATCAAAATAATACATAAAAGCAGCGATCATCATGATTAGATTGGTATGTCTACAACTGTCTGGTAATTCTATGACGATGTTTGCTGTCGATACAGCCGATTTTATGTCAAGCATTTGTGTGATTTTAACATTATTTCAAGGAGTCCCCCAGCCTAGAGAGCTTGTATGTGCTGATATAACCAAGTCATATACATTCACCGTTAACACCACATCATCATCGCCATCATCATAACAATCACCATTATCAGCTTCGGTAACATAAACATCATCACAACAGTCAACACCAGAACATCATCATTACCATCATTGTCACCATCAGCTACATTATCACCCCCATCAGTATAATATTAAACATTGTAATCATCGCTGTCATCACCATCAATAGCATCATCGTCATCATCATCAACACCTTCATCAATGTCATTATTATCATCACTATCTTCGTATTAATGATTGATCTCTAAAATTTTTATAGTCTATATGGGGAGGGGGGGGGGGGTGGTGTTTACCATATCTATCTTGTCATTTCTAATAACGATGTTTTTCCAAGCCATGATGCCAGGCTGTCCAGCTTTCTCTCCTGCTCTCTCCTTCTCACTTTCCCTCTCTTTGTTCCTAATATTCTCTCTCTCTCTCTCTCTCTCTCTCTCTCTCTCTCTCTCTCTCTCTCTCTCTCTCTCTTCTCTCTCTCTTTCTCTCCCCCATAATCTCCTCTTGTGCCTCTTTCCCTACAACTTTTCTCTTTTTACCTTGATCTTCAACTTTCATCTTGTCATGGATACATATAACTATTATTATTATTGCTGTTAATATTAGAAATAGTAGTAGAAAATGTAGAATTAGTAATATTAGTTGTAATAGTAGTAGTAGTAGCAATAGTTGTAGTGGTGGTGGTGGTGGTGGTGATGATGGTGGTGGTGGCAGTAGTAGTAGTAGTAGTAGTAGTAGTAGTAGTAGTAGTAGTAGCAGAAGCAACAGTAGTTATAGTAGTAGTAGTAGTAGCAGCAGCAGTAGTAGTAGTAGTAGTAGTAGTAGTAGTAGTAGTAGTAGTAATAGTAGTAGTAGTAGTAGTAGTAGTGTCAGTAGCGGTAATAACAGTATGAGTAGTACTTGTAGTAGTAGTATTAGTAGTAGCAATGGCAGCAGCAGCAGCAGTAGTAGTAGTTGTTGTAGTAGTAGTAGTGCCAGTAGCGGTAATAACAGTATGAGTAGTACTTGTAGTAGTAGTATTAGTGGTAGTAATGGCAGCAGAAGTAGTAGCATTAGTGATAGTCGTAGTAGTAGTAGTAGTAGTAGTAGTAGTAGTAGTAGTAGTAGTAGTAGTAGTAGTAGTAGTAGTAGTAATAGTATAGTAGTAGTAATAGTAGTAGTAGTAGCAGTAGTAATAGTAGTAGTAGCAGTAGTATTAGTAGTAATAGTAGTAGTAGCAGTAGCAGTAACAGTAGTAGTTGTAGTAGTAGTAGTAGTAGTAGTAATAGTAGTAGTACTAGTACTAGTAGCAGTAGTAGTAGTAGTAGCAGCAGTAGTAGTAGTAGTAGTAGTAGTAGTAGTAGTAGTAGTAGTAGTAGTAGTATTAGTAGTAGTAGTAGTAGTAGTAGTAGTAGTAGTAGTAGTAGTAGTAGTAGTAGTAATATTGGTGGTAATAGTAGAAGTAGTAGTAGTAGTAGTAGTAGTAGTAGTAGTAGTAGTAGTAGTAGTAGTAGTAGTAGTAGTAGTAGCAGTTGCAGTTGTAGTAGTAGTAGTAGTAGTAGTAGTAGTAGTAGTAGTAGCAGCAGCAGCAGCAGCAGCAGCAGCAGCAGCAGCAGCAGCAGCAGTAGTAGTAGTAGTAGTAGTAGTAGTAGTAGTAGTAGTAGTAGTAGTAGTAGTAGTAGTAGTAGTAGTAGGCATTTATAACTTGTATAGTAAGTAAGATGTAAAGAACCCTTTCACACTTCTTGAATCATATTGGATATACAGTGACAGTCCCGCATTTGAAACACTCCCAACAATCCACGTGTCATGTTTTAAAATTACACCAACCTTGTTTATATCCCAGAACTTTCCTGGTAATTTTTTTATGCTCAGATCACAGGAAAACAATTCCCACCTCGAGGCGAGGATTCAAACACATTACCACCCAACCGGCAGACAAGCTGGCTGGCCACTGCGCTACAAGTTTAAATAATTTAAGCATAATCATGTTTACCATACACTCCGGATAAATATTACATCGTTATAAGAGTGATTAATTACAAGTAATATATATCGTGTCCAAACGAAAAGTAATGAAATCCTCACACTTTAATATGTGAGGACAAGCTCTCAGCTCCTCCAGAAAAACGTCGCCCTCCATCGACTATGACGTTTTCGCCAGTGATAAAACCAGCAGCATCCGATGACAGGAATATGACAGCTTCCGCTATGTCTTCAACACTCAAATCTCTCCCTTTTAAAGGCACCTTGTCACCTTCCAACTTTCTTATCAGTTCAGCTATGCCTGCGTTGTCTCCAAAACCGCGTAAGAGTCGTGTGGGTATGTAGCCTGGTTTCACACTGTTGACACGGATACCTTTCTGTCCGAGATCTACAGCCAGACAACGAGTTAGATGATCCAGAGCTGCTTTAGACATGGCATACACTGCTGCAGCTGGCATAACAATTGAAGTCACATTTGAGGAGATGTTGACTATAGTTCCTTTGGACTTCTCCAGATGTGGAATCGCTTGCTGAATGAGGAAAAACGTCGATTTCAGGTTGGTATTCAGGATAGCGTCGTAACTTTCTTCTGTAGCATTGGATATTGACGACTGAGTACCTGTTGCTCCGGCATTTGGAACAAGAATATCCAAGCGTCCGAATTTCTTAACTGTCTTCTCAATTATCCTTTTCCGAACTTCTGTATCATTCAAATCGCCTTCAATAGTCAGAAATCTGTCCGACTGACCACCGCTGATTTCTACAACTTTATCAAACACTGATTTCAGTCTTTGGGGATCGCGTCCACACAAAGTGATCTTCGTCCCGCGAGATGCAAAGGCTAGAGCAATGGCCTCTCCAATCCCAGAACTTGAGCCGGTAACAATAGCCACCTTGTCATGTAAGCTGGATGCCATTATAGTAATTCTGGAGTTATGCGTAAAACTGGCAGTTGACGGTGTTGACTCTCGCAGCTTCAGAGACAGAAAGATATAGATTCAGACCTTCTAGCGCTGATAAAGAGATGTGTAATAACTACAGAATATGACCCACTTCCGCTGATAAAGAAAATACAGTATTCACATGCGCAAGAAAGTATGTAGGCCAGTCGCTCAGTCTATAAAATGAGTATCGAAGTTCTAGATAGTTCGATACATGGTCGACATTATGTAGTGATAAAAACAGTAACAATGTGGTTTCAAAGATGAAGTGCCTACTTAAAGTGTGTAGATTGTTCCGGTTATGTGAAATCGCATGCTAAAACTGTCCTAGTTGCAGACAACATATTTTATAACATATAATGTTGCCATGAGGTACGTGTCAAAATCTATATATAAGATACCTTGAATTATTTTGAAATAGTGGTCAACGTGACCGAAAGGTTAAGAACGCTCGATCTTAAATTTTCTGTGCTCTGATGGTGGGCATGTGGGTTTCAGCCATTACTGACCCAATCAGCTGGACTTAAATGTTGACTTCTAGTTTAGAAAGCAATGGAAAGCTGCTGAAAGTAAAATTGCTTAGAAAATAGATATAGGGCTCATCGTAACGTCCTGCAAATGACATGTAACAATACTATTCTGAAGGCAGTAGAATATATGTTGCTTGGAGGTCAGTATGACCGAATGGATAAGCATGCTCGTCCTTAAACATCCGTTGTGCTAATGCTGAGGTAAGGGTTTCAACCCCTAAACGGGTAAATTGGATAACATGTTGATTTACCGCCCTTGACTTGCGGACGTAACTTATAAGTACCTCTGAAGTCATAGGGTTGACTGGAAGGCCAGGGACACTGGTAACAGAGAAAGCTAATCCACACGTACAATTCTGTCCAGTGCTACTGCAAGTAGTGTGTATGGACTAACCTTGCGGTCAAAGAGAACGAGCGCCAAAAACAATGGTTGCTTTAGCCTTTAAAAGATTGATAACCAGCATCTAAGGACCATATTTACCGACATATTTACACATCTTTTAAACATAAAGATTGATTGTAAATGGGAAACATTCTAATAGTATCTTCCCTCTTTGCCTGTATTATAGTCTGTCCGGAAATGAATGCCGTCATTCACGATCAATTATTTTGAACACTGTCTGTTGCATCGTTATGAAATTTTTCCTGCCGTCTTATATTTACCCCCACCCAAGGAATATGTCTTTGATAGGTCCGAAAACAACTTAAATCATCGAAATCGGCGACATTTCTTTGATGTTTTGGTGAAAAAATATAGTGCATTCACATTTGTTTGCCTCCATATAAAACTCCATATCTCAGTAACCAACTGAGGGAAAACTATGAGATTTAGCATATAACCTTATCATCATGTCCACCCAACAAACAAATTTTGGTTCTGGAGATTGTACAGCAGATTTCAATGTTTGTTTATATGCAGTATATAATTTATGGGTCTGAGATTAAGTTCATAATTTTAAATGTATTACACCGTAGCCAGACAATCAGCGTTCAATGCTGAATATTCTACGTGTTTCACGGGATTGGCCTTATGCCAAGAACCCCGCACTGTTTAAACTGGGAGTGTTCAGAGGTGTCGTCAAAATGTGAGTTATTTCATGAAATCTGATTATTATTATTATTATTTTAAATCTTACCACTTATCGCTAACATTGAAATTTATGAATATTTTTCAATGGGATCGAATGCGAAATTGTGTATACACTTCAAAGCATCGCTATGAAGTTGTACACATATTTTTGTATAGAAGCTGATCGCAGAAAACTGTTTTATACTATTACAAATTCCGAAAAAAGAACAGTACATGCATTGGGCTTGAGTAAACGGTCATTTCGTCGATGGGTGCAAGAATCTGGAATTAAACCACCACGCAATAACCAAACGGTAGGTAGAAAGTTTATTGTAGACAGCTTTGAAGAAGATGTCATAAGTCGAGCTATTATAAAAATGCTTTAAAAAGTCGCTTAAAAGTCGACAGGGTCGTCTTCATTGCACCGAGTTTTTATCCTATATGGCTCGGTCTCTTTCCGCAGCGTGGAAAGCATCGCTCAAAGCACGAACTCCGTAGCTCCAGCGTCGACCCTCTGGAGTCTCCGAAAAAATGCACTCGTGAAATGAAGGACGCGGCCCGGGATCGAACATACAACCTTCGGAGCCCGAGTCAGACGGCTTGACCACTTCACCACGGAGACTCCCGAGGGGAGTGCAATGTGTAATATTAGTAAAGACAGAGAATTTACAGAGGCATGGGGTAAATAATGTGTAAATTGACAGGAAAATAGAAGGAATATATTTCTTACCTTACTTTTCACTTCCTTGTGGTTTCTTCAGCTGCTGGTTAATAATTGTACACACATATTCATGTTACTAGGATGCATTTAGCTTTTTATATTGAGTTCGTGAAAGCTTCCAAATAGCTGTGCGTTAATGTGCGTATGGAGTGACCAGAAATGATACCGCAATTTCGCCATCATGTGTCCATTTTTAAGGATCTGTTCAGATGTCTGTGTAGTTTGTTCACACGTACACATGGGTGACAGACCCGCTTTGAGTCTTCGTGAAATAGTGTCTACTCTGCTGTTTACTGTTCAGAGACGGAACATGATTACCTGTTTTGCACTATGAAAATAGTTGTCAGTGTCTCTGTAGTGGGCTTACTTCTTAACGACCAAGATGTTGGTCCTCTCTTCATTGAAGTTTATAGATTGATTCGTATGCACGTGTTTTGTCCCCTAATTGACAACGTGTTTGCTCTCACGTTTCTTGTTATATCACAATATATCAGTTTCCACCGCAATATATTACTCTTCTTTTGGTATTCAATGCGTTTAGTGTGTGTTTTTTTTTTTTTTCAATACCAGTTGTTTGTCACTGCTGAGGGCTTGCGGAATTGAAAATTCATAACTGTGGAATACAAACTGTTGCCATTGACATTGTGCTGATGCTGTAATGTTTAGGGCCTGCAATTCGTCTGAATAGTTGGAGCAAAATATCCCAGTAAGCGTGCACGTGGATTAAGGTCTGCGATCTACTCAGCCCTTCATCTGTGTCGGACGATTCCAGTAGGTTGTTTACTGCTCTTGGTTGCATAAAATTCAATCCATCCTTTCTCCAATAGTCCTCTTCCTCTTTCAACACATGGTCCTCACATTTTTCCAGTAACTTTTATCAATATTTAATAGCGCGGACTGGATTAATATCTTGACGTCAGACAATTTGAATATAGTATTGTCAACTGCCACCTGTCTTTTAATTTTAGCCCACAAAAGTTCTATAGGGTTAAAATGAGAATGCTACGGCGGAAGTCTCAAGCACCCATGACGATGCTCTTCTATCAACTTGTCGATTTGATATTTCTTGCTTTTTGGCGTCTGTTTTACAAGGGACAGCAATTCTAGCTAGAAATACGTTTCTGGAAATTCTATGTTTTCCATTCGTAGCCATATCTTTATTGCTCCGTTTGTGCTCGATGCTGTAGGGATTTTGTCTTCTTGGGCAACAACATGGATATCATGCATTGTCCATAACTGGACACGATGGTCTATCTAGGGATGGAAGCACAGTATTCTCGAGCCAATCTCTAAATACATTACCATTCATCTTATTATGATAATCCCTATTGTCTGTATGCTTTTATACGAACACGAGCCCAGCATTCTGTTGTAAGCCATTATGCGTATTACCAGCATGGGCCATGACCAAATGATGTCCTATATTACTGGGCACATATCGCTTTATCTGTCCATCCACTGATTGCCATTCCTTATCACTTGTGTGGTGCGCATTGATCCACATTTCATCCAAATACACTATGCCCTAATTTTCTTTGCGCATTTCCCTTATTTCACGTAGGTATCTGCTTCTCATGGCTCCTAAATGCGGTTGCTAGCAAAGAATATTTCTACCTCCCTGGTATTTTCTAAAAGTGAAGATAATGTCCTTATAATTTTCCACAAAGTTGTTTTGGATAGTGTAACAGAGTTAGGAATAGGAAGAAGAAGACAACACGCTCGTTTCTCTATGAAGCATGTATGAAGGCTGACTATCAAGAATAATCACCAGTTGGCACATTTGGACTTTCCTTTTGGACTCGTGGACGATATATCAATGAACGGTATTTAAGAAATTGATTTAAGGTCCTATTCAGGTCAAGTCTCCTCCGGGCTCTGTTGTGTGAGAGAGCCGCTGTCAAGTCTCCTCCGGGCTCTGTTGTGTGAGAGAGCCGCTGTCAAGTCTCCTCCGGGCTCTGTTGTGTGAGAGAGCCGCTGTCAAGTCTCCTTCGGGCTCTGTTGTACGAGAGAGCCGCTGTCAAGTCTCCTCCGGGCTCTGTTGTGTGAGAGAGCCGCTGTCAAGTCTCCTCCAGGCTCTGTTGTGTGAGAGAGCCGTTGTCAAGTCTCCTCCGGGCTCTGTTGTGTGAGAGCCGCTATCGCTGTCAAGTCTTCGCCGGGCACTGGGGCACTGTCGTTCGTGCGGTTTGCTAACGGGATTGTTTTTGGAGGACGACATCTGATACCTACCTCTGATCGTACCTCCCCCTGTTGCAGGGACTTTCAAGACTTCTGCCTTCCGCCGAGGGATACATAGTAATTAGGGTAAATTCAGTAAACATTGTAAATGTGATCATAATATTATTGATACTACTATTGACTTACACTCGAATTAACTTGATTTAATTTATAGATATACTATTAATTTATATCATTGATTAGAAATTGAATTATTTTAGCTTATAGGTACAACAAAATGGCACAGGATGAAGCGTCATTGACACAGGTTTTAAATGGAGTTGGAAGAGCCATATGCAGGCTAGTTACTACGTATTTAAAATAGCAAAGCTTATATCATAAAGGCTTGGTGAGCTACTATGGAAATCTTTTATAGGAAGTTAGGACGTGTGACAGAGTTGATGGGCAGCTTAAAAATGGACGTAGATAGAATTTCGTCTATGATAAAAGTGATAAAGAGACAGACGCTTGAATGAACGGAGCACGAGACAGGTATGAGATATTATGGTGTAGACAAGCCCAATAGATGGCAGCCGGTCAATAGGAACGATAACCAGTGTGGTTACAATTCTAAAGTTATTAGCTATATAAATATGAAAGCAGATAAGAGGGAGACACAGAGATATGTAGTGAATCAAAAAAAAATAATTGGGAATTGGTAATGGCCAGAAAAGGAATTTGTATAAGAAACAGTGGTCTTGGCCTTCAAATACTGAAAACGCAAGAGCTTTGCGAGAAAACTGGTTACAGATCAGACAGTTGCGATATTCGCTTGCAGGGTTGAAAAACAGAGAAGAAAACACAGACAGGACTTTGGGTGGTCAGAAGGTGTTTTCAGTCTTTAGTGTCAGACAAGAAAGAGAGGCATAGACGCAGACAGTCAGTAGTGTGGAGAAGTGTACTCAGACACCGATTGATAAAGCAGAAAGGAAAACTCAATCAAAACCAACTGGGTTGAAAGTGACAAAGAGAGACACCGTTACATTTAAGGAAGCAGGCCGTGCAGAGTTTAGACAACCCAAGACAAAAGACAGCAGAAAGAAAATTAGAAAGAGTGTTAGGACTAGAAATGGAAAAAGTTTGCTCATATATAATCATGGGTGTGGAACCGAAGAATCTGAGTCGTCTCTAGAATCAGAAATTTCAGACCTCGCAGATTTTGGTATAGAATGTACACCAGACAGGGGTTTAAATATAGTTGGTATGTTAATAATCTTGCAATTGCTATCTAAAACCATCGCTGAAATTGTTCACTGACGACAAGACTGTTTTTGATTCCACGGTGTTGTGCAAGAGTTCCAATGACATAGTAGATAATACGCCTACCGCGAAAGCAACGGCTAAAGTTCAGTCCCCAATAGAGACTTGATTATTTGTTTTTCTTTTTGACCAGCACGGCTCTGGATTCGACCCACCCTCACAATATAGGTATCGGACAATTTTCAGGGCTGTCTGGGATGGTTAGTTTAGTTTAATTTAATTAGGAGGTCGACGGATCAACATCACGGCACACGGGTGTAACCCATAAGTGTTTCGTTCTTCGCCTAACTCAAGCCTGAGTCCCGAGAATCTCTGCTCAGTCCACGAACTCCATAGCACCAGCAGGGATCCTAAAATACTTTGGGTAGATTTTTAACTTGAAATTTTACACAGGCAGCGTCGTCAGTCTACTCTTTTTCGATTTCCAACTGCCAGGTTTTTTTCACGTACGTAACATTATGTACAGGCGTCCGATCTCACTACCCAGAGACCAGGGGAAATGTTGTTACTAGAAGTCAAAGTGAACAAATCCCGGCCCTCACCGGGGCTTGAACTCCGGGACCTCCATCACTCGAGGTGGACACCATAACTCGAGACAATTCAGACCCCTTGTCTGGGAAGGCAAGACGACGAAAGACTAAATTGAACACGCCACCCTATTTGTCTGAGCCTGGAAAGTGGTAAAGACTTCACACTTCACACCCGACGACAGTTGCTGCTATGGAACTACGGTTATCTTGTTTAAAGAAATACAGCAAACAACACAACGTGGAAAACATAGTCTTTTAAATATGGAATTTTAATTCAAGAAAATGTAGTTGGAAACATAATAAGAATAAAAATAAAAGCAGCGTTCATCATTATTAGATTAGTATGTCTACAAATGTCTGGTAATTCAATGACCATGTTTGCTGTCAATACAGCCAATTTTATGTCAAGCATTCGCGTTATTTTAACATTATTTTCAAGGCTTCCCCAGCCTAGAGAGCTTTTATGTGCTGATATAACCAAGTCGAATATATTCACCGTTAACACCACATCATCATCGCCATTATCATAACAATCACCATTATCAGCATCAATAACATAATAATCTTCGTCAGTGTTATCGTAATCATTATCCTTAATATCATCATCACAACGGCCAACACCAGATCATCATCATTACCATCATTGTCACCATCAGTATAATATTCAACATTGTCATCGCTGTCATCATCATCAATAGCATCGTCGTCATCATCAACAACACCTCCATCAATGCCATTATTATCAACACTATCTTCGTATTAATTATTGATCTCTAATAGTTTTTATACTCTATACGGGGGGAGGGGTTATGTTTACCATGTCGGTCTTGTTATTTCTAATAACGATGTTTTTCCACACCATGATGCCAGCTGCCCAGCATTCTCTCCCGCTCTCTTCTTCTTCCTACCTATCTCTCTTTGTTCCTACTATTCTCTCTATATATGTGATCATCATCATCATCATCATCATCATCTTCCACTTCTGCCGTCAAGCGTCGTGGGGAGGAATAATTTGCGTTCCAGCGCCCGGTGGACGGCACTGGATAGTGTCATTCCGTGAGGTTGTACAATGTCTCTGATGTCGTCAATCCATTTTCTTCTTGGACGTCCTCGTGGTCTCGTCGCAGATGATCTTTGATGTAAGGCCAGTGATGGTAGTTGTTGATGTTGCATTCTAATGACATGGCCAAACCACTTGATCTTCTGTCTGTCAATAAATGTGGCACAAGGTGTTGATCCAACAGTCTGTCTGATAGTAGCATTTCTTACTCGGTCTCGGATTGTTAAGTTGGCAGCTCTCCTCAGGCATCTCATTTCACAGGTGTTGATTTTGCGAAGGTGTAATTTGGATAAAGTCCAGGTTTGAGATTGGTAGCATAGGGTTGGTGTGAATATGCTGTTTATTATCTGTCGTTTTGCGGACATGGGTATGTTTGGATGTTTCAGTAAGGGTGATAGTTGATATGTAAGTGCACTAGCTTTTTGACATCTGATGTCAATTTCTCTGTCCAATCTGCCATCTTCTGTGATCATACTTCCAAGGTATTTGAATTCTTTAACTTGTTTTAGAGGTGTGTTATTTATCTGTATATTTAGTGGGCCTGGCGATCTGCTAACTTGCATTACTTCGGTTTTGGCTGTGTTTATACTCTTATTGTATCTGCTGCAGGTTGAACTCAGATTAGTAATGTGATTTTGTAGTCTGCCCTCATCGCTGTAAAACAGGCACTGATCATCTGCAAATAGAAGTTCATTTATTCCCTGTGGGTCAGTTGTTTCATCTGGAGTAAAGAGTTCTAAATTTTCTGAATCTGGTCTGTCGAGACTTGCTTCTTTGGAAATTCTGTCCATGTAGATATTGAATAGCAGGGGAGAGAGCACCCTTCCGAGCCTCACTCCTGTATTGACTGTGACCATATCTGATATACCTTCCTGTGTTCTTACTGCACTTTGGCTCGAGTGGTACATGGCTATGATATTTTCTAGCAGTTGCCCTTCTATCCCATAGTCTTCAAGGATGGTCCATAATTTGTATCTGTCTACTCTATCAAAAGCCTTTTCCTGATCTACAAACACAATATTCTGCTGGTCACTATATTCAATAGTTTTTTCACAAATTTGTCTAAGTGTAAATAATGCATCAGTGCAACTTTTACCTTTCCGAAAACCGAATTGTGCTTTGCTTAACTGTTGTTCAACTATTTGTCTAGCTCTTTGTTCCAAAAGTTTTGCATACATTTTCCCTATATGGCTTAGGAGTGATATACCTCTGTATGTTTCGCACTCTCTCATATTGCCTTTCTTTTTCCATATTGGTACTATTATTGCCTGTTGCCAATCATCTGGGACTTTTCTTTCTTCCCATGCTATATTAAAAAGTCTTGTTAGCCATTTAACTCCTGTTTCCCCACAGGCCTGAATAGCTTCTGTGGTTATTCCATCTGGACCTGGTGATTTGTTCTTAGGACTTTTCTGTATAACTGCTTTGACTTCTGCATGTATGAAATTTGGTTCTTGCTGTCCCTGGCGTTTAGGCACAAAAGTGAGGTTTCCTATGTTATGTGTGGGGTTAAGAAGTTCTTGAAAGTATTCTGCCCATCTTGCTAGTCTTTGTTGTGGGTTAAATATTGGTATACCTCTTTTGCTGTTTATGATGGTGGTTGGGTTGTAACATGCATCTCTGTTTCTCATTGTGGTGACACGTTTATAAAATTCTCTTGGGCAGTCTTTGCTAAGGGTCGCCATCTGTTCACCGTATATTCTCCAGGATTCATCTTTAGATGCTCTAATTGTTCGTTTGGCATTACGTCGTGCTATTCTATAAGTAATATAGTCCTGTTTAGATTTAGTTGTGGTCCACTTTTTGAATGCTACCTTCTTTTTGAATATGCTATCTTTAACTTCGTTGTTCCACCAGGCTGTTCTTAATCTTTTGTCTTGCCCTACTTTCTTTGTTCCACATTTATTTTTCAGTGTGTCGAGCATGGCAGCCTTGAAACATGTCCATTCCTTATCTACGCTTGAGTGGTCATCAGGGATGTTCTTATGTAGGTTTTGGATTTCTTGATTGAATTCGTCTTTAACTGTATTTTCCTGCAGCCTCCTATAATTGATGACATGTGTTGTTACTTTTTTGTTTCTTATTCTCCTGTGTGATGAAATCTGTTTTATTATGACTGGTTTGTGATCAGTATCAACATCTGTATTTGGGAGTGCTCTTGAATCTAATAGTAGCCTTCTGTCTGATTTCCTAATTAGAATAAAGTCAATTTGGGATGCTTGGTTTATGTCATTCCATTTATACCAGGTATTGGTGTGGCTACGACGATGTTGAAAAAAACTATTTGCTATTATTAGTCCATGTTCCGAACATATGTTGAGTAGATGTTGACCATTGCTGTTACAATCAGTCTCTGTGTCGCTGAATGGCCACATGCAATCCTCCCACGGTGTTCTTCGTGTATGTTGAATGAAATAACGTATGAGAGAAATTAAAGAAGAAGGGCAGAATGTCAGACGGGCCTACGTGCCCAATTCGTAACCTTTTGAATATAAAGATTGTTCGATCGTTCGTATCCCCCCTCTCTCTCTCTCTCTCTCTCTCTCTCTCTCTCTCTCTCTCTCTCTCTCTCTCTCTCTTTCCCCCCCTCTCTCTCTCTCTCTCTCTCTAACTCTCTTACTCTCTCTCTCCCTTAATCTCCTCTTGCGTCTCTTTCCTTCCAACTTTTCTCTTTTTACAACGATCTTCAGTTTACATTTTGTCATGGATACTTATAAAAATTATTGTTACTGTTAATATTAGTAATAGTAGTAGTAGATGTAGAATTAGTAGTAGTAGTAGTAGCAGTAGTAGTAGTAGCAGTAACAGTAGTAGCAGCAGCAGCAGCAGTAGTAGTAGTAGTAGTAGTAGTAGTAGTAGTAGTAGTAGTAGTAGTAGTAGTAGTAGTAGTAGTAGTAGTAGTAGTAGTAGTAGTAGTAGTAGTAGTAGTAGTAGTTGTTGTTGTTGTTGTTGTTGTAGCATTAGAATTAAAATTAGTATTAGTATTAGATGTAGTAGTTGTTGTTATCGTAGTAACAGTAGTAGTAGTAGTAATAGTAGTAGTAGTATAAGTTCTTTACTTATTCAGTCTCTCGGTAGAGATTTGTTCGCAGCAGACGAGCATAATCTCCTGCGGGCCTATTCTCGCTGGTCGCGAGATCCGCACAGTGGAAGTATGGGAGATTTGCTTGCAAATAGACAGGCAATATCTCCTGCGGTAGCTATGGCGGGCCTATTCCCGCTGGTCGCGGGGACCGCTATAAGTCAGGTGGGGAGTCTGACGATAGTGCACGCTTTACACAGGTCCGGACACTTGTGATCGACAGATGTGCGCGCCCTCATGGTCCGGGCTCGTACAAGGCCCTCACCTGTGGGACATGGCTGAACGCCTCTAAGCCGGGTCCCTTGGGTGTCAGGGTCTGGCCATAACTCGCCACCGGCTCGTGGTGGTGAGGTCTCGGTGGATTGACGCTGAGCCGCCAGCGTCTGCAGCCTACCTTGTGCCAGACGTATTGGTTACCCATTCCTCTGGAATACACAAGACTAGGCCGAGAGAGAGGTCGTGTCGTTTGGGCATCACATGATTCTCTGAAGCTCTGCCCAGACATTGTGATGGAATATTGGCCACATTCCACTCACATACTTTGGTCTGTCAAGACTGCAAGGTGTCTACTAGTATAAGTAGAATTAGTAGCTGTAGTAGTAGTAATAGTAGTAGTAGTAGTAGCAGCAGCAGCAGCAGCAGCAGCAGTTGTAATAGTAGTAGTAGTAGTAGTAGTAGTAGTAGTAGTAGTAGTAGTAGTAGTAGTAGTAGTAGTAGTAGTAGTAGTAGTAGTAATAGTAATAGCAGCATCAGCAGCAGCAGTAG
>CAWUFQ010000606.1:0-226314 GCA_963921405.1 Cepaea hortensis
TTGCCACCTTTGGTTTTTAGGCAACCCGTTGATGTGTGTGTTCTTTTGTTAGTGATGTCGTTAATTCTTTTGTGCATTTAATTTGGTATTCCGGGTGTTGTGTTGGTTTTCATTTTCCTTTTGCCTCTTTGCAAAGCTTTCTAATTTTCCTGTGAATTTCTTCATATTTGTCCTTGTTATTTTTGTTATTTCTTCTTATTTCGATGCGTTTTAAGATGTCTTCCGTCATCCATTATCTTTATTTTTGGGATGGTTGTTTCTGCAGCTTGGTTGACTGATTTCTTTAATATTTCCCATTGGTCACTGACGTCTTGGAATAATATTTCCATATAGGAAAATGCATCGAATCTGTTCTTTACCTCTACGTTGAATTTATCTTTTATCTCCTCACTCTTCAGTGCCTGTAGATCAAATTTTGTGTTTCTTGGTGAATATTTGACTTTCTTTAATTTTATATGTAAATTGCTTAAGATTAATCTATGGTCGCTGTGTGTGTATATATGTATATATGTGTGTGTAAGTGTGTGTTCTGACAAATTTGACTATATTTATTTTAAATATTTTGAATAGAGTAGAAAGAATACGCTAAACATATAGTGTGTTTGTATGTGCACGTGCACGCGCGTGTGTGAAATATGCTATTCATATGTTACAGAGAACAATTGAGGTCATGACGTGTTCGTGGTTTCTACAACTTCTGTCACTTGGGTTAATTCTCTACACAGACAGGTGTGCCGCGGCAGGTATGATTAAAATGTTTGCTATGTTATATAGCTGCATGCGGGCTTAGTGGTCTCCTTAGTTTTGTGAATTGTATTGCATTTATTTCATTGAAACATTTAATGGATCAGATTGTTTCTTGTGGTTTGTGTAAATCTGAATTGAAGGGATCCAAAATGTGTATCAGATATTTCTTTATACGAGGGGAAGTCAATATGTAAGTCATCAATGTCTGTAGAAAAATAACTAAATATGATAACAACTTGAAACCAGCTTATTTTTATACATACATTGACCCTTTATTTCTCAACATAATTTCCACCAACATTGATGCACTTATCCAATCGTTTTATCAGTCCTCCCAAACCAGCTGCATAAAACTGCGTGCTCTGATTTCTAAACCACGTTTTCACTTCACATTCAACTTCGGCATCACTCGCGAAATGTCTCCCGCCAAAATGGGTTTTCGGTGGACCAAAAAGGTGGAAATCGCTAGGGGTTAAGTCCGGGCTTTATGTTGGATGATCCAGAACTCCCCACCTTAGTTGGTTAATTGTCTCCTGAGTTAATCAAGCCGTATGTGGTCTGGCATTGTCATGAAGAAGCAACACTCCTCTAGTCAGCAGTCCTTGACGTTTCCTTCGAATTGCATCATGACGCATCGATAAAACTTCACAGTACGATTCAGAACTCACATTGTCACCTTTCTTCTTGGAATTGGTTAAAAGCACTCCTTGATAATCCCAGAACACTGTCAGCATAACCTTCCCTGCTGATTGCGTAACCTTAAATTTTTGGACACAAGGCGAAGAAGGATGTTTCCATTGCATTGAAGGCAATGAATAAATCACCAAAAAAAAACAAACAAACAAGAAGTAGATTGTGAGCTTTACTGAAACACGATTACAAGAAACAAATTGGACGTTGCCTCTAAAGCCTTCGTCAGCACAATACAAACACAAACCGACATAAAACTGCGTGAAACACACTACATGACAATATACAACGTACTTATCTGAATCTATATCCTAGCTTGGAGCGACTGGCGCGCTAGACGACAATCAGTGGATTGTATGAACCGGATGTATGGTCAACGGGTCAAAGGTCAATACCGTCAGAAGCTCAGATATTGACTTAGTTAAGAATAAGCGGGAGAGGAGTGGGGGTGGAGAGGCGCCCATTTGAGCGTAAAAGTAAAAATTGAGATTGGCAAAGCCGACGTCACCGACGCAGTTCGCAATTAGCAATTCTTGTTAAGCGCTCGAAACACAGCTGCGGAAGATTCCATTGTGTTATTACTGTGTTGTGTGATTGTGCCTGTTTCCACTGTAGTATAATTACACAGAAGCAAGACTAAATATCTAATCAAATTGAAATATATACATAACATAAATCCTTACACATATACGGAAAGTGATCTGACATAGGTTATTACACATTTACTGTGAAACTCAGTATTTTATGATTACATCAAACTCAACAAATGTTATTATACATAATTTATTACACATATATGACACGTTGTCTTTATTCCGTAATTACATACGCCAGAAATGTCATATCAAATAAGTGGTTACAGGGTAGAAACGTTTTTCTAATTGATTGCATAGGTCATATGATGTTTGAGATTACACTACGGATTATTTAACAACCGTCATCACACAAATACAAAATGTTACTACTTACACGTGATTACACTCCATCTGAAATGGAGGTATAGTGATTACACATACGAAGTAGGGTATCTGTTCTTAAGAAAAGTGTTAAATTGTTCAGATTGCAGTGACTATTATTTTGACTTAATGTGGTTAACGTCATTGATCTAGTTTATTGTGACTGAATGTGATTATTATTACTGGCTACTGTGAGTGGTTCTGGCTGTTATGATTGAATGAGCTTATAGTGAGTAATTGTGGTTACTTTGATTGATTGTATTGAATGTGGTTATTATGACTGAATGAGTTTATTTATAGGGGCTGAGTGGTCTGGAGGTATGGTGTCCGCCTCGGGTGCTGGAGGTCCCGGGTTCAGGCCCCGGCGAGGACCGGGATTTATTTAAAAAATCCACCTGGACTTCCAGTAATAAAATTTCCCCTGGTCTCTGGGTAGTGAGATCGGACGCCCGTGTGTATTGTTGTCTCTGGGTAGTGAGATCGGACGCCCGTGTGTATTGTTGTCTCTGGGTAGTGAGATCGGACGCCCGTGTGTATTGTTGTCTCTGGGTAGTGAGATCGGACGCCCGTGTGTATTGTTGTCTCTGGGTAGTGAGATCGGACGCCCGTGTGTATTGTTGCGCAGGTAAAAAATCCCTTCACAGTTGGAAATCGAAAAAGAGTAGCCTAACGGCGCTGCCCGGGCAAAATTTCGAGTTAAAAATCTACCCAAAGTATTTCAGGATGCTCGCCGATGCAACGGAGTTCGTGCATTGAGCTGAGTTTCTCCAGACTCAGGTTTGAGTTAGGAGGGAAACGGAGTACTTATGGGTTAAACCGTGTGCCGTGATGTTGATCCAACGACTAAACGAATGAGTTTATTCTTACAAATTATAGTCTTTGTGAATGTAGGTGGCTTGCGTGACTTGCTCTGATTGCATGTGTTGAATTGTGATTAATATGAAAGGATGCGTTTAGTGTTTTGACTGCCTGTGGCTATTGAAAGAGATTCTGATTAATGAGACGTCTTCTTCTCCTTTTCTTTAGTCTTCTTCTTGCGATAGTATGTATTATTATTGTACTGTCAGGCAAGTCCTCATGATGAACTTAAACTTGTTGCCAGCAATGCTGTTGTTGATGTCTTGGCAAGTCTACGTTCAGTAGTTTGCCATTGATTTCTGAACAACCGACTCCCATACCATCACGTTAAAACCAAGCGCGACATGGTCTAGTGCCAAATCGGTCGCAGCTGTGTTTCGAATGGAGGTAAGCGGATTACGAACCGTTTCCGTAACGCCTTTGCCACGAAGACCGGCACAGCTAGGTTTAGTGGGCCAATATACAACCCGAAATAAGAGAAGAACAATGTGGGTTTGTAGAAGGCAAGGGAAAAGTAAATGCTTTGTATATATTGAGAATAGTAATTGAAAGTTCTATAGACGTAAACAAAGATCTACACCTTAGCTTTATTGACTACACAATGGCTTTCGATAAAGTGAGACATGTCAACATGATAAGGATGCTTGAAGATCTACAAATTGATGGAAAAGACCTTAGGCTTGTAAAAAAACATATTGGAAACAACAAGGTGCCATCAGAATTGATAATAAAGAATGTCAATATCAACCTGTTAAAAGAGGTGTGAGATAGGGATGTGTAATGTCTCCAGATCTTTTTTCCCTGTACAGTGAAAATATTTTCAGAAATATAGAAGATATGGAAGGAATCAACATTGGGGGACGCTACATCAATGACATTAGATATGCAGATGATACAGTCTTGATTGCAGACAATGAACAGGACCTGCAACATTTAGTAGATGCGGTTGTTGCACACAGTGAACAACTAGGGTTATAATTGAATTGTAAGAAGACACAGACTATGGTCGTCACTGGGAAGAGGGAAATACAACAATTTGATATACGAGTAAATGGGCATATTCTTTTAAGCAAGTAAATCGGTACTGTTATCTCGGAGCAGTCATAACATCTGATAGGAGATGCCTTGAAGAGATTAGAACAAGAACTGCCATTGCGAAGGTAGCCTTTTGTAAGATTAAAAACATACTAACCAATAAAATGATATCAATTAACACGAGAAAAAAGAGTGTTGAAGTCCTGCATAGTTCCTATACTTTTGTTTGGATGTGAAGCGTATACAATGAGCAGACAAGCTGAAAAACATCTGATAGCTATGTAAATGTGGTTTCTGAGGACAATGCAAAGAATACCATGGACAGACAGAAAAATAAATGAACAAGTCCTTCAAGAAACAAATGAAGATCGTAAACTGATTAGAAACATTACTCGTAGACAGTCAAAAATATTTGGGCATGTTATGAGAAGAAATTACTTTGAGAACTTTGTGACAACTGGCAAGATCGACGGGAGGAAACCAAGTGGAAAACCGAGAAGTAAATACCTAGATGGCTTGGCCACGTGGCATGGTCGAGACAGGAACACGGAGCTGATCTACGACTCTGGTGATCGAGTGAGATGGCAGAACATGACCGCCCACGCTTATCGGCATGGCACATGATGGATGGATATCTAAGTCCCTGTATATAAGACACCCATGCAGAACATACTCAGCAGTGTGTTTGCTTAGTCCGCAAGTTCATGGTCATGAAGCGGTCTAGCACAGCCTATGCCTGTGTTTAGTCTGCCTGTCGTGTCCCGTCCTGAGGCCGCGGAAGTGTAGCGGCAAGGCGCTCGCCAGCCGCACCAGTGGCCTTGGGTTCGATCCGGATTAGGGCAGTTCTTTAATTGACCCAGGCTAAAATGGGTAATAGGAAATGTCTTGGGAAGTAAAGACGGACTGCGGCCACTGAGCGCCTTATGGTCTATAAAAACTATGGGTCTAGCTCCATATGGCTAGAGTGTCTTAGGCGTGTAAGTGTTAACTTTACCTTGACTTAACCTTCGGCGAAGAGTGGTGGTGTGCTTCTGTCCATTAATAGTTGCACAAGCTGTCGTTGGGGCGATTATCTACCTTTCTTTTCTCACAATATGAAACATTCTTGTCCGCTTGTTCACAAACCACGCCCTTGTTTATATAAATTAGTTAGTTAGTTAGTTAGATTAGTTGGTTAGTTGGTTGGTTGGTTGGTTGTTGATCGGTCATTCGGTCGGTCGTCTTTCGGTCGATCAGTTGGTTAGTTGGTTAGTAGTAAGTAAGTTAGTTAGTTAGTTAGTTAGTTAGTTAGTTAGTTAGTTGCATATCCTTTACATGACGTCGCAGTCAACACCAGCATATTTTGCTGTTGTGATCTTTTCGTTCTGTAGTTATACATGCATCTGCTGTTTAATGTTGGGATGCGTCTGAATGCGACCTTACCCGTGGCAGTATGGTTCGCTTTCTGGCAACAACTTTGCTGTGTACATGTCTCTTTTATTGGAGATTTACGTATAGTGACAAATATATACATATGTAAGCAATGTCTCCTTTGGGATTGTCTTTTCCATCACCAATGTATGTGGAAATTGATTTAACCCATAGTAGTTTATTCGAAGTCGGTAGTAAATACAAACTATTTACAGTGAAATATATATATATATATATATATATATATATATATATATATATATATATATATATATATATATATATATATTCCATGTTTCACATTTCTTTTCAACAAGTTCGACAATGCATTGGTCCTGAATGGTTTGGATTACCTTGTCGCTACAAATGCCATTGTGTTAATAACCAATGTGACAACAACGGAGAATGTACTGCGAAGTCAACGTGTGTGAAGGGATGGTTCGGTCCATCCTGTCAGTACGGTATGTGTTGTTTCATGTCTTCTCAATTTGATGTTACACTATTTTAGCTATATAAGAATCATTTCATCAGAAAGAAGGCAATTATCAACAAATAAAGGTTGGAGTACGACAGGGGTGTGTTTTGTCACCGTATCTTTTTTTTTTCTCTCTATAGAGCAGTAATAATGAGAGAGATTAAAGAGAAGCCAGGAATACCTAAGGGATGTTATTATATAAACAATCTACGCAACGCAGATGAAACAGTGTTGATGGTGGAAATGCAAAAGACCTACAGTAATTGTTGGACAGTGTAGTAACAGAGAGTGCAATGCAATGACTCTCCTTGAATATCAACAAAACAGTAACAATGGTGATATCAAAGAAAAAGGTGACACCAAAATGTAAATTGGGAATAGAAGGGAACATAATGTGGATAATTGTAAATACATGTGGGCAATTATAACATCAGATTAAGGTTGCACAACATATATTAAGAACAGGATAGGACAAACAAAAGCGACATTTCAGAAAATGAAAGGTAAATTATGCAATAACTCACTATCAATTTATGTAAGAAAGAGTGTGCCGAAATGTTTTTTAGAACCTGTTTGACTGTATGTCAGTGAATCTTGTAATTTTAAAGAACACATTAGGAGGATCTTGGGAGCAACAGAGGTGTGTTTCCAGAGACGAATGTTGCTAATTCCTTGGACTGCCAGAGTAACTAGCAACGACTGCCTGAAAGAGGTTATAAAACTAGTTCATTATACAGTGCAAACCGCTTGTGACAATCTCGGATGTGGAGAATTCCTGTTGTGATGAACACTTTGTTGATCCCCGGCAATTTTTCTTGTTTGTTTCTTGTCTCTTATAAGAGGAATTTCTGATAAGAAGAAATATTTCTTGGGTCCCAGGTGATTCGCCTTATCATGTCTGCATAGTATTCAACAAAAGATTAAAACAGATATATCTCTTTGGTTATGTGATGAGAAGAGAGGATTTGGAAAACTTCATGACGACTGGAAAGTCCAAGAGAAAGAGGGGCAGGAGCAGACGAAGAGAAATGAAATGATGTTTGATGGACAAATATGGTACATGGAGGAATACCATCAGCAGATTTGATCCAGAACACCAAAGATCGGGATCTGTGGAGAGACATGAACGCCTACGCCAGCTAGCAGGCACGTGATGATGATGATGCTTCATTTATTACACAAAGACTTTTGAAAGAGCAAAACACGTCGATATGATAAAGATCCTTGCACATCTCCAAACTGACATAAAAGAATGTAGACTTGTAAAGAACATATATAGGACATTCCTTATGCAGAAATATGTGGCTGCTGGTCTTCTAGTGACTGCCGCTTCCATCGACGACGAACTGTATTTTTGTGGAGTACTTTGGTGTTGGCATTCTGGCGTCGGCATTGTGTACAGTGAGATGAAGTGTTTTTACATCTGTCCGAATTGTGTTCGGAAAAGATGGCGCAGATGGCTAGAAAACATCTAGTAACGGAACAAACAACAAATAGAAATATCTAGACTTTGGAGCAATGGCGGCTGGTTATATCGCAGGATTGACCAGCTTTTTCCTTATGCAGAAATATGTGGCTGCTGGTCTTCTAGTGACTGCCGCTTCCATCGACTACGAATTGTATTTTCGTGGAGGACTTTTGTGATGACATTCTGGTGACGGCATTGTAAGATGGATTGTAATTTCGAGGAGGAATTTTGTGTTGACATTCTGGCGACAGCATTATGCACAGTGTACCTGTGTGGGCTGTTGGTTGTCGAGACTCCTGTCTTTTCCACTCTCCACATGGGGCAGTGAGGAGCATTTTATGTGATATTCACTGGCACAGGAATGGAGCATAATGGGGACGACCCGTTGCTGTGGGAACCGTGACTAACTAACTATTGGATATTCCACGCTTTCATACACATGATGAAGAAGAGGTCAATACCAACGAATGAAGAGAGGGTGTGACAGGGGTGATTAACATCTCCGGACCTTTGTTTATAACCAATAAAGTACAACTGTTATGAGGAGTTTAAAAAAAAAAGGGAGTCTTCGTGGCGAAGTGGTCAAGCCGTTTAACTCAGGCTCCGAAGGTTGTGGGTTCGATTCCAGGCCGCGTCCTTCGGTTCACGAATTAAATTTTTCGGAGACTCCTGTGGGTCGTCACTAGAGCTACGGAGTTCGTTGTTATGAGCAGTTTAGAAGATATGAGAGCAATCTCCGTTTGTGAACATAACATCAATGATGTAAGATATGCATATGAGATAGTATTGATTAGGCAATGAACAGAATCTGCATTGATGTGGTCACTGCATATAGTGAGCAGCAAGGGTTAGAAATACATTGTCAGAAAATCTAAATAATATAGTCGTCTCAAAGAAGAGAGAAAAAAAGCCACAATGCTACATCCAAGTTAATGGGCGATTCTTGAACAGGTGAATCGGTACAACTATCTCTAAACAGGCATACTTCATGTCATCCCATGTCATTGTTTTCCTCTTATACCTGCGGTGTCGAGGTGAAGCATAGACAGCAGGAGAGTGGACGTTTTGGGGCTTCAAATCATTTTAAGGAATGTGGTTTGTAGATATTTTAACAACAATCATCATGTTAACAATGTCCTTGTTTAAGATAGAAAATATACAGACAAAGAAGAATTTCTCAACTGTAGTGAGAAAAAAAGAGTGATGAAATGCAAATTAGAAACTATAAAATCATATGCGTGTGAAACATTGAGAATAAGCAGGCAAGCTTAGAAACATTTAATGGCAGTTGGTGTGTGTTATCGGAGCAAATTTTAAAGAATGCCATAAAAGGAGATAAAGATTAAAGCGATAGACACCCAAGAAATGAATTAAATGTGTAGACTTATTAGAGAAACTACATAAAGTCCATCAATATTTCTGAGCACATTATGAGAATAAATAAACTTGAAAACTTAGTGACAACTTAAAAGCCTGGTGGGAGACAAGCAACATTAAGGCACATAGATAAATATCTTAAAGGCTTGACCACATTAATATTAGGGAGAGGGGAAAAAAAAACAGACCTGATCGAATTCTCTCGAGATCGTGTGTAATGGCAAACCATGAACAGCGACGCTATGGTCATTGCAGATTGCATGATGATGTAAATAATGAGCCAAGATAAAGTACCGTTATGAATTACCTAAAGTAGCGTTAAACTCGAATATGGTAGGTAGGTTACAATACTTTGACCTTCCTGTCCTGACCCCAACACAAGTATCCCTTTATTGAACCCCCACCGATTCGGGACTCCACCTGTCGTTCACTTCCCACCTATGGACACCCACCCACAGGGGTCTCCTCCTGGAGGACACACATAAACTCAAGTAAAGACATGTTAACAGAAATAACTAGTTTAATGTACAGTACTCTCCAAAGGGGACGGTTGAAGAGATGAGCAGAATGTAGGTCTATTTACAATACAGACCACAGCGTCAAGAAGAATCATAGTCCCAGATTTCATCACTAGACACAGTAGAATGGTAGGCTTGCATGTCGAGTATTACCCTCTAGCTCACCCGACTCCCTCCTGGTGAGAGCTGCCGTGGTAGTTGTTTCTTTTTGTCCGCGTTTCCATCCTGTTTCAGGATATTGCGGTCAACATCAGCATCTTTCAGCTGTATGTTGATTCCTAGGCTAGATTACGCTCATGAGCACGCCACGACTTTCTGAGCGACCGGCTCCATACTCTCATAAGTCACTGGCGCGATTCGAACCACTTCTAATTCTCGTCGCGCTCACGTCAACCACGAGAGTATTCGGGGTTAACGGAGAAAGCTGCTAACTCCTAGGCCACGGAGCCTGCGTGGTAGTTGTTGACATTTCAAATTTTCTCCACGGATTCTGAGGACTACTGGTCGTCAGGCGCCTGCTAAATAGTTGAGGAAACAATGTCGATAAATACTCTAGGTTGCAAGGTAAGGTCACCTGGTAACGTCTCCTACCCATTCTGAAATCTTGGTGACAAGTCTATCAGGGAGACCCAATGACCTTAGGCGTCCCCCTCAGATGAACTAGAAACGAGGTCACACGCTGGAGCTGGTTAGCTGAACGCACGTCTCAAGTGTTTGACTGGCTCCCATTGAGTTGGTGTAATCATCATACACTTCATTCTAGTCTTCCTCAGATCCTCCATTGTTGTCATATCAAAGAAGTCAATCAAATGAGCAACTGGAGTCTAGTTAGATTGGTCATTCCACTCGGGTTAGTGAATGTAGCCTGAAGAACTGAGGTATCAGTCAGATGAGTGATTGTCCGTGTTGTTCGATCTTATGAGTCATTCGAGATCACGACTGTAGAATGAAGATCTAAGGTTTCAGTCAAATTAGTGACTTTCAGATTAACAAAAGTAGTCTGACCCTGTTGACCCAAACTGGGTCTGCTTCAGAAGAATACAGGTCATGGTGAGCATTCATCAAAGAATCACTTCATAAACTAGAGCCGTAGACCCACCGCGGAGTCTTGAAGTCTAGATGCTATGAACTTGGTAAATCAAATGCCTCTGGTGTAGTGGCAAGTAGGTACTCTTATTTCATGGTCTCGTGTGCTTTATATCTGGTAGAACATAATTAACGGACTCCCAGTTGCTTGACTGCGCCTCTCTCATGGGCGGTGTGCTGGAGTGAGCCGCAACCCATTAACTTGCATCATCATCTGCACACATGTGACTAATAACTGAAAGGCAAACCCTGCAAAGAGAATAGTGGATGAGAGCACTCGGCAAAGACTCGGTAATATATGGCACAATATCTAAACATGTCTTCAGTATATCCACCATTCCTGCTGGTTATTGGATATAGGTCCTCATAAGAGGCTGTATAGTATGAGTGCGCTTCCGTTGTCAGATAGCCCTGAGAATTGCTCGTCTTGGAGGCACGGTTCCAGGAAGTATCGGTCGTGTCCGTCCCGAACCCCTGTCACCTTATTCTGATTCCTCCTCCTGCTAACCCTGCTCTTGTGTTCACTAAGTAATGAATGAATCATTGAAAAACGAGAAGTAGGTTGTGAGCTTTACCAAAGCATCGCTACAAAAAACAAAATGGACTTTGCGGCCAAAGCCTTCGTCAGCACAGAACAAACAAACAAAAATATACTAACAAATACACGAAAGTATAAATTTCACTTATCTGTGTCCTAGCTTGAACGGCTATCTATTCATGTTCACTAAGTACCACTGTGCAATCATACACCCCTGATAAGGTTTCTCTCAGTAATCCGTGTCCGTCCGGACAAGTATCCTCCCTCTACACCATCATACGAAACAATCATCATATCTCATAACTAGTTCAATCATTCAATTCAACATTTAAGTAATTAATAAATCAAACTATAATTCTTGCTCTGGAATTCCTATTCCAGATCCTAGCGAAGTCCTCTTTGTGAACACCTCTTAACCCTGAGGACAAAGAGCATTTATAAGATACATGTTTTACCACATGTCGATGGTGTATATCCATGCCTGTTCCTTTACCCCGTTGTTAAGCGATGGCTAAAAGGTGAACGGTTCCACTGGGCTGATTGGACCAGACATCTACTTAGACTGCATCCCACATCCCATCCATAATTCCCTTCGTGTCGTGCGGTATAGAAGAACTCCGCCCCCTCAGCACCCTAACCCTAGTATATGTGTCCCCACACACGTAGGATCAAGCATAGGGTTCCCCAACCATGATGACATAGTATAGGTGTCCCCGGACCCTGAGGATATAATAGAGGTGTTCCCCGGCCCAAGAGAATCTAGTAGAGGTGTTCCCAGGCCAAGAGGATCGCGTAGAGTAAGGGGTGGCTTACAAGTTCTAACAATCACATCGAATACACGATGCAAAAGCACACGAAATTCCATCAGGACTCGCGCAGTACAATCACACGTCGTTCCATCCGAAATTTCGAGGAATATTCACTGCACATCCTCATAGAACACAAATCATCACCACAAGGTCACTAAACCATCATTAGCACGTTCTTATAGAATATGACGTTGGGAACCACACCATTAACAAAGAATCATGTAGCAACACCATCACATTTCCTTAAGTGAGTACTCTAGTCGCTGGCTTAAACCACTGTAATCTAGCTAACTGATTACTAATCATAAGAACACATTCGAGCCTTATTTAAGCTTGCCCTGTTAATTAGAAAATTACTAAGAGCAGCAAATTAGCAAATAACTAGCAAATTACTAAGAAATTTTACACCTAATGGAAAAAAGAAGACTCAACAAACATAATCCTGCCAAATATGAAGAAATTCACAGACACGACAGAATATTATGTAGGAATCAAAAGAATCATGGCTTGAGGAAAAGTGCTTAGAAATTGAAAAACAACACAACAGTCAAAATACCAAATTAGTGCACAAAAGAATTCAGGAACTTACTAATAAAAGAACAAGTACATCAACAGGCTGTCTATAAACTAAAGATGGCAAAATCATAATAGAAAAAGATCAGATTCTACATGTATGGACAGATTATGTGAAAAACCTGTGTAATGATAACAGAGAGGACCCGTGTGATATTAGATTTAATAATGAAGGACCACCAATTTTAAAGATAGAGGTTCAAAATGTTCTTAAGCATATGAAAGCTGGCAAGACCCCCGGTGCAGATAACATCACAACAGAAATGATTAAAGCTTTAGAAGAATTTGGACTAGAGCAAGTCACCAGACTGTTGAAAACATTATATGATACTGGAGATATACCTTCTGAATTATGTAATTCTGTATTTATTGCAATCCCAAAGAAATCAGGAACCTTGGAATGTGATCAACATAGAACAATTAGTATAATGAGTCACATCACAAAGATCTTGTTACGAATTATCATGCAACGATTGAGGAAGAAAATACAACCTGAAATAGGGGAAGAACAACGTGGGTTTGTAGAAGGAAAGGGTACAGTAAATGCTGTGTATATGCTACGAACAGTTATTGAACGTGCTATAGAAGTAAACAAGGATATACATCTTCGCTTTATTGACTAAACAATGGCTTTTGATAGAGTTAGACATGTCAACATGGTGGATATGCTTGCAGATCTACAAATTGATGGGAAAGACATTAGACTTATAAAAAACATATATTGGAAACAACAAGCTGCCATAAGGATTGATAATGAAGTGGGACAATATCAATCTGTTAATAGATGTGTTAGGCAGGGATGTGTAATGTCTCCAGATCTTTTTTCCCTATACAGTGAAAATATTTTCAGAAATGTAAAAGACATAAATGGAATCAGCATTGGAGGACGAAACATAAATAACATTAGATATGCAGATAATACAGTATTGATTGCAGACAATGCACAGGATCTGCAACAATTAGTAGACGCGGTTGTTGTCAACAGTGAGCAGCTGGGGTTGGAATTAAATTGTAAGAAGACACAGGTTATGGTCGTCACTAGGTAAAACGAAGTACCACAATTTAATATAGAAGTAAATGGGAATATTCTTCAACAAGTGATTCGGTACAATTATCTCGGAACAGTCTGATGGGATATGCCTTGAAGAGATTAGAACAAGAATCGTTATGGCGAAAGTAGCCTTTAGCAAGATGAAAAACATTCTGACCAATAATAAGATGTCAATTGAAACGAGAAAAAGAGTGTTGTCGGGATACATAGAGCCTGTTCTTTTGTATGGATGTGAAACTTAGACAATATGCTGTCAAGCTGAAAAACATCTGATGGCTGCAGAAATGTGGTTCCTGAGGAAAATGCAAAGAATACCATGGACAGATAGAAAAACCAATGACCAAGTACTACAGGAGACAAATGAAAACCGTAGATTGATTAGAGAAATTAGACGTAGACAGTCACAATTTTTTGGACATGTTATGAGAAGAAATGGACTGGAGAACTTAGTGACAACTGGCAAGATCGAAGGGAACAGACCAAGAGGAAGACCGAGAGGAAAATATCTGGATGGCTTGGCCACATGGCATGATCGAGACAGGAACACTGAGCTGATCCACGACTCTGCTGATCAAGTGAAATGGCGAGTCATGACCGCCCACGCTTTCCGACATGGCACATGGTTGATTAATTGTTTACTAGCATTCCACTAGAACTAGCTTTCATAAATATTATAGCAACACTTCTGCCCTCACAACTAATGCACATTCTTAATCAATAAAGAATATATCTAATCTAACTACATATGTCGATAGTAACGGACTTTCCTGTATTTCTATTTCAACACAGCACCACAGAACTAATGCCTACTTTTAGAAAATACACACTCAACCATTGTCCGAAAGCTCTACCTACTATTGAACGAGTACGCTCGTTAATATTCCTGACTTGTTGTACTGACACCGCAATTACTCGCCTAATTTTAAGAACTAAGACAAGTGAATACGGAATTATGTTGTTACCTTGATGTAAAACCATTGACCAAACTTCTCCATCAGCATGTCGGGCCTGAACATTGCCATAAGACAGCTAGAGCTTGCAATTCATGTCCTACTCGGCTAGATGTTTTTTCACTGCGACTGAGCCTCAAAACTGATTCACTTCCGAAAGTGTGTGGAACTCGCCACCAGGGTTGCCACTTTTTTTTGACCAAAAGTATCTAGAAACGGCCCAAACAACATCCATAAATATCTAGATTTCTTGGAAAGTATCTAGGAAAAATTTCCAGATTAAGAAAGTCAGAAATTACATATGTATTGATGTGACTGCCGGTCTCCCTGGCGAAAAGTTTACGGCTCTCGCCGTAATCCCGTATATTCTCGTGAGTAACGCAGCTGCGCCCGAACCGACAGCCGTTCGAGCCGCGCTGGTAACTTACAGGGGTATGTGATCCGGTCGCTCAGAAAGCAATGGCAAACTACTGAGCGTAATCTTGCCAAGTACATCAACAGCAGCTGAAAAATTATGATGTTGACTGCACCGTCCTGTAAGGGATATGCAACATTAAAAAGAAAATTGATGTGACTAACCTATAGAATCATGTCCTCATCTTCACTGATGCCTGTCTCACAAGATGCACTTAGCTTGGATGATGAAGTTGAAGCTTCAGATTCAAAATGACTCTGGTATGCTTTAGCTGTTCCAATTTCTTTTATTACACGATCAGGGAGCTGATAAGTTGAACAGCATTTTCCTGCTCTCATCAGGCCAAATCTTATTGTCAAGATAGCATTTAAGAGATCAAGTTTCATCCTGTTTCTTAGTTTACATTTTGTATAATTCACAGTACTGAAAAGTCTTTCCTCATCAGCATTTGAAAGGGGTAGTATCATGGCAGACATTGCACATTCAAAGAGCTCACAGAAATGACTGTTACCTGAAACATCTTTAAATTGTCTTACTTCACTTCAAAAAGCTTCAGTTTCTGTTTTGTTTGTCTAGTCAACCAAATTTATTTTAGTTAACTAATATTCTGCTTCCGCCACACTATTATCAGTAGCCCCTAAAAATTTAATAACTTGACAATATTTAGGTATGCCCTTTACTGGCTGAAGTATATTGTTAATAGAAAAGAGTGAAATATTTTTCAATACATCTAAATTTTCAGGAAGTCTCCGCTTCAGTTGATCGAATAATGAGACAAGAAAATCTTGACAGTGCTTTCTAAAGTTGTTCTCTTCATTTTCTGTTAACAGTCCTCTTGTTTTTAAACCATCAATTTTTTATTCGATTTTGTATCCCAGGTATGGCTTGGGAGCCAAATAGCTCTCTATAGTGCAAGTGAACAAGTCAGCTTTACAAGTTGGCAATATATGTCTTTTACCAATTGAGTGAAATAGCAAAGTGAGGTGGTCAAGTAATTTAACTTTATCAACATTTTGAGATTCAAATAGTTTATTAACTTTTTGCACTTCACTTAAAATGGGTTGTAAAAAGAGAAGGAATGCCAATTTTTTTTTTCATCACTGTACATTCCATATAGTATTTCAGCTGTGTAGCACTTTTCATTTTGTCTTGTTATTTCGAAATGTGTCTTCAACTCCAACTATTGGTTCACAATTACTTCAGCAGCTGGTTGAATTGATAACCATCTAGTTTTGCAATATGACCGAATTTTCAGTTGTGAGGAACTATCATTTAATGCTTTATATAAATTATTATATTGCTGTTGTCTAACAGATGATTTAGAGAACCAGTTATGTGTTTCAGCAATAAGGAATTCCAAATTCCTTGGTAAACATTCTGATGAGGCATGTGATAATGCTAGCTGCAAGGAATGACTCGCACAGTTTATCAGGATTAAAGATGGGATTTCTTCCTTCAATTTTTCATACACGCCATGATTGATACCAACCATTACCGATGCATTATCGGTTCCAATTGCAGCCAAATTCTTTAAGTTTAAATGTTTACTGACCAAAAGTTTCTTCAGTGCCTTTATGCGCCCTTTTACTCATTACTGGGGGAGTGAGGGTGTTGAGGGGGGGGGGGGGGGGTAAGTTGCCAGATTGTTGAGCGTTGACCCAAGTCAGTTAAAAATTTAAATAATGGCAGTTACCATAAACATACCAAACATAAAATGGGTAAATGACACCGAAAGTAAAGTAAAATCTAGAAAGTATTCAAAATATCCGACTCCAAATGAAAAGTATCTAGAATTGCATCCAGCATCCAAACGTCAGAAAACGGTATCCAGACGCCGGCAAAAACCTCTAGATCTCGATATAAAATATCTAGAATGGCAACTAAGCTCTCCACGCAAACAAGTCTTGCTTGTTCAGTGGGACTTCAAGTTCCCGTGAATCATGAGTTCAAATCCCGTGCAAACTATTTGTAGTTCATTCGAAGTTTTCTCAGTGTGTAGTACTAATCCATAAAAATCCCTTCCAAGAACAATCCAGAACATTCTCGAATAAATATTCAAAACGACTTTCCCCAAGTTATAAATAACTTAAGACCTAGTTTCCATGCTAATCTCCCTTACGGGGAATTCCCTACTGCTACTACAGCCGTATTAGTTCATATCGTGAATCTTAGTAAGATGGAGAAAGGAATGTTTCGTGTGGAATGGCTCACCTGGCTTCACAGGTCACAGATTGTGAGAATTGTAGAGATTTGTTTCCCTGGCCATGCGGGAAGAGGGGGTATGAACAGGCTGATAGGATGGCAGAGAATACACCGCTTGGTGTTAGATTACTTATAGACAGGGGGACGTGGTAATTGCGCCTGTGGGACCAGGTGGATAAGTTCGGGGAATAATATTGAGAAATTGTATGTGGAAAGGACGAGATTGCGGGAGATCGGCAGGGGTTCTGGTAGAATCTTAAAACTTAGAGGGTAGACCAGGAGAACTTTGAATCAGATAATGGTGGAAGCGATTAGTAGTGTGACTCTTCGCTGGTTGAACGAGGGGACGGAGCGCATATGGGAATGCCCTGAGTGCAGTGATGTCATTTCCTAGTCTGAAAGAAGGAAAAAAAAAAGAGAGAGAAGGAGGGAGAGAGAGAACGAACGAACGAAAGAACAAACTTTATTTTCAAAGGGTTAA
Source organism: Cepaea hortensis (assembly GCA_963921405.1). Lineage (NCBI taxonomy): Eukaryota > Metazoa > Mollusca > Gastropoda > Stylommatophora > Helicidae > Cepaea > Cepaea hortensis. Next base: position 17,640 of record CAWUFQ010000606.1, read on the forward strand.
GAATTGGGCACGCAGGCCCGTCTAACATTCTGCCTTTCTATCACTCTCTTTCATACATTATTTCATTCACACATCATTCAAGGCTAACAGAGAACAGCAACAATATAAAAGATATGCATTATAAAGGCATGGGCAAAATGCGAACATCAAAACTACACGACACAGTAAAATTAGATAATGGTCTGACACTTGTTATTAGCCATGTGGAATATACTGACCTACCAAAAGGGGACTGGCTGTTATACTAGGGTTTTGTAATTATTATTATTATCTCTATTATTAAGGGAGAAGATAATCCGTACTGAGATAGTGTTCGAGTAATTTGCGATTATATGAATAGGGATTGGCGATGTCTTTGATTTCTTGTGGAAGATTGTTCCACAGCTGAGCTGCAGAGTACGTTAAGCTTGTTTTGTATAAGTCAATCCTAGGCTTCGGAATGTGTAATATATTTAAACGTTTACTGTGTCTAGCATTATATTTAAACAATGGCCAAAGGTAATTTGGGGCATTCCGATGCAGAATTTTGTGAATTAGTTTAGCTTTATTGAAAAATAGGCGTTTGCGGAGTGGTAGTAACTGAAGGCGTTTATATAGGCTAGGATTGTCAGATAAATGTTTATTATAACTTAGACTCATGGCCCGTTTCTGGAGTGAGTAAAGTCGCTTGGTGATTGAATTAGAACAACCGTCCCAGATTGTAGAGCAGTAGTCAAAGTGTGTCTGTATATGAGAAGTATAGAATAGTTTCCTTGTGTCCTCATCAAGGAAGTTTTTAATTTTGGCGAGTTGATAGACTTTTTTCGCTGTTTGTTTAATAAGCGCTTGAACGTGGGAATTAAAGGTTAGGTTTCTATCAATGATTATACCTAATGTTTTGTGCTCAATTACACTTTCTACTGGCATGTTATCGATGTGAAGTTGAAGTGATGTGTGTGAGCTTAGTGTTTGAAGTCTTTGTCTGGTTGTTAGTACATTGATTTTGTTTTAGTGATGTTAATTTGCATACGGTTTGAATAGCTCCACCTAACTACATTATTTAATTCTTGTTGTAAAGACGACTCCAGTAAAATACAGTTTTCAGCATTTGTGTACACTGTACAGTCGTCTGAAAATAGATCGCAGGACGACGAAAGATGCAAAGGTAGATCGTTAATATGTATGGCAAACAATAGAGGGCCAAGAACAGAGCCTTGCGGTACTCCAATATTGAAGGTTGTGGTATGAGACAGACATTTATTATGTGATACCACTTGCTTTCTGTTTGATAGAAAAGATGATATTAGAGTGACTACATTAGGGCCAATTTTTTTTGTCTCAAGTTTTTTAATTAAAATAACATGGTCTATCATATCACATGCTTTCTTGAAATCAATAAACACAGTTCCACATAGACTGTTGTTGTTTATATTTTGGTGCAAATTTTCTACCATGTTTGTTAGGGCCGTATGGCAAGAATATTTTGGTCGAAATCCTGATTGGTTGTCAACAATAAGCTTGTTGCGAACTAAATACTGTAATGTTACTTTATGGATGTGTTTTTCTAGTGGCTTAGATAGTGATGATAGTAAGGAAATGGGTCTGTAATTGTTCGGGAGATCATTGTCCAATGAACCAGATTTAAGAAGATGGTACACTTTAGCGATTTTGAGAGCTGATGGAAAGTCGCCTTTGGTGAGACACTGATTATATACATAGGTTAGTGATATACATCTCACTGCCGCAGTACAACGGAGAATCCGGTTGCTGATTCCATCTAACCCAGATGAGGTTGTGTCTTTTAAGTTACTGAGGTAAGTGACCTCAGTGATTGTCATTAGCGGTATGTCGGAAAGAATACCGCCGGAGCATCTATTCTCGCAAAACGATGACAGTAAAGATAAGTTGCAAGGAGAATTAGGTATTGAAGCCTTCAACTGGTCTATGTCAGTTTGAAAAAAAATTACTGAATTGGTCGCATGTAATATGATTTGATGGTAAAGAATTTCGGAAGTTATACTTGTTTGTCAAGGTGTTAATTGCCTTCCATATATCCTTACTATTTGTTTTATCCATTACTAAGTTCTTAAAGTAATTTTTCTTTTCCCGTCGTTTGGTATATTGAACTTTGTTTCTAAGAGTACGGTATGTGCTGAGATCCCGCTTTTTATGTGCTTTATCTCTGTCTCTCATAATTTCAAGTATTTCCTGGGTGATCCAAGGTGGCTTGACGTGGTGTTTTACTCGAACTTCCTTGATTGGCACATGTCTATCAAAAACATCAATAAATGTTTTCATCCAGAATTCCAGAGCATCATCCGGGTCAGGAAGTTGACAAACATTGTCTAGAGGTGAACTGAGCAAGTCCTGTAAAAATTGCGTTTTGGTTGAAATTTTTGTAACTTCTATATTTTACACTTATGTGTTTATGTTTAGGAGTTTTAATTCCTTGTTTAGACCACGTGCAGCATATTGGGTAGTGATCGCTCATTGCACAATTGGGTACAGCGCATTCTATGATGTTGTCTGAGCAAGTTACATAAATGTGATCTATGACTGTTGAAGATGACTTTGTTACTCTAGTAGCCTGTTGTACTATTTGTTGGAAATTGTATGATGCAATTATATTTCCACATATTATGTTGGATTTGTTGGTGTCAATGTTAAAGTCTCCGAGTAGTATAATTTCCTTCCCGAAAGCGAAAACCACATCCATCATGGTAGTGAAGTTTTCGTACAAGACGTGTCCAGCACTGGGATTTCGATAGAGGTAGCCAATTATCAGGGGTGTGCGGTTTTGAAGATTTAGCTCTAACCACATACATTCTATTTCGCAAGTTTCAAAGTCTAGCCTACGGTGAGCATTTAGTAAATTAAAAACATAGGTTACTATGCCTGTCTCTTGTTTCCTACAGGGGTCCCTTCTAAACACTTTGTACCCTTTAATAGAGATGTCCTCATCTGAAATGTTATCATTAAGTCTATTTTCACTAAGGCCGAATAAATGAAAATTTTGATTAAGAATAGAAGATAACTCTGGTAGCTTGTTAAATAAGCTGCAAATGTTTAAGTGTCCAAGGCGTATTCCTGACACATTTAGCCAGTGTTGCCACTTCTCATTATCTTTGGTGACTAGGGATAATGAGGCAAGAAGAGAAAAGAAAGGTGATGGAGATAAAGGAAGAGAGTAAGGGATAAGACAGATTTAGGTTCGTGTTCCCGCGTGACAACGGTAGACATTTTACTACCGCACCATCAATGTCTCGCTGTGTATGTTAGGTTATAGAAGAGATGTACAGCCTCACAAGGTCTCTAAACTACTCTAACTTATATTACCTCAGACAGACAAGTCGAAATGAAAGGCAACTCAAACATATATTTATTTCCGTCTGAACAGTAACAGAGTGACAATCTTCAATATAACAAGTAAGATGACCATTTCACCCGTTACAGACACATACTGTATAACCAATGAAGAACAATACATTAATGCATGACCTCACAAGGGAGAGATAAATAATATAGTAGGCTATGCAGCTGGATGTTAGGGAAATGCTACCTATGACCACCTACTAGCCGCATGAAGCAAAGAACTAAAGCTAGGATTTCCACCGGCCTTTTGTCTACCTCGTAGTAACCGTTCCGCAGGTAGTCCATTTATACATTTATAACCCATTGATAACCAATTGATCCATTAGTTCATGTATAACCCAGGGAGTTATTTCACTCCCATCCAATCTGTTCAAAGGCTACCCGTTGTTTCGGGTACAGCCGACTTACCCAGGCAAATACCTGAAACATGAGAAAAACAGGACCAGTGAGTGTTATATCAGAATAAACCTTAGTCTTTCACTACCTACAGAGTCCCTAGCATCTATTGCTTCTTTATCTATGCTAGTATTACACCTTATGAGCTACATCAGCATTATGTATTCCTCATTATTACTACACATATCTTAGCCATAACATAAATTAACAACAGTATTGTAAACACAGTAATTTATCGTCTAGTTATATTTAACTAACATTATTATTTCCTATCTCCCAATACGCCGTCTACAGTAACACAAAACCTAAAAGTATTCAACCATTTACACGGACTTTCGTGTAGATTTGAACTCACCGCCTGTACCTCACAAGGCCAACTTAATTACACAGCAACAGAAACTCGACCCCGCTTCACCTCTATCTAGCGAACAAAAAGGCACGCATTCCAGTCCATACCGCTCCGTCCCGGGCGTGCTATTGCCATCTGGTCTCATTGTTTGGTTTGACCTAGTGGCCGCGAGTGCCTTGGTATCTTCTTCTGCCCGTCTGCTGTGTTTGTGTTGCCGTGTTTATATTCTTGCGGTACGGCTTTCGTTTCGTATTTACATGCTGTGTTGACCTGCCTAGTTCTCATTAATTTTGTACAAATAATTGCTTTGTTTACATATACATATATAGTTTATCGACATTCTGCTAATCTAATCCATTAATTTGACTCCCATCACTCTAGTTCAGCCAGTTAGATATGGGTCCTTTACAGGACGTCACACTCAGTACTGACATTTGTCGGTCGTTCACGATTACGCGGTAAGTTAACCTACGGTAGTTTGCTATAGCATTCTAAACTAAGGTACCTTATTATAATCTAGCGAATGTTCTAAGAATGCCTTATGTCAACTTACATTAGTTTCTGCCATCCAGTTGATCTTCTGGTTGTCCTTCTGGGTTTCATTTGTATCTGCCCAATCAATCGCTTGTCGTGGATCCCACTTGACTTTTCCAGTCATGTTTGACCTTAGTCTCATGTGTGGTTCCAACCGCAGTGTCTCTGGCTATTGGTTGTCCTATCTGACATTAGCCATCATCTGCAACCAATGGGCGGTTTCCTTAACCAACAGTCCTTCTCAAATGGCTTGCACGCCATTTTATGATCCTCCGAATTTGCGTTCCATTCCGTCAGGCCTATTTTACCTGGAATAAATGGTCCACAGATCCTTGATCATCTGCTTGTCTCGGTGATCTAGACGGAAATTTGATATGTGCATTTTTTCCGTCATAAATACCACCTCCTCATCTTCCTGGACACTAAACAGCCTGGGATATGGACATCACCATCGCCGAAGTTCTGAGCCCATACCTCCTGGACTGGGCGATAGCCCAGCCTTCGGCTCAAAAGAGCCCTGTTGCTAAACCGTACTCTCGCTTGTTCCACACTCCCCAAACTGACTGGATCCTAAAGTATATATCACTTCTACCAGTGCTGTCGCTGCCCCGCGGACTTGTCTTCCCCAAACGCCGCGCGGGGATAATCTCCAATCAGCTCACAGCATGCAGCCTGGTTAATCTGCATGTTTACCAATCACCTACCAGTTCCTCTAGTCCTCCCGATCGGAATTTAAGGTTAACACTCGGTCTTGAGTTCACGTATGTTCCCTCTGCCGTAAATGTGTCAGCCTGCGGTACCTACTTTTGTTCCTTGACAACCCAAGATTAATCTTGACCTTTTTGTAACTATAAATTCTTCTACATCTAGAGTTTCTCACGGCCATTTGACAGCCCAGAACAGATTTGTGTTACTTTTGGCTAAAAACCTTACTCTGATTACTGTTGGGGTAACTTACAGTTCATTCGGTCACGTTTCTATTTCAATACTTAAACTTCCTAACTGTTTTAAAAATATCCTTGGCGATGAACTTAGGTACTTCCAAATTCTATGGCCGACCGGTATTGGTGACACCACTATATTTTTCCTTATTATCACTATCTTGTGTCGCATCAGGCGGTCACACTAGCTCAACTAACATCGACCGACGCTCATGCCAGTGAAAGACGGTCTGCGTCCACATCCTCAGAAGCTGTGTTTCGAACTACGCAAGCGGGATTGCGAATCGCGTTCGTAACCCCATAGCCATAGCACCGGCTGAAAGAGTACAGTAAGATAAAGTTCCCTTGTACATTCCTTTGGCACAAGTCAACCCCAGTATTTTTGACCGTTTGAGATTTCTTGTCAAGTTTACTTTCAGTAGTTTGCCATTGCTTTCTGAAAGACCGTGACTCATACCACTGTATTAAAATCAGCTCAAGGCGGTCTGCTTCTTAATCGACCACAGCTGTGTTTTGAAAGCGGTATGCGAGATTCCGAATTGCGTCCGTAACCCTATCGCTATAGAGCAGGCTTTTCTGTGGAAAGCAGACTAGCAATAGGCTGGCTGATTTTTTAAATGCCACCAGGCTGCAAAAAAACATCAAGTCTAAAGGAGTGAAGCCAGAGAAAAAAGTTATATGTCCGTCAGAGAAGACTAAACCAACACAAATCTAGTGTTATTAACCGCCACATGCTGAGGAGGTTCTGAGAGTCTATCCAAGCACTTTTTTGTCTGAATGGCTTGATGTGCAGTGAGAATAATCTGTTGATTAACAAACTAAATAACTAACTAATCTCATTATTGTGTCATGATCAGTATGTGTACCTTTTTGATTCCCTCTTATAGTCGAAGTGATAGCAACAAATACAACAACCTCAACACCAGGTTGGGTGTATGACTTTCCAGACAATCAGTGCAACACAGGCCAGGATACGGTCATAGTTTCCTTAGACGGCACATTCTATTTTACCTGGCTTAGGCTGCGTGCTAATGCCCCAGGTAAGTTAGAGTCTAAGAACGGTTAAATTATGTTAATTATACCCAATGCTGATTAATTGTTGGCCGTTTTACCGGCTTGGTTGTAGTACATTCATCTGATACCATTACATGTCAGTGGATCGATCGCTGTGAGTCTCCATGATGCTTGTAAATCCTGGACAACATTATGTCCTGGTCGCATTATTTTCTTACAAATTAACTGCTTCTAAAATTGTCGCCACTACCTCTAAATAAATTTTAAATTGTTTGCATATCCTTTACAGGACATTGCTGTCAACATCAGCATCTTACAGCTGATTGTAGATTTCTTGGCAAGATTACGCTCCATAGTTTGCCATTGCTTTCTGAGCTGCCGGCTCACATAATACCCCTAAGTTACCGACGCGATTCGGACCACTGCTGATTCTCACCGTCGTCACGGTAATTACGAGAGTATACGAGATTACGGAGAAAAGTTGCTAACCTCTAGGCCAGGAAGCCGGCGCTACCTCTAAATACTCTGCTAAAATCGAAATACCGAGCGGATTTTCAAGGAAGAATCCGAATCGAGTTACAGGCGTGCTAATAATTTTAAGACATACTTCACATAACCACTGCTTTCTGCCCACACTGCACTTCCTCAGTCGTCACCAAATTTAACCCAACTATTTTCAAACCATGTCACATCCAAATCAGACATCTTGTGCTTATACTGCGTTTCATATTCAAATCCCAAAATATAGTTTTTACGTTATCTATCTTTTGAAAAGATGCATTGTGTTTGCTGTTTGGCAACGATATGGATGATAATCATATACATCTCTCTCGCAATAAAAATCAATTAATAATGTAGCATCAGTTATCGCACTATTGAATAAATACGTCACCTAGCAAACGCCCTTCCCCCCCCCCCCCCCCCCCCCACCTTATTCCGAATCATCACGTAGGGACTAAAAAAGAAATTATAACGTGAATTATAAACAATGCAAATAGGTTTCAGGCAGGACAGAGATAACATAGTGTCCTGTTATAGAATATTTCAGCAGGGATAGGGGAGAAGATAATCATTATATAATCTTAAACTGCCTAGGATAGCCTTCCTGTATCATCCCTAAGTCAATCTCCTTGTCAAACTATTTTACTTAACAGGATGTTGGCCTATTTTAACATGTGGCATATAAAGAAAATACATGCTCAAAGCTTAACACATATCTAGGGGATTTGGTACACCACATTCAGAGAACGGCCATAATTTGAGATGACTGCAAATATGTTTTTGAACACTCTAACCCTCCGTATCTTTTTTTCAGGTGTTCTAAATACCCTGCCACGATCTATCTCTGGTAATGTATGGGTCCCATAAGAACACAAGTAACCTGTAACGTCATAACAATAATTAAAACTAGAGAAAGTGAACAAGTCATCTGGTGAGAATTGTTAAAATATGACTATATTCGAATTAGCCTAACTCAGAGATTGAGAAGACATGATTACAGATCTAATGAAACCACAATAACTCAAAGACACTTAGACATATCTTGTCATCACTCGACTCATCTGTACGTATTTTACTTTAAGAGTTGAGTTAAGTTGAGCTTATAACCGACATCGCTGCACTCTGGACATTCCCATATGCGCTACGTCCCTCGTTCAACAGCCAGCGAAGAGTCATACTACTAATCGTTCCTGCCGCTATCTGATTGACAGTTCTCCTGGTCTCCTCTCTCAGTTTTGAGGTTCTACCAGAACCCCTGCCAATCCCCCGCAATCTCATCCTTTCCACATACGGTTTCTCAATCTGTTCCTCTACCTTCTCTACCTGGTCTCACAGGCACACGACGACCTCTCCCTTGTCCATAGGTAATCGACCACCAAGATGTGTATTCCCTGCCATCCTATCAGCCTTTCCATTCCCCCGTACTCTTGCATGGCCAACGCAAAAAATGCATACAATTTTTACAATCTGTGACCTCTGAAGCGAGGTGAGCCATTCCACACAAAACATTCATTTCTCCACTTTACTAAGCATACTCCTTGAGTCAGTAATGAAGACAATGTGTGTTGCAGTGTCTCCTCTAACCAAAGGAATGCCACTGTGACTGCTTCCACCTCCATTTTCTTGCCCGAGGTCGTAGTTCTCTCCGTTTTTCAAGAATCGTCCATTAGCCTTCGCAATGAAATCCCAACCAATCCGTTTGTTTCTCACTACTGACCCATCAGTATTGATCACTATGTCACCTCGATGTGTATTACTCTGGATACATTGTTTTACCCCAATCTCTGAGCTGCCCGCTGCCCATTCTCTGCACTCACGTTTTACTCTAAAAGATCTTTTTTAACCATTGCAAAGGCTTAAGATTCGCTCTTAATTGGCTGTCTGGCACACAGATGTAACACACACAACAATAACTAATCAGGGGTAGTTAACTTCATCATATGTAACACAAAGTTAGTCAACAGTTCTACCGAAAGTACAACCATCTCACAGACACAAAGTTATACAGGATCAGTAAACAATACAGCTGATAGTGATGTATAAGTGTTCGTTTATACGGTTGTCTGTGTGCTTGTACATACGTTAATTTGTGTTGTGTGTGAATATCCGTTGCACAGGATTGTATATCAGTTTAAACCTTCCAGAAATCCTATTGATTCTATTGTAGATTGGTGTCAATTATTTTCTTTTCATCATGAAAAAATGTACCATAAAGAACCTTCGCTATTTAAAATGTTTCCTTTCATCACTGAATATAAATTCCATTGCTCAAGATTATCTATCATTACATCGCTCGACGTATCTCGATCCAACGTCTCCTGTTGAAGCAATCTATATACTATTTAGAATGGTGCAAATCATCAAATTGTAACAATTAAATTCTCATGTTTTCTGATCTAGCAAAGATTGAGTCTACAGATCCAAAGTTGTTGTTGTTGTTGTTGTTGTTGTTGTTTGTTTTTTTTTTTTTTTTTTTTTTTTTTTTTTAACTAGCTCATGCCATATTTTTCGGACATTCTACGTTTTTCACCAACTGTACTGCTGGGTAAGACAAGCAAGTGAACGGCCCTTTTTTTCAATTTCGACTTGCACAAACTGTATTGGTATACATTTACTATGTTCGTGCACGTGCTCTGGGTTGCGGCCCTCGTATACTTGTTTCGGCGAAAAATACATGTCAGCGTAACTCTCCCTCACCTTTCCCGCCTCTATCTTTCTAATTTTTCATTTTCTTTACTCTCCGATGATTAATTATTATCTTTATTCATATTGTCATAACCCTATGGCTTGTGACAGAAATTAATATTACTAATGAGCCCAACTGACTCAAACTGGCTGTAAGGGAAATCAACATAAGAAATGTTGTGATAACATTAAAACGATTGTTTATTGCTTATAAGCGCTAGATATACCAAAAACACAATCAAAATCTATCATCCGAAAGGAATCATACAATCGCTGATACCGGCTAACCCCTCTAAGTATCTTATGCCTATCAACACCAACCCGGCAACTAAATGATTCTAAAACCTGAGCCCTTCTGTCGCCATCTTAAAACGCTAATTATAAACAATAACATCGTCTCCCCTCTTCCCCTTACACTTTGCATGCGCACCACTCATGCGCCGAGCTGTGTGTAAACTAAGAAAGCAGAAGCCAATGTGCTATACCCGACCCAGTTTCATGTGTAATATTTAATTTCGTTTCGTGTAAAATATGGGGCTGTGACATCCAACCCCTCTCTAAAATTTGACACTTTTCTGATTTCAGAAATGTGACAAACACTGTCATGTTACTTTACTGATAAAAAATTATACCTTTAAAGTCACAGATCCATATTACACTCGTCATCATAGTACAAACGTATGTAGCCGTCCTTAAGGAGAATGTCATATCAATATGCAATGTCTGTGAGCGAAAATATAAAGTTGTGTCAGATTAGTTGTGACCTTTCTTGTCATGGCTAGTCGGAACTCAATAAAAAGGCTATATTTTGCATCGAAGTAGTGGTATATGAATTAGCCACGTGTAACAATATTCGAAAAATCTGATGTCGTTTGTCTCATAGACTAAACTATAAGGATTACTCGACTTACGACATACTCGCCAGGCAGGCTCAGACTACGATCTCTTCAACTCATATTTCATGAGTTTAGCTTAATAGCCCTTAGCCATTGTAAGAAAACATCAAAGACGAGGTGCCTTCCAGTCTACGGAAGACCAACACTTAAATCTCCGGTTTCATATTTCCAATAACATGGGCAAATCACCCATCATATATCATAACACAATTATTACCACTCTTCACTTGTAATGTATTAACACCCCAATTAACCCTATGACAATTGTCTGCTTTACATTATTTGTAAGCAACTTTTCCTGCAAGCACAATTGTCCTCTTCTGAAGTTACATAATACTTCCCTTAATTACATAGGACACATAATTATCTGCAAATATGCCAAGGAGATTTGATGATAAATCTAGGACTTTCGGATACAAAAACACTCTGGACCTCAGATACATAGTCCAGAAAGGTCTAGTTGGTCTTTAGAGCAAGGTTTTTAAATTGAGTTTGGAAGCCCTCTTGATCCAGCGAAAAATGCTGTAAAATTCAGTTTTTGACATACTTATAGTTTTTTCGTAGTTGTCGGGTATGGTTTCCATCACCTTCAATGGCTCTAAAGTTAAATGTTTGAAGTATGAAATATGCCACTCCTCATTTGCACCTCATAGTGGGACATCAAAGTTTCAAAATTTTATTTCCATGCGGACATACTGTCTCCTCAACAAAAATTCTTTACTATTCCCTGGTATCGTTTGTTTCTTGGTTCATAGTCTTTTGTTTCAATACTTCGTGCAGCGCTGTCGGTTTTATTTTCTAATTCTATTTGTTTTGTTTGACTTGCATATCATACTTTGCTTGGTTTGCCTATGTGTCGAGTTCAGCTTGCTTTATTTGTGCGATAAGCTTAGCTTGCTTTGTTTGTGCGTCTAGTTCAGCTTGCTTTGTTTGTGCGTCTAATTCAGCTTGCGTTGCTTGAGCGTCTATTTCAGATTTCTTTGCTTGTTCGTCTAGTTCAGCTTTCTTTGATTGTGCGTCTGGTGTAGCTTGATTTGCTGCAAGTTCTTTATCTACATTTTTTTTTAAATTCTCAGTCCATCATTCGCTCTTCTCTTTCAATATGTTCACTATGCGTCTTCTCAATCCATTGTACAAATGGTTCACCTGTGAAACCACATTTTATACCCTGCTCAACAAAATCGCTCGGTGATGACATTTTTATGGGTCGATGATACTTTGAAAATTCCAAAATATGATGATAGCGATCAGCACTCTGAAATCACTGGAAAATAGCAGTCACGATTAAGACACTTATCTGTTTGCGACGTCAGTGCTCGTATAACAGCAAGCTACGATGATGATGATGGCGTTCAAGTCCTTATGTTGATCTTAAAGATTTCTTCAATGCTATATACGTAAAGTAGTCAATAAGTATATATATGCATCTCTAGGTCTAAAAGGAACTTTAACGGACTTTCACCCATACTAATTGTAATAAACCTATGGCTTTTCACAGAAAGTAATATTACTAATGAGCCCAACCGATTCAAATTGGCTGTAAGGGAAATCAATAGAAGAAACAGTGTGATCACATTAAAACGAGTGTTTATTGCTTCTAAGCGGTAGTTACACCAAAAACACGAATCAAAATCTCTAATCCAAAAAGAATCACACAATCGCTAATTACCGGCTAACCGCTCTAAGTATCGTATGCCTATCAAAAACAACCTTGCAACTAAATGGTTCTAAACCCTGTGCCCTTATATCGCCAACTTAAAACGCTAATTGTAAACAACAACAACGTCTCCCGTCTTCCCACTACACAGCGCACGCATGCGCCGAGCTGTTTGTAAACTAAGAGAGCACCGCGCTAGCAGCTAATGTGCTATACCTGACCCAGTTTCATGTGTAAATTTAATTTCGTTTCGTGTGTAATATGGGGCTGTGACACATATGCTACTGGATAAGCAAGTAAGCATATTTTCTTCATACCTCTGCCCATCTTTTAGTTTTTCCTTGACGCCGTCATTTTTTTAAAATGTTGCATATCCCTTACAGAACGTTGCAATCAACACCAGCATTTTCAACTATTATTGATGTACTAGGCAAGTTTTACGTTCAGTTGGTTGCCATTCATTTCTGAACGACCGGCTCCCATACCAACACGTTATAACAAAACGCCCCACGGTCTGCTGCACAAATCAGTCACAGCTGAGTTTCTAACGCCTGGTAAGCGGCTCACGAACCGCGTTCGCAAGCCTTTGGCCATGGAGATCGGACGCCGTCTATACTATTTAAATTCCATACATCCATCATGTGCCATGCCGGTAAGCGTAGAAGATCATGATACGCCATTTCACTCGATCACCAGAGTTGAGGATCAGCTCAGTGTTTTTGTCTCCACCATGCTAGGTGGTCAGGCCATCCGTGAATTTACTTCTCTGCCTTCCCTTGTTATCTTTCCCTCGATCTTGCCAGTTGTCACCAATTTCTCTAATTTATATTTTCCCATAACTTGTCCAAAAAGCTGTGTGAGTGTGTGTTTGTGTGTCTGTGAGTGTGTGTGTGTGTGTGTGTGTGTGTGTGTGCGCGCTTGCGTGTATGCGCGTAAGCATAGGTGCGCAGCCCTTTCACAAGAAGTTTAAGTGTAAATAAAAATGTTATTTGTTGGTTTCCACTTTAGTCAGTTCTCAAGACTTCATACTTCAGCTCATGGACTCTAACGGTATCGCTGTAGAATGTAGCAACATGTACACATCCTCGGTCAGTGATACAATACTGGACATACATTGCCAGCAGGGGGCGTTTTTTCAGAAGCTGAGCATTACCGGGGCCGGGGTCAAGTGGTTATGCTCCGTGATGGTTAGTGGAGGTAAGTACGTGAACAGTGAGCAAGTCGTGTCACAAGGGAGACAATTATCAACATGATCAGTACAATGTATAATGTTCATTACTTCTATGAACTGCTATCTTCATGACTACTATCTGAATTACTAATATACTATCGGAATGACTACATTCCGATAATTTGAATGACTGCTATACAATCTGAATGACTACTATACTAATTGACTACTATATTGTCTGGATGATAACTATCTGAAATACTACTACAAAGTCTGGATGACAACTATTGAATGACTACTATAATATTTCAATGGCTATTATATAATTTGAATGACTGCTATACAAGCTGAATGACAGTTATAAAGTCTGAATGACTACTTTTCTATTTGAATTACTACTATTCAATTTGAATGACTGCTATATAATCTTAATGACTACTTAATGGGGCGCTGATGTGTTTCCAAGGCTCCAGGGCCAGGTTCCATGCTGGCCAAGACATACTAGCACGTCCTCGCCGTGCGTCCTGGGCAACAGGTCCCTTTGGGGTCCTGGCTAACGTAGTAGGATCGCTGATTCTTCATAAGTCGGAGAGTGTCTGCCTGCACGACGAGGAACCAACAGTCTGCACACCAATAAGCCAGACATGGGCAACGGATATTCGCGCTAACCTCAGTCCGGTATGACATGACACTGATATTGGACAACAGGATGTCACCATCCGACATACAGAACTTCACGCTGGAGTTCACAGTCAGCGAACACAAGCAAGGAGGACTACTTAACTATCTGAATGACTACTACACAGTCTTCGAAGACAACTATCTAAATTGCTACTATACTCTCCGAATGACTATTATTTGAATGACTACTATACCATCTGAATAACTACTATAGTACCTGGATGACAACAGGACTAACTGGATGACTATTATCTGAATGACTACTATCTGAATGACTACTACACTGTCTGAATGACTGCTATATGAATGACTACTATACTATCTGAAAGACCACTATACAGTTTGAATGACTGCTGTACAATCTGAATGAATACTGTACTATCTAAATTACTACTACAATGTCTCGATGATAACTATCTGAAATACTACTACAAAGTCTGGATGACAACTTTTGAAAGACTACTATAATATTTCAATGGCTATTATATAATTTGAATGACTGCTATAAATCTTAATGACTACTTAACTATCTAAATGACTACTACACAGTCTTCGAAGACACCCTATCTGAATTACTACCATAGTCTCCGAATGAGTATTATTTGAATGACTATTATACCATCTGAATGACTACTATAGTGCCTGAATGACAACAGTACTAATTGAATGTCGTAAATCGTTGACATTTCGGCACGGAGCAACCACGGCAGGATCTTCAGATTATCAGAAGGAAACCCATTCCCCGAAGCCACTCTTAGTGACACCTGGTAAGATTGAGGGGGAAAGAATAAGGGGAAAGCAGAGAAGTAAATATCTAGATGGCTAGACCACATGGCATGGTCGCAATAACAACACAAACCTTATCCACGACTCTGGTTTTAGTGTCAGATAGCGAAACATAACCACCCATGCTTATAGGCATGGCACATGATGATGATGATGATGATGATGATGATGATGATGATGATGATGAATAACAAAACTAATCTGCATCACGGCTATAATTATTGTACCAAATACAAGCAAATTGTTACTGAGAGAAATACAAAGTTTGAGCAATGCAACATTGCTTTTGCTCTTTTTTCCTTGGAATAATTACCCCATAGTGTAATTGTTGTTGCATAAAAGGGAATAAATGGTATAACTATTTTCAGGACGCAATGTTGCACTGGGACAAAATACCAGTCAGACTTCTCGCCTCGAAAACTTGGATTCCTCCGTTGCTGTAGATGGTGACAGAAATTCTAATTTTCTTCAATGGAGTTGTTCCCACACTGATTATAATGACCCAAGACCTACCTGGACAATGATCTTTGAAAGGTCATATCACGTGAACAGATACACCCTATACAACAGAGCCGGTGAGTAAACTCTTTCAAGCTGCGTGTACCAATACGTTAATAATTTCCTTCAGTGACACTTATTCATAGGCATATATGATCAATGTACGAGGGACAGTCATTAATTAACTGGAATGCTATTATAAAAGACATCTAAGAATATGGATAGGGAAAAAAATCGTATTTCAGAATACAAACTGACTCTTAAGTAATACCCCATGTAAGAGTCATGAATATCGAGCAGTTTGCTCATGCGTATAGCGAATATAAAAAGGCCTCCCAGGCTTAATTTGCACATTGAAGAACAAAGAGTCCATATTTGTTTTGTTCTTCTTGTGTGTGTGTGTATATGTCCTGCCATGACATTATTTACGTCATGGTATAGTCAAGCCATAACCCAGGTTAGATGATGTTAGAGGTTATAGCAGTGTTCAGTAATTAAGCAAATGGACTGTGACAGGTGGATACTTTTCAGGCAACATGAAAAACTTCAAAACAATGTTTTCCCGTAGTGAATTTGAATAACGAAGACACAAACAATAGATTGCACGATTTATTGCCTGGCATATTTCGCTGCATCTCGTGAGGTACATACTGCAGAAATCACACAACTTACGTAAAATTAACTAGATAAATCCCTCAAGTTGAAATATACACAAATTCGCACAGTAATGTCACTTATCTACCACGGTAATTTTAAGCTGACTAACATGTCTTTCTGTTTACACAATTCTGGCTTGCGTTGATAGATCATAATTGCTTCTGCAAATTTTAACAAGCGAGTATTTTGTGTTCTAAACAACACGCGAAATGCAGTGTCTCTGGACACAACATGGCCACTGGCGACAATTTGCCTGCCGATTAAAGACGCCGGGAGCTTCCGGTGTGTCGGCTCCTCGCGGCTAGCAACTCCTGTGTGTTGTATCTTGTTGACCTATTGAGGTATGTGTTCTGACACCCGTTTGTTAAGCTGTCTCTCCGTTCGACCAATGTAAACGGCCTGGCATCTACATGTGAATTGGTAAATACAATTGTTTGTGGCGTACAGAGGAACAGGCTCTTTGACTGTTGGTGTAGGAATGGGTACGGTTTTACATCTAATGACTGGAGTTGCCGCACAGACGTCAGAACACATACCTCAATGGGTCAACAAGATACAACACACAGGAGATGCTAGCCGCGAAGAGCCGACACACCGGAAGCTCCCGGCGTCTTTAATCGGCAGGCACATTGTCGCCAGTGGCCATGTTGTGTCCAGAGACACTGCATTTCGCGTGTTGTTTAGAACACAAAATACTCGCTTGTTAAAATTTGCAGAAGCAATTATGATCTATCAACGCAAGCCAGAATTGTGTAAACAGAAAGACATGTTAGTCAGCTTAAAATTACCGTGGTAGATAAGTGACATTACTGTGCGAATTTGTGTATATTTCAACTTGAGGGATTTATCTAGTTAATTTCACGTAAGTTGTGTGATTTCTGCAGTATGTACCTGACGAGATGTAACGTGAAAAACGTTGGGATTCGCTTCCCAAGTCAACAGGAAGTGGGATCCGGACAAAGAAAATTCGACTGGTGGTTCTCGTCGTGGACGCACCACGTTTAGATAACAGGCATGGCTTGCATTATGCCGTCTTTTTATTAAGTAGATTTGTTTGTGGCGTTGATGATTTGCTAAATATCTGAAATGTATCGTGTTCAATATAATTGTGAAAACGCCGTGAGTGTGTGTGCGTGCGTGCGTGCGTGCGTGCGTGCGTGTGTGTTCTATAGTTGCGTTCTGTCCGTTATAGAGTGTGTGTAGAAGAGAAACCACAGTTAACCAGTTTAATAGAGCCTAATAGGCGTCTCGTCAACACAACGTATAAGAACTGCAAGCGAGTCATAACCACGAACTCTCAAATGACATTGTTGGTTATTAAAATAGCGATGGGGAAAGACACAATTTCGCTCCCTGGCATGTCCCCGATAGTGAAATCTACATAACAATTATGATTATTTATGGAGACAGTTGTTTGAGTCCGGGGATAGTGTGTGAATATGTAGACATATTTTAAACGAAACATCCTTTGTCTACGATTAAGACAGGATGCAGGAATCCGCTGGGGAAGTCGTGATGACCAATTTTTGCGATATCAAGGACCCTATGTTGGTGCGTTTCCAGAAAAGGGGTGAAAATGTGACTAGTTCTCGATACAGTGACACGGTAATAAACAAACTTAAGCCAGCAATACGACCGAAACGCCGGAAAGGTTTTTTTTTTTTTTTCCAAAAGGAGTATTGTTGCCGCATGGCAACGCCGGCCTTCATACCACTGCACATACACTAGATACGCTACGGGCACTGAAATGTGAGTTATTGAAACATCCAGCATACAGCCCATACTTGGCGTAATCGGACTTTAACTTGTTTGGACCAACGAAAGAGCATTTATGGTCAGAGGTTACCAGATAACAACGAGGTAATACATCCATCCATCATGTGCCATGCCGATAAGCATGGGCGGTCATGCTTCGCAATCTCACTCGATCACCAGAGTCGTGGATAAGCTCCGTATTCCTGTCTCGACCATGCCAGGTGGCAAAGCCATCCAGGCATTTACTTCTCGGCAGTCACCTGGGTCTCTTCCCCTCGATCTTGCCAGTTGGCAAAACGTTCTCAAATTCATTTCTTCTAAAAGTATGACCAAATATTTTGACTGTCTACGTCAACTGTCTCTAGTCAGTTTACGATTTTCGTTTGTTTCTAGAAGGACTTGTTTATTGGTTTTCCTTTCTGTCCATGGTATTCTTTACATTTCCCTCAGAAACCAAATCTCCACAGCCATCAGCTTGTCTGCTCATTGTCCACGCTTCACATCCATACAAACGTACAGGATCTATGAAGCACCTCAACACTCTTGAGTTGAGTTGAGTTGAGTTAAGAACTGACATCACTGCACTGAGGACATTCCCATACGTGCTCTGTCCCCTGGTTCAACAGCCAGCGAAGAGTCATGCTACTAATCTTTCCCACCGTTATCTGATTAAAAGTTCTCATTTGCTTCCCTCTCAGTTTTGAGATTACTCCAGAACCCCTGCCGATCCCCCGCAATCTCATTCTTTCCACATATGATTTCTCAATCTGTTCCTCCGCCTTCTTCACTTGGTCCCACAAGCGCACGACCACCTCCCCCTTGTCCATAGGCAAACTACCACCAAGAGGTGCATTCCCTGCTAGCTTATCAGTCTGTTCATTCCCCCGTACCCCCGCATGGCCAGGGCTGAATATCCATACAATTCTCACAATCTGTGACCTCTGAAGCTACGAGAGCCATTCCACACGAAACATTCCTTTCTCCACCTTGCTAAGCATACTCTATGAATCCGTAATGAATACAACGTGTGTTGCAGTGGTCTCCTCTAGCCACCGGAATGCCGCTGTTACTGCCTCCACCTCCATTCTCATGCTGGAGGTCGTAGTCTCATATGCTAGACTCTCCTTTTTCATGACTCGTCCATTAGCCTTTGCAATAAAGCCCCAGCCACTACGCCTGTTTCTCACCACTGACCCATCGGTGTAGATGACTATGTCACCTTGATGTGTGTTGCTCTGGATCAGCTGTTGCACTTGACACTCAGTGCGTCCCGCTGCCCATTCTCTGCACTCAGGACCCAGTGTTATTATTACATTGTGCCAGTCCGTCATGTCTTCCGAACCTTCAACCCACTCTTTTTCACGATTGATGGTCTCTAGATCACACACCTGACGTATAGAAAGTTCCGCCTGTTCTATCCAAGACCTGCCTCGTCTTAGTCTATAAACCTTGAACATGTCCATTGCTGCATGCAGCGGGTGGTCCCTATCTGCGGCAACTCTAAGGTACCATTTGGCCTGAAGGACCCTATTCCTATCCGTCATTGTTGGTAGCGCCAGGATATGTCTCGTGCATATAATTGGTGTGTCCTTTGTGCACGCCATGATTAACCGCATGGCAGCATTCTGTATGCGCTCCAACCTTTCAAGTTGCTCTTTGATACTGTCAACTGCCCCAAACCATACTCAATGACAGAAATTATTAACTGCTGAAAGAGCCTGTACAGCATCCTCTGATCTACCCGGTTGCTGCCAAGGCCCTCAGTGCTTTAAGTCCCCTACCAGCCTTCCCCATCAAGGCCTCCACATGATCCTTAAAAGACACATACCTGTCAACGATGATACCCAAGTACTTCAGTTTACTCTCTCGACTAAGAGGACATCCAATCAACATAATACCTGGGATATCTGCCTTCACGATCCGGTTATCCAGGGAGTACCACACAACCGATGCCTTGTCTGGATGTATAATGGCCCCTGCGTCCCTTCTCCACTCCGCTACCCTGTTTACTGCCAACTGTAAGTCTTTCGCCACACTGGCCCTGTCTCTGCCCTGTCTGTGCACCAGCACATCATCTGCAAATTTCAAGATTCTACCCACACCTGGTGTCTCAATAGCTGCGATTTTGCTGGTGTAGACATTAAAGAGCACTGGGGACAAGGCAGATCCCTGCGGCAACCGAGGTGTAACAGTACAGGGCTCAGAAGTCCAGGAACCCATGAGCAGTGCAACCTTACGCTCATAAAGGTGTCGCAACCCACCTAACAAGGCAAGAGCAGACTTCCATGTCCAGTGTGAGCATTACCCGATCATACCTGATCCTGTTATACGCATCCTCCAGGTCAAGAGCTACCGCCACTGTCTCCTGTTTATCCTGGAAGCCCTCGTAGACATCAAATACAAAAGTCGCAGCATTGACCCAGGTGTCCTTCCCAGGCCGGTAACTCCCGTTGCAATTGACAATTTGTTTATTGGTCAGTATGTTTTTCATCTTGTTAATGGTGACTATCGCCATGGCGCTTCTTGTTCTAATCTCATCCAGGCATCTCCCATCAGATGTTATGACTGTTCCGAGATAACTGTACCCATTCACTTGTTTAAGAATATTTACATTTACTTGTATATTACATTGTAGTATTTCTTTCTTCCTAGTGACGACCAAAATCTGTGTCTTTTTACAGTTTAATTGTAACCCTAGTTGTTCACTGTGTGCAACAACCACATCTACTAAGTGTTTCAGATACTGCTCGTTGTCTGCAATCAGTACTATATAATCTGTATATCCTATGTTATTGATGTTTCGTCCTCCTATGATGATTTCATTTATATCTTCTACATTTCTGAAAATATTTTCACTGTATTGATCTGACAACATTACACATCCCCTTCTCACACTTCTCTTAATAGGCTGATATTGTCCCACTTCATTATCATTCCTTATGACAGCTTGTTGTTTCCAATATATGTTTTTTTTTAATAAATCTAATGTCTTTCCCATCAATATGTAGATCTGCAAGCATATCTACGAGACATGTTGACATGTCTTACTCTATCGAAAGCCTGTGTGTAGTCAATAAAGCAAAGATGTATATCTTTGTTTACTTCTATAGAACGTTCAATAACTGATCGCAGCATATACACATCATCTACTGTACCCTTTCCTTCTACAAACCCTCATTGTTCTTCCCCCCATTTCAGGTTGTATTTTCTTCCTCACTCTTTGCATGATAATTCGTAGCAAAATCTTCTTGATTTGACTCATTGTACTAACTGTTCTATGTTGATCACAATCCAAAGCTCCTGATTTCTTTGGGATTGCATAATTACATAATTCCTGAGGTACATCTCCGGTATCATATATCGTGTTCAGCAGTTTGGTGAATTTTATCTTTTACATATTCTTCAAAAGCATTAATCATTTCTGTTGTGATGTTATCTGAACCGGGGTCTTGCCGTTTAAGAAAATTCCGAACGTCCATCTTCAAAATTGGCGGTCGTCCACTATTAATTCGAATATTATACCGTTCATCTCTGTTAACATCACAAAGGTTTTACACATAATCTGACCATACATGTAGAATCTGATCTTTTTCTATTATGATATTGCCATCATTTGTATTTAGACAGATGTACTCGCAGATGTACTTGTTCTTTTATTAGTAAGTTCCTGTATTCTTTTATGCATCGATTTTGGCATTTTCAGTGTTGTGTTGTTTTTCAATTTATATACAACTTTTCTCAAGCCATGCTTATTTTGCCTCTTTGCATAATATTCTGACATGTCTGTGAACTTCTTCATATTAGGCCGGATTATTTTTGTTGAGTCTTCTTGTTTCCATTAGTTGCAAATTTTCTTCAGTCATCCATTTCTTACGACCAACCTTCTTTAATTTTGGAATATTTTCTTTTTTTTTTGCAGTCAACCTGATTTAATTATTCAACATTTCCCATTGACCATCCACATCTTGAAATAGGATCTCTAGATCAGACAATATATCAAATCTGTTATGTACATCTATGTTGAATTTGTCTTATATTTCCCCTGTCATTTCTCAGTGTACACAGATCGTATTTAGTGTTTCCTGTTATATACTTGACTTTCTTTAACTTTACCTTCAATGCACCTGTAAGTAATCTGAGATCATTACACCAATCAGCAGTGGAAACAGTTTTTGCAATTTTTAACGCATTTCGACACCTTCTGCTGATCAGAATGTAATCAGTCTGGTTTCTAATCCTGCTGTCAGGACTCGTCCATGTCCATAATCTTTTAGAGTGTTGTTTAAACCAGGTGTTTGCTACAATCATTTCCTGCTCCTTTTCCCATTCTCGATGTCAAGATGGCGAAGGACGGTTGTTTGTTTACTGTGTGTGTGTGTGTGCGCGCGCGCGCGCGTGTGCGTGTGACCGTTCCCTTTTTCGCGTAGGAGATGGATATTTTCATCTCCTACGTGTAATTTATGTGCTAGGATGTAAAACAAGGAGTTTCTTCTCAAGATCTGCGCCGATGCTCCGGAGTTTCGTGCATCGAGCGAAGCAATTCTTGAGTGATATTTCACAGCGTGTATGGTTCTCTGGTGTTCTGTCTTTTCAACATGGCGGAACAATTTGGGTGTTCTGTGCCAACGGCATTCAAAAAACAAAAAACAAAAAAAACAAGGCAAAGGCGCAAACGTGGTGAACGCAAGCGACAAGGAAAACGAGGTGGGGTAAGACGTTTTAGACTTAAGTGTGACTGACTGGGCTTCAGGAATACTCGATTTCTACATTGGAACTGAGCCAGCGTAAAACAACAAGGTCCTATTCTCGAAAACCTGGTTTACAGGAATGAAACTGTAGCAATCCGGGAGACAAAACTGGGTGATCAGCTACTCCAACTGGCCGACTTCAATTGTTTCTACAACAGGCGACAGAGCTAGACATGTCTAGCTGGGACAATGATGACATGCAAATACAGGCGGTTAGACTTCAATCCCACATACCATTTGTGTTGGTTAATGTTTATGCCCGTAATGTGAGTGTGGATTAACACAAGTGGCAGTGCTTAAGTGACATATTAGGTCACGAAAATCCCATTTTCTGTGGCAATTTCAACGCTAAAGGTATATCATGGGGAAACATTTCCTCTAACACACAGGGGGAGGATCTTGAGACTGCACTTGAAACCATTGACCTGGTTTTTAACAACAGTGGCTGTGTCACCAGGACAGCAAGCCACCCATGTGATGAGCATAGTGCTATTGATCTGGCGCTGGTTTCTCCTTCACTTACTACGGTGTGTAGATGGGGTGTCCTAGTGTACCACGGCAGCGACCACCACCCTTACAGCATATTGGTAGAGAAAGGAAGAACCAGTCAGTCAATGGTAAAAAATTCCACTATGACATTAGAGTGTAAGATATGATGAGTAAAATAAGGCGCGACAAGCGCAGAAATATTCAGGGCAGGAAAAAATGCTTGGAGCAGCCACCTTGGTGGAATTTTGAAGTGGAGAAGGCCTGGGTGGATAAGCGTAGTGATGTAAGGAAATGGCAAAACGCCAAGAAAAACAGAGTTGAACATCTTAGTCCCTGCATGCACTTAGAAAGAGAGATGCACACAAAAGTAAGCTATTTCATAAAAACTGGTTAAGGTGGTTAAAAGTGAGAAATGGGCAGAGGTATGTCAAAGAGTAAGCACATACAAGTCACTGAAATTGTTCTGGCAACTACATAAAAGCATGAGTGGGGTAGTCAAGAATAAGATAATTTCTGACTTCCAAGACGCCGACCTTATCTGTCAGAGGACTG
Organism: Cepaea hortensis; assembly: GCA_963921405.1. Taxonomy (NCBI): domain Eukaryota; kingdom Metazoa; phylum Mollusca; class Gastropoda; order Stylommatophora; family Helicidae; genus Cepaea; species Cepaea hortensis. The sequence goes on from CAWUFQ010000606.1 coordinate 41,301, forward strand.
ACAAGAACAAGGGCAAAGCCCTCTTCGGACGCTATCTGGAGCAGAGCAACCAGACAGACATGAGGGGTCGAAATCTTGCAAAGGAGGTCACCTCAGACAGGTGTAAGGCCCAGAACATTTCGGATGACAGTTGCCACAGAGCAGATGCTGGATGTCGCCATAGAATGGATGTAAAGAACTCTCACAATAAACAATGCAAACACGCTAAGGGATACGGGTTGACGTCGGGACACGTCACACCAACGCAACATTGGCAACAAAAACTTACGTTGTGCGGTGATCAGGACGAACGGCCGAGCGTTGGAATTTGGGAACAACTTGGTGTGGCTATTGGATGATTTGAAGGCTAACAGTGGATTCCAAGTTAATAACAGCTAGAAGCAGATATTGGGAACGCCATGGATTCGAGAATGACGGGCAGAATTTAGACAGAATCGGAGGAAGATGACAACAAGGACGGCCTGAGTGAACGGACATGGAGATGTAATACTGAGTGACGACCAGGAGAACGTAGGGCCAGTTGGACTAAATCATTTTTGTGTAGGCTTATATTAGATGCCACTGTGGCAAAAACAGATGCTCTAATTATTACACTGCAAGATGTATCCACTGTGTTAACTGCCGTAATAAAGCGGTGTTAGTTTCCTGAACTCTGAAGTTTACGTGATCTGTCAAAGTTCACCATCGAGTTGTTGACTGTTATCGTTACTCCATTATAATGAGCCAGTACCTTCTGTAATTTCGATTATATTAGATCTACATGGCAAAGCACAGCGAAGATGGACTTACGGCGTGGCACACATGGGGACCTGTCTCGGGCTTACTGGAAAATTAACTGCTCCCGCCACTAGCCACAGAATTTACGTCAGTATTGGCACATCGGCAAAATTAACTGTGCACCAATAGCCACTTTCAAGCACCGTTCCGCACGTATCTGAAACAGACCGCCGTGCTGCACAACAAACGTTGAAGTTTTTAAACATTTTGTGGAGATTTTTTCGGAGTTTTTATGCATGAAATACGTAATGTCTACCACAAACCACATCAGGAAAAGGTCTGAAGAACAGTCATACGTACTTACCATCTTTGTACGATTAAGTGGACACCAAAGTTTGACATAGTCTGCGGATAACACGTCACAGAAGAGTCTGCATCTTTCACAAGATCAGTGCCCATTGCATACTTACATATAGAAGTCGTACATTATACCGAAGAACGCTCTCAGCTATTGCCATACTTGCGTTATACTCAGTTGGCCAAACTTTGATGCTAATACGTGGAGACTTCGCCTGCACCAATAGCTTCGTCTAGCATCAACACGCAGAAGGAAAGCCGAGCAGTTGTATTACGACAACGTAGAGTTTGATGTCTGCAGCTTACATGAGAAATGATCTACATTCCGAGTGATACAGTCAACTGAACATCAACACTGTCGTCATCTCATACACGATTGGACATTATTGACTGTACGTAGACAACATCTTACACAGCAGAGCAAAGTGATGAATCATTGTACAGTCCACCAATATACAAACCGGGCAGCTCAAGGTTCAGCGCAAGGTCCACACATTTTTACAGTGACGCCGCCGTCGATAGTGTGAATTCGTCCGATTCGACGGGCCCGTTGCCACGGATGTCACATTGTTATACTGATTTATATAGTAAGAAAATCACTGCCTCAGTTTTGGGAAGTAACACCAAGACATACACGGACAACATTGATCAAGTTCACTACAACATACCGATATCAAACCACCACCGGTATCTAGCAATACCAGATACCATACGCACTTCAACGCTGTAATTATCTACGGAGCACGCCAACATAAGAACATAAGACCAGTATGGTTTGTTGATGGTTATGTTCATTGTTGTTTAATTGGGTGCACACATAAGATACAAAGTATTTAGCGATGACCAATTTGTCATTAAATTGACAGAGGGTGGCTGGAGGGCTCTTCTTGGGGGTAGTTAAGATCACTACCTAACTTAAGAAGACGTTACGTACTCACAATCGTCAGATCGTTACGAAGTTAATTTGTGGCGGTCTCACGTGTTGTCAGTATCAGTAGTGTGTAGTAGTAGTGGTATATGTTGTTTACCTAAGTATCGATAGTCAGTGTTATTGTCTTTTATGAGTATGAATATGTGTTTACGTTGCACGTCATTCGTTTTCTCTTTTAACTGTTAACTGTCTAGTGTTATTGTATTCTTTATAGCGAATATATTTTTCCTACTATTTTCTGTGGTTTACATAGAGTAACAGTTAGCACATTTCTATTGCAGTAAGATTGCTGACGTTCATTTGTTATTCAATTTTACATCATTGTTGAGTTTGAAGTTGATATTTTGTTCAACATTTCGATATATATACTATCTGCCTTTTCTCTTGTCAACATTTTGTCACCTTGTCGATTCTTTTGCACTTCGCTATCTTATTTCAGCTAGATAAGTTATAGCGCAGGTAAGACAATATGTCATCACTACAGGACTTCATGAACATGGGTGAGAAGTCTGGTTTAACCGGCCTCGAGTTAAGAACGTGGGCGAAGCATGAGTTCAAGGAATTCCAGATGCAGCAAAAGGAGGAGAAACAGTATCAAGCAGCACGGGAAAGAGAAGAAAGACAAGAAAGGTTGGCACTTGAGAAGGAATTTAAAGAGAAGGAAATTGCTGCAAAGCATAGAGAGGTAGCGTTAGAGTGAGATAAAATGGCGGCAAAAGATAAAGAGTTAGCGTTGGAGAGGGAGAAGATAGCGGCTGAAAAAGAAATGAAGAAAAAGCAACTAGCATTTGAGAAAGAAAAGATTGCAGCCGAAGCACTTCTTAAGGACAAGGAACTTGAAGGTAATTTGAAGATTAAGACATTGGAGATGGATCGTGAAGCTGAGATAGAACGAGAAAAAATACAAGAACAACATAATGATCCAGTGAAGAGTACCAAGGACTGATTCGTAAATTCCAAAAAAAGTGAATTGTGAGTTCCTGGATTACTAATTTCGAAGTTTTATCAAAATTCTATAAGATTCCAGAGCAGGACTTACCAATCTTATTTCACCGTCACTTTTGCGTTAGAACCTTTAAAGGTGATTGAGTTGATTCCTGAGAACTTGCGAACCAACTACAAGTACATGCGAGATAGGGTACTGGCTCATTTTTCTTTGGACGAAGATGATTTACGTAACAAATTCAAGACTCTTACTCCTAAATCTAACGAAACTTTCCTCGACTTTGCTGCTGATACTGCATCTTGTTTTGACAAATGGTTAAGAGCAGCAGACGTTGGTTCTGATTTCGAGAAAATACGTGACTTATTAATTAGAGACAAACTTCAGACGGCTGTTCCTGAAGCTATGCCTGTATTCCTGTTAGAGAATAAATGTAAGTCACTTAGTGAGATGGAATCACGGGGTGAATCTTTTTATAATGCACACTGTGACATATTTGCGGACTGTGCACAACCAGAACTTGTGATAGGAGCTAGCGCCATAATCCAGAATTAAAAAGGTAATGGAAAGTTTAAGAAATTTGCCAATAGGAATAAAGGTCCATATCAGAATTCGAATAGAGACAGCGACAGACCGAGAAAGGGACACAACACTCGATGCCAACATTGCAAATTTCACACTGGTCTCTAGAAATGTGTGATCAACATTGTGGATATGCAGCGTATTTAAGAGACATCGCGGCAAAGAAAAGAAGTAAGTATGACTCCTACAAGAGTAGTGTTAAATGTTTTTCTTGTCGGGCATACGGGCATATCAGTATGTCATGTGCGATGAGAAATACTTGGAAAGAAGCAAGTGCCGCGTATGTGTTCTCCAGTAGTGATTCTGATGACATAGAAGAAACACATGCAGCTATCATACAACATTATAGCGACAAGACTGAAAAGACTGAGAAATGTTGACGAATGTTTAGAAACCATTCACGAAGCTAATGCTGTTAATATTCAGAATGGCACACTCAGGAATGACCAGGCATGGGTGAATGGGGAACCTACTACCTGTATACGTGATTCAGGGGCTTCGATTATTGGAGTTGACCAAAAGTTAATAAAAACTGAAGATTATACAGGCAAAACCGTTGCCTGCAGAACTTTTGGTGGCACAATAGAGAGATATAAGATTGCCACAATCACAATACGATCTCCATTCTTTGAAGGCACAGTAAATGCAGCAGTATTGCCTAATCCTTGTGTCGGGTTACTTATTGGGGATGTACCCAATGAAAATGATTACACTCACGAAGAGGCAATTCAATGGGAAATTGACCACACTCAATCGAATGCGGTCACAAGAGCTCAAGAGCGGAGACAAAAAGAACAATCTTCTCAGACTGACGATGACAATACTCAGAATACTGTCACACTGACAGCTGACTTAGCTAATGAACAAAAACAAGATCCGACATGCAAACTTGTTGTAAAAGCATACATGAACCGTCTAAACAAGCTAAACATGGTAATTGGCAATTTATTGTAGACAATAATATTTTGTCCAGACGGTAAAACAAAGGTTCAACACTTTTATTACAAACAGTATTACCTATCAAATATCGCAGTGAAGCACTGAAGCTGGCATATGACTCACCATTTGTGGGTCATATGGGTATTGCTAAAACCACTAACAGATTGTTAGCTCAATTTTATTGGCCTGGTTATATTAAAGATATTACCACACATGTTCGTTCATGTACATTGTGCCAAAGAACCACACAAAAAGGCAAACAACCCAACGCTCATGTTCAGAAAACTGATCTGGCATCTCGACCTTTTTAGAATATTGCTGTGGATATTATGGGTCCACTGAATACAATTACAGATCGCGGTAATAGATTCATCTTACCCATGATTGATCTTTGTACTCGTTGGCCAGAAGCCACTCCACTCAAATACATAACAATTAGATCCATTCTAGATTCATTGTTTTTAATTTTCAGCAGGATAGGATTCCCAAGGTGTATATTGTCTGATAGTGGTAGTCAGTTCATATCTGCGGCTACCCAAGTGGCAATAAAAAATACTGGGTATTCCACAAGTCTTTAGTTCTCCTTGCACCCAATGACAAATGGAGTCAACGAAAATTACAACGGGGTCCTTAAACGAACCCTAGCAAAAGTCTCAGCTGAGAGACCTAAAGATTGGGATATTTTATTGCCGGCAGTGCTATTTGCATACCGTGAGGTACCACAATCTAGTACAGGTTTCTCTCCATTCGAGCTGGTATACGGTGCAAATCCTCGTGGTCCATTGGTGTTATACAATGATATGCTTACAAATAAGACATATGACCACCCGAAAAGAGAAGAAGCCTCTGAAATGGTTACTCAATTGAGAGAAAAATCATAACGGCATGCCAAATTGCAAAATCAGCACTCGAGAAGTCTGGGGAAAAGTACAGACAGTACGACAATAGAAACGCCAAGACAATAGTCTTGAAAGAAGAAGACGAAGTTTGGTTATTACTACCAGACCATCGTGACTGTTTAGTTACTTCGTGGCAGAGTCCATTTAAAGTGATCAAAAAAGTCAGTGATTTTGGCTATCTTATTGATGTCAAAGGTAAACATAAAATATTTCACATCAATATGCTGAAACCATATATTCCACGTGACACTGACACATCACAGGGAACACAAAAAATACCACATAGAATAGCAGCAGCATGTTGGGTTATTAATGAACAACAATAAGACGCTATTACACAACAAATACTACCACCAACAGTCAATATTGACAACGGTTGGCAGTCCATATAAATAAGTCAAAACCTGTCAACACAAGACGAACAGTAACTTGTTTCAACAATAAAAGAGTTTAGCACAATTTTTTTCAGATAAGCTAGGACAGACATCGCTTATCAAACACAAAATCACATTACTCTCAGATATTAAAGTAACAGTTAAACCATATCCAATTCCGATACATTATCTGGAGAAAGTTACAGCAGAAATATCGGAACTAGATCAAAGTGGTATTATTAGAAAATCCATCGCAAACTACTGTTCTCCGGTAGTAATAGTGAAAAAGAAAGATGGGTCATTGCGTTTATGCGTTGATTACAGAAAAGTAAATGCATTGACACTGCTTGATGCAGAACCAACGCCAAATATTGATGAATTAATCGAGAGCCTGGCAAACTCGAAACTCTTTTCAAAGAATGACCTTACCAAGGGATATTGGCTAATCCCTATGGATGAAGATTCTGTGCATATCACAGCGTTTGGTACTCTTTAGGGCTGTATGAATGGGAATATCTTCCATTCGGTTTACAGAACTCGCCAAGCACATTTATGCGCATGATGAGGAGATTACTCCATGATATTTCTAACGTTGCTGTGTTTATGGATGACATTTGTATCTATACTACAGACATAGACACACATGTCAAAATTCTCAAACAAGTTTTTCAGAGAATACAACAACACGGTCTTAAAGCTAAACCAAGCAGGATTGAGATAGGGTTTACTGAAATACAATTCCTTGGTCATAGAATTTGTGATGGGTTTCGAAAAAACAGATCCACATGTGGTTACCAAAATTCTCAACATCAAAACTCCAACGACTAAAAGGGAACTAAGAAGTCTGTTAGGTCTGGTTAATTACTATCAGAAATTTATTTCTAATTTTGCTGATATGGCGCGGCAACATTTTCTGAACTGCTAAAGAAAGGTCAGCCTACAAAAATAGTTTGGACAGATGATCGTGAAAAACTTTTTACAGCACATAAAAACGCTGTTTAGTACTTATCCTATTCTGAAATTGCCTGACATTTCGAAAGATTTTGTGTTACAAACAGACGCAAGTTTTCATGCAAACTCAGCGTTATTACTTCAGTTACATGATGGAAAGTTACATCCTATTCTTTACTTCATTAAGAAGCTATCAGATACTCAGAGAAATTATGCTATCACTGAACTTGAGGCTTTAGCATTAATTGAGAGTATTGAGAAATTCTGAAGATATCTACTTGGAAGGAAATTTCTGGTTCTTTCTGATAACAAACCTCTACAGATCTTTAAATCTGGTCATCCTAAGAATTCCAGAATACACCGATGGACACTACTCTTGCAAGATTATGAGTTCGATATCTGTCATATTCCTGGAAAAGATAACAATGTGGCAGATCTTCTTAGTCGATTGTAAATCGATAGGTCTCTTACACAGTTGGTTTGGTTTCTTAATATTTATCTGTATTCATTCATAGAGTGTTTAGGCGATAGATTATATTACAGATGCACTTGATTGGATAGCAATGTACATTGCAACCAACATATTATATTACATAGTGTTAGGTAGATGGATACATGTGTTTATTTTTCATTGTTGGCAGAGACATGATGAAGTGACATGTGACACGGCATATTGGAACTATGAATTTCTCGCGTACTTATATTACTCGGATGTTGGAACTTTTACGTTTCGCATACATACTTGATTACGGAGATGATGGTCCGATGGATTACGTACTTTTAAGAGTCATCGAGCATTTTAGGATATTAAGTATACATGGATAATTTTGATTAAGTAAAGATTTATATTATTAGTGATTGAGTGATTAATATTGACACTATATGATATTGAACTGATGAACATTGATATGGTGATTTTATAGTATCAGCGATACAAACAATATATGATGATTATATATCATGCACGCATGCAGATAAATGATTAATTGCATTAGTTAAATTTAGTATAGTTGAATATTTACGTTCGTTCGTTAATTAGTTAATAATTGTTGTAATTAGATTATTACATTTATTGCCGTCAATATATTCCGATATATCCATTAGAAGTGTACGCCACAAATAGAGAAGAAGGGCCACTACTTTAAATGGCACATAAGTTAAATGCGGTTGATGGTCGATCATAGAGAAATCTCAAAGTTCATACGAGGCACTAGATCCACAACGATGGCGAATATATATATATATATATATATATATATATATATATATATATATATATATATATATATATATATATATGCATAGTGTATGCAATAAACACCCAGCGGATATATGCCAGCGAAAGTATTGAGCGTTAACTGGTATAGACTACTTGGTACCTGTTATTTACCCACGTCCCCAACTCCGGGTTTTGACCCAGAGTGAGGACACTTGTCCAAATGGACATGTAAAGGACTAATTGGTATAATTAGTTAGTCCAGCCCTCCCATAGGCTGCCTACACGACGTTCACCGTGGGATTGTGAACTGGAGGGCGTACCCGTCAAATGATTTTTTTTCCGGGTAACTAATAAGGACCATAACTTCGTATTCAGCATTGTATATGACTCATGATGTCAGCACTGCTATTGGGCATGGTTTAGTAATCGCAAGGTGTATAAATGATCTTATCATTAAAAAAAAGGGGGGGGGGGCATAATGCCACAGAGCAGATGCTGGATGTCGCCATAGAATGGATGTAAAGAACTCTCAAACTAAACAGTGCAAACAAGCTAAGGGATACGGGTTGACGTCGGGACACGTCACACCAACGCAACGTTTTCAACACAAACTTACGTTGTGAGGTGACTAGGACGAACGGTCGTGCGTTGGAATTTGGGAACAACTTGGTGTGGGTATTGGATGATTTGAAGGCTAACAGTGGACTCCAAGTTAATAACAGCTAGAAGCAGATATTGGCAACGCCATGGATTCGAGAATGACTGGCAGAATCTAGACAGAATCGGAGGAAGATGACAGCAAGGACGGCCTGAGTGAACGGACGAAGGAGAAGTAATACTAAATGACGACCAGGAGAACGTAGGGCCAGTTGGAGTAATTCATTTGTGTGTATGCTTATATTAGATGCCATTTTGGCAAAAACAGAAGCTCTAATTATTACACTGCAAGATGTATCCACCGTGTCAACTGCCATAATAAAGCGGTGTTAGTTTCCTGAACTCTGAAGTTTACGTGATCTGTCAAAGTTCACCATCGAGTTGTTGACCCTTATCGTTACTCCATTATAATGAACCAGTACCTTCTGTAAGTTTGATTATATTAGATCTACATGGCAAAGAACAGCGAAGACGGATTTACAGCGTGGCAACAGTGACAGTGAAAGAAATCAAGGCTGTGCATCGACGATCAAAATACACCGAGCTAGAGAAACTAGCAGACAAGTACAAAAACAGTATATGGGATGCTAGTATCAAGGAGGAGTGGTTACACAGCTATCTGATTCCCTTGCCTAAGCCTGGCAAAGACTGCACAAAAATTCAGGGATTTCAAGTAATAACAATGCAGAATACAATAGGCAAGCTGATGGAGAAGTTAATTGCCAGAAAAATATCAAGCCAGCTAGAGAAGCAAGGTGTTTTCCCACCTACCCTGGGAGGGTCCTGTCCCAAAAGAAAACCCTGGACCAATGCAGCAGTTTTTATCCATGATGTTTTTAAAGGTTTCCACTCAGGCTTTGAAACCTTTTCTGCAGCGATTGATCTTGAGGACGCCTACAACAAAGTACCATTGGATTTTTTAATGCTTCAGCTTCTTGAACTCAAGATAAGTCCGTTCCACCTTAGTTGGATCGCTGCAGCACTCTTCCATCGGAAAGTAGTCTTTAGATGTGACAGTTGGACTACGGAACCAACAACAATATATCCTGGCCTACCACAGGGATCACCATTATCTCTGGTGCTGTTCAACGCCTACACTGTGAGAATCACCAGCGAACAGATCACTGGACCGGAGAGGACATTGTCATATGCCGACGATGTTTTAGTGTATCGTCAGGGTAAGGATAGAGATCAGGTTGCTGTGGAACTGCAAACCGAACTCAATCGCATGAGTACTTGGTGTGCTTAAGCTGGGGTAATGGTCAACCCAACAAAGGCAATAGTGACATGGTTCTCTTTGAATAATCATATTGTCAACACTCGAACACCAACTGTTAATCTGTGTTCAGAGACTGTGGAAAGAACGCAGGCAATGAATTACCTGGGTATACGTTTTGATCGAAACCTTGCTTATAATGAGTACGTAGACCAGGTGATAACAAAGGCCACAAGTGGTTTGGCTCCGATGCGAGTATGGCTGCAGCAAACTGTGGGCAGAGCTCTCTATGCCTCGTTTACGAGGGGCTGGTCATGTCTGTTTTTGAGTATGCGATGGCGATCCTGACTTTCAGCCGTAAGCAGATAGAACGGATGGAAAGATACAAAACGAATCTATGCGCATTATTCTTAGATGTACAAGTGATACAGCATGCAGGGCGAAGCGCTACCTTCTTGATTGTCCAACCATTGAAGACAGACTACAAATTTGCAGAGCAAGTGCCTACCTCAGAGTTAACGCAAATACACAACATCCGTTGCATAGTGAAATTAGGAAGGTGAAGGAAGCAGCGTAAAAAGAGGAATGTCGTGGATGGGTCAAGAAGAAGACATTCTTCGACAAGTGTGTTCACTTGAGGACTCAGAACATGGCGAGGAGCGGGTACAAGTGCCAACAGATTTCTGTACGTCCTTTTCAGTTTGCATCCAACTAGACAGAAAATATAGACACGAAATTCCGGCTGCTGTAGAGGCGGAAGTACAAGCGTTCTTCTTATTCTTCTTCAGCATTCCGAGCCATTGAGGTTCTTTACTGCAGATACAAGCCGTCTCCATTCGTCTCTCTGGTTGACCTTCTCTTGCCAGTCGCTGATTTCAAGTGCTTGTAGGTTTGTATGTACATTATCTCTCCGCCGTCTTCTTTTGTCTACCTCGGGGTCTATGGTCAATTATTTCTTGAGTGTAAGCGAATTTTGTTTCCCTATTATCTTCCATTCTTTCTGTGTGCCCCAGCCATTGCAGTCTATTAGCCTTCATGATACCAATGATTAGCGGGGACTTAAACAAACCATAAATCTCTTTGTTGCTTCTTCTTTTCCATTCTCCATTTTGTGTATCCTTAATGGGCCCAAAAATGCGTCTTAAGACTTTATTCTCAAAGGTTTGAAACAAGGCTTCGTCTCCTTTAGTTGTACTCCAGGTTTCAGAGCCATACAGCACAACTGGTCTAATCAGTGTTTTGTGATCTTGGTGTTACGAGATAGCGCATTTGACTTTAGCAGATGTTGCAGTGCATAGCATATCTTATTTCCAGAGTTCATTCTAGCTTGTATTACTTCCCTTATTGTGTTGGAGCAGTTGAAGATTGTACCCAGGCATTTGTATGTTTCCGTTCTTTTAATGTTCATATTATCTATTTGTTTGTGGCCAGAATTTTTAGCCGTTCCTTCTCTTGAAATTACCATATATTATGTCTTGTCTAGGTTGATAACCAGCCCCATTTGTTGAGCTTTTCCCTTTAAGTGAGTCAATATTTCCAATGTCTTTTTTTCCCCTATAATATTTATATCATCTGCATGACCAAGCAATTTGGATGTTCCTCCAATAGCACATTCCTCCTTTACCTTCCTTAAAACTTTCTCTAGATCCAGATTGAAAAGGAGCGGTGATAGTGCATCAGCCTGTTTCAAGCCAGATGTAATTTGGAAAGGATCTGATTTCCTGCCTTTATATGTTACTATATTATAAGTATCTTCCATGCTTAGTCTGGTCATGTTGATTAACTTCCTTGGTATTCCAAATTCCTGCATAGCATTCCATAGACCATTCCTATGGACACTATCATAAGCCTTTTTAAAATCCCAAAAAATGTTATGGAAATCTCTTTTATATTCCCAACCTTTCTCGGCTATTTGTCGTAAGATAAATATCTGATCTATTGTTGATCTGTTTTGTCTTAAACCCGCCTGGTAGTCACCTAATATGGCTTCTGAATATGGTTTTAGTCTATTTAGTAATACTGCGGATAGTATCTTATAGCTTGTGGACAGTAGTGATATTCCTCTATAATTTCCACATTGGAACTTGTCTCATTTCTTAAAGATAGGTATCAATCATGACTCTTTCCAGTCATGGGGTAATTCTTCTGTCCTCCAGAGTTTTATTATTAGTTCGTATAGCTTTAGATGTAATGCATGGCCGCCTGCCTTTATAAATTCAGCAGCAATTCCATCAGCCTCAGTTGCCTTATTGTTTTTAAGTCGTGTTATTACATATAGGATTTCTTCAAAAGCAGGTTCTTCAATTTGTGGTTCACACGTTAGAAACGCTTCCTGTAGGAAATTGTTACTAGGAGCTTCACAATTTAGTAATTCAACAAAGTCTTCTTTCCATGTGTTACACATTTCCTCATTGGTATTTATCATATTCCAATTTTTGTCGTTTAAACCATATGTGTTGTACTGGTGGCCTCGTTTTTGACTTAAGTTCTTTAAAAACTTTCTGGATTCGTTTTTTCTGGTGATTAGTTTCCATATCTTTGATTATATTGCTCATATATTCTCGCTTCTGCTGCCGAACTATTTTTGTAGCCTCCTTACATTCAGTTCTATATTGCTCTTCATGTTGGATGTTGTTGATGTCATTTAATCATAAATGTCTGGCATTCTTTTTCCTAATGACTGCTTCTTCACATTTTTGATTGAACCATCTGTTCTTTCTATGCGTGGTTAACACACCGAGACATTCTTCTGCGATAGTTTGAATTGTATTCTTGATGTTCAACCAAGTTTGGTCAACGCTTTCCTCCAACGGGATTTGTAGAATTTCAAGTTTACATTTTATTTCATCTGCAAATTTCTCTCTGACTCTACTTTCTTGTAGTTTTTCTCTGTTATATGTTGGGTGTAACCTTTGTAGTTTAGCATGTAATGCTCTCTTAAGTTTTATTTTAAATTTTGCTCCAACGAGGAAGTGGTCGCTGTGGCACACAGCTTCTCTATAACTTCTAACTTGTTGTATATTTGATGCTTTTTGATGTTAATTACCATTGACACCTCGCCGTCTTGACAGACGATAGTTTGTGCTTCAAAGAGGCATAATAACTTTTACCCATGGCGGTAGTGAATGTGGCTAATAAGGCCAATTCGCGCTGTAAATGTCCGATCTCATGGGTACATGTGAACACGTGGTCATTTCCACCATCATGTACCATCTTACGTCTCACACGCTCGGTGTGTGACGTATCTGCAATAATTTTCTCCTTTGTCTTTATTCCATTTCTGATGTTTGCCCTTCATGCAACACGTTCAGCGGCGACCTGCTCCCAATGTGCATTATCAATGCCTGTATCAATCATGTCCCGCTTACACACATCATTGTATCGTAGTAGAGGCCGACCCTGAGATCACTTACCCATCTGCAATTCACCAAAAACGATGTCCTTTGGTATTCTACCATCATCCATCCTCCTAAGATGTCATATCCATCTAAGTCTACGAAGACTGAGCATGGAATAAACCGTCACACAAACTGATCTTTCCAATACTTCGGTATTTGTGATTTTGTCTTGCCACTTAATACCAAGAATTCTTCGCAGACACCGCATATGAAAGCTGTTTAAACGTTTCTCTTGGCGTGAGTAAGTTGTCCAGGTTTCACTGCCATAAAGAAGAGTACTAAGGACACAGGCTTGATAGACAAGGACTTTTGTTTTGGCAGTAAGCTTTCTGTTCTCCCAGACTCTTTTTCTTAACCTGTTCATTGTTGTTGCTGCCTTAACAATCCGGATGTTGATTTCCTGATCTAAGGATAATTTGTTATTTACCACTGATCCTAGATATGTAAAATGGTCTACCATCTCTATTTCGGCGTCGTCAATAAAAATTGATGGTACCCCATGTGCACCTTGTGACATAATTTTGTCTTCTTTTTGCTAATTGTTAAACCAAATTCAGAACAAGCATTTGTTGTTAATTAAAATGAAATCTATTTGAATATAGGTTCTCTTGTCACATGATTTCCAAGTTTGTTTATGTATATCCTTTCTTTGCAGTCTGGTACTGCTGATCTGCAGTCCTTTGGCTTCTGCTAGGTTGATGACTCTCCATCCATTGTCATTTGAAGTTGTATGTAGGCTTTTCATACCGGCAACTTTTTTATAAGTTTGCTGTTTACCTATTTTTGCATTGAAGTCTCCCAGCACAACCGGGATATCCTGTTTGGGGGTTTCGTCTATGGCATCTTCCAGATCATTATAAAAGTCTTCTTTACTATCATCTTCTTTCTCTTCACTAGGTGCATGTACATTAATCATCGTTATATTTTTCCATTTACCTGTTATTCGTAATTTACTAACCCTGTCATTAAGAGCTTTAAAGTTTAGAACGCTCCCCCATAACTCTTTTTTGATGACAAATCCTGTTCCTAATTCATATTTATTTTGGGTGTTCCCTCCATATATTACAATAATTCAATTTTGCTCTAAAGTACCCTCTCCTGGCCACCTTATTTCTTGAATTGCTGTTATATCCATGTGATATTCAACCAGCTCCCGTGTTATTTCTTCGGCCGCTCCAGCTTGATATAGTACATTCCATGTTCCAAATCCCAAGTCATTTAATGTTCCACGGTCATTGTCAAAATAAGTCAGTCCGAATTCGACGCTTATTTATCTATTTCGTAACAAAATAGTTTTTACAAAAGTGGGGATGTTAACCCCACTCTTCAACCCACAACCTGGAGGACCAGGGTGTTTCTCTTTGTCTGTTCTCTACCCTTTGACCGGTCCGGCTTCTGAGGCCCTGCTGGTAGCTACGCTACCGCAGCCATAGCTCTCAGGGTCATTGAGAAACTCAAGTTCCCCCACCACGCCAATGTGGAAACACCATCGGGGGAGAAGTACAAGCGTTGATTTTCGATAATTCGTTAGACAGTGTTGCTGTCATTTACACTAATGTGTCGGTCGTCCGACATGTGAGAAGCGCATGGGCCTTTACGACGCTGGCCGGAGGGAGAATTGTGAAGGAGGACTCTGGTGCTTTGGTTGAGACCACAAGTAGCCTGACTATGGAAACCTGGCTACTGTGGAAGGCGGACGCACCAAGGGCCAGGCTGACATTCTGAATGCTCTTCGAGAAGTAAGACTTTTGCGAGAACCAAGTGATGACTGTCAATCTACAACTATGGTCAGACAGCGGGAACAGCAAATTAAAAGAGGTGTGGCCAAACAAGAACACTACGCAGGAAGCCAAAGAAGATTGATAAACCAATACAGAACTGGTGTCGTTAGCCGCTACACGCTGCGGGATTTGCTGAGGAGGGGATCCGAGCAATTATGGACTGAATGGTTCGATATGCAATGAGGATGATCTGTCGACTAACTGACTAACTGACTTCCAATTCTACAACTTTGTATCCTTTTTCGTTTCTCTCTCCCAAACCATAGTCAACAACTAGGGTTAGAAATAAATTGTAAGAAGACAGAGATTAAGGTCGACTTTAAAAAAAAAAAAACACAAAAAGAAATACCACAATGTAATATAAGTATACATAATAACCCCAAACCAAAGGAATAGTGAAAATCACAACTTATATCTTAACATTGCAAAAACAAATATAATGTATATATCTACTATGGAGAAAGACATATGTTAATGAAGAAAATTGAAAGTGGTGGAAAATGTAGATTATTATGGGTCATTGATTACCAACAATGGTGACACAATACCAGATTTTAAAAGACGAACGTCTATTGCACTTCAAAGACTAAAACAATTGAATACATTATTGGAGTGGGACAGATAGAAATACGCAAAATAGAGTCTTAAGAGCATACATCTTTCCCATTGCAGCATACACCTGCAAGACCTGGACACTTATTAAACCAAGCTCAACAGCATATAAATTCATTTATGAATATAACTGTTACAAACGGTGTTCCCCAGGGCGGAGTCTTGTCCCCCACACTTTTTCTAATATTCCTCAATGATCTTGTTGCTAATCTAGAGCAGAATTAAAGCGGTAATATTTGCCGATGACCTAGTTCTATGGAGCACAAATCAACATGCACCAGTGGTCACCAGTTGGCTACAAAGAGTTGTAGATACATTTGTTGCATTGGCAAATAAATGGTGTGTCAGCATAAACACTGACAAGTACAACAACACTATGTAGCATCTCCCCAAAACAAAAGGCAGGGATCATACGTATACATTGAATACCCTTAAGAGGAGATAAAGAACCAACATACCTTGGAGTAACATTTGATGACAGGATGACATGGAGAAAGCACTTCAACAAAGCATTAGAAAAAGCCGGAAGGAATATAGCCATCCTGAGAAAGCTAAATGGAACCACACGGGGAGCCAGTGGGAAAATACTTAGCAAAGTTTATCAACAGAGCATACTACCACACCTAGAATACGGGTCAACTACGTGATGTTCAGTATCAAAAACCATACTACAAGAGCTGGACAAGGTGCAAAATCAAGCACTTAGAGTCACCACAGGAGGGATGAGATCAACCCCTATAGTGGAAATGGAGAAGATGGGGAGGACACACGCACTGAGAGAGCGCAGAGATACGAAAACGCTAATACAAGCAGAAAAGTTCCTCAGCTTGCCAAGCCACCCTATGAATAACAGATTTGAAAATGTAGCTATGGGGCGGTTGAAAAGAAGTAGTTTTATCCACCAGGCCAAACAAGAGACTATGTTGAAACATTTTAATACTAAGTGGCAATCATAATATCGAATGGAAATCAGTCAGAATGCCACCAAAACCTTCTCAAGATGACTACCACGTTATGGACAGACCAGAACAAGTCATTATTCTGCGCCTCAGAACAGGACAGAATATATTACACAACCACATGTATACGAAATTCTAGATTGGGGAATCAGCCATGTGCACACGTGGATTGGCGTCGCAGACAGCAGAGCAAATACTCAAAAGAGACTGACGAAAATACACATATCTAAGCAAATGTTCTGGCCTAGAGAGACAACAGTGGAAGATAAACTCTATGGTCCGCTGAGTGAACTAAAAAAGAGTGTTAAATTCATAAAAGAGACAAAATTGCAGTTATAGACATATTTCAAGCGAACGAAAGAAGAAAAAGAATACTACAAGCGCTGAATAGTTAAGAAGGTTGGCTATTAAAGACGATAAAACAAAGGAAATTGAAATAGTTTGGTCACTTGAAATGTCATGAAAGTTTGGAGAGAACAATAATGGTATATGCCTGGGGAGAGAAGAAGAGGAAGGCCAAAGGGAAGATGCGTGCAGGATGTGGCAGATGATCACCGATAGGTGTATGGGACGCGGGACAACTTGCGTTTGATCCAACATTTTCCCAGAAGGTTTACTTTACAAGAATTGATTTGTGTCTGCTGGACTGAGCCCCTAGATGTGAAAGCGCCTAGGTCGAGAGGGTGAGAGAAAGCAGAGTCCAGATACCTTAGGGGTCGGGGGACCAACTACACCCGTGGTTTGGCCAGAACGTATCCTGTAGTATAAAGTGTAACATTAGCCATGCCTTCCCCACGGGTATTGTTACACCGGATAGAGGAATTTCTATGTGAAGCTGCCAAAGAAAGGGGACCTAAATGAGTATGAAACTCATAGAGGAACTATGTTACTGTCAATTCCTGGGAAAACATTGATCATGACTATTCTGGAGAGACTAAGTGATGCATTGATAAATATCAGAACTCATTACTTCTATAATTCGTTTGCGAACAATGAAATGTTATTGGTATTGGCATTGATATGGAAACGCTTTGAACATTTATGAGACATCTTGAAACTATACAGAAAATCATTACCTTAATAATGCAACATATAGACATAAGGTGGAGGGAACATTTGAGAACATTAACCTTGTACATTTGAAATAAAAGCAGTAGTAAGACAGGTATGTCTTTTGTCAGCACTGCTATTCTTACTAACTAAAGACTGGACTATGAAGTCAACAACAAACACTGCGAAAACATTAATTTGATGAACTTCTCTAACAAAGAAGGCCGATGATCTGAGCCTGCTGACAACATTGGACCCCCTCCTCCCCTCCCCCCCCCCCCTTTTTACACCAACCAACCACCGTTTCACAGAATAAATCAGATGCAAGTTAAACTAACAACTTTGGATGGAAGGTCACAACAATTAGGTTTCTAACTGCATAGGGGACAGACAGTTAATAGAATATATCAAGTAAATGATAACATGATCTCCCTTGGTGAAACTTCGCTTCATGAGACGAAACCATGCACATAGGCAGCAATACAAAAATGGAGAACAAATAAAGTTATCAGAATTTGAAAAAAACCTTTAAAAAAAAAAATGTAAGAGAAGCCGTTATAGCAATATGACATGGAAGTCAAAAGAAACAAAACTGAGCACCGGACATAGAATATTAAATGAATTCTAATGTTACACCAGTATTTATGTATGTATTAGAGGCACGGAGAACAACGAGGACGATTACAAATAAACTACAAACATTTACTAAATGGTACCTGCGCAAAACAGTAGGACTTAAATTACATGACATAATCACCAATGTGAAGCTCATGGAGAGAATCAGACAACATCATGCGAACTAAGAGGGGAACACAATGTCCTGGCGCTGGGTAGGAGATCCATTAAGAACACCTGAGAATGGTATAACTAGAAATACCTTTGTCTGAAATCCACATGGCAACAGATATAGAGGAAGACTTAACAACACAGGAGAAAAGAAGCGGAAACATAAATTAATAATATGGGAAAAACGTGGAAATGGGGGGGGGGGGGGGGGCGGAGCTTTGGATAGCTAATGATCGGATGAGTTGTAGTGTGTTGACTGAGGCCAAGTCCCAATGGGTTATAAAGGGCAAACGAAGAAGCTGGCTTTAATAAGAGTAGCATTTTTTTTAGTGTGATCAAATTATTTGGCTGTATCATAATATGTATTATCATTATTTTTTTCATTTTATGTCCATCATTTCTATGTCTGCTATATTTGTTAAAAAATGTTCAACATTAATTGTGAACAATATATATGTAGAAAAACCCTCGAGGTAGAATGAGAAACGGAACCAATTATATCACGATTGGAAATATATTTTAAAATACCTTCAAAAACGTCAAGAAAAGCCCAGCTGCAGATATCCACCCAGATCACAGTCTCCGAGGATGTAGAAATAGAAGTATATACTCAGGAACACAAATTATTGTCTTGAAGTGGAATCGAACACACGCAGTTATGGTAGGGAAGCAAGGAAGCTAGCCGCTGCTCTACCTTGAGCTCTAACATTTTACCATTTTAACGTTAATATTTGATGTTTAACTAGTTCAAGAATACATACAGAGCACACTCACATAGGTACAGACACACATACGAACATCCATACACACTTGTGTACACACGCACACTCGTACACATGAACATATGCATTTACGCATTTATTGTGTTATTTCAGACCTACAAGAAAGACTTCGGGGATTTATTCTGGAAGCTGTCCAGGAAAACAATAGTGTGGCATTTAACTACACTGATCACACAAACACTAACCACGACATTTACAGAATCTTGTCAAATACTGCATTGATACCAGTATCTAGCGTCAAAATTACTGCCACTTATGAAGGCACCGCTGGTATCTTCTTGTCATTATGTGAGGTGGAGATGTTTGGTGGTAAGAGACGAATTGTTGTTGATATCGTTTACAACCATTGCTACACTAATTCACGTAGCTCACAACTTTATCTACTTTGTCTTTTAATTGTGTTTTATATGTTTTCAAATAGCCTAGCAGATTAGTTATTATCATGTGCCTTTCTTCTAGGCAAATTCACATAATATTTAATATACATTGTTATTTGTCTGAGGAGCGGCTGGCCGAGTGGTTAAGAACGCCGGATTCTCCTTCGGGAGACCCGGATTCGGATTCTGGGTAAGATGTGGATTATTTTCTGTCGGGTTCAGAAAGAAAATCCTAACCTGCACAGTTCACGCCGACTGCACTAGCCATGTCGCGTAAATTCCTCAGGCTCAAGACCCTACATTGCAAGGTTCTGTAGGCAGCAGATGACAGACAGACAGTTATGTGTATACTATACAGCATAACTTTGTGTGATCCCTCGAGCAATGTGTTTTAGGTGTAGTTAGTTAGTTAGTTAGTTAGTTGGTTAGTTGGTTAGTTGGTTGGTTGGTTGGTTAGTTAGTTAGTTAGTTAGTTAGTTAGATAGTTAGTTAGTTAGTTAGTTAGTTGGTTAGTTAGTTAGTTAGTTAGGTAGTTAGGTAGTTAGTTAGTTAGTTGGTTGGTTGGTTAGTTAGTTAGTTAGTTAGTTAGTTAGTTAGTTAGTTAGTTGACAGATCATCCACATTGCACATCAAACCATTCAGTCCATAAGTGCTCGGATCCCCTCCTCAGCAAATCCCGCAGCGTGTAGCGGCTAACGACGCCAGTTCTGTGTTGGTTTATCAATCTTCTTTGTCTTCCTGCGTAGTGTTCTTGTTTGGACGCCCCTCTTTTAATTTGCTGTTCTTGCAGTCTGGCCATGGTTGTATATTCACAGTCATCACTTGGTTCTCGCAAAAATCTTACTTCTCGTAGAGCATTCAGAATGTCAGCCTGGTCCGTGGCGCGTCCGCCCTCCACAGTAGCCTTACCTGCGAGCTTGTCAGCCCGCTCATTTCCTTGTGCTCCCGCATGCCCTGGAATGAAGATGAAACTAATCTTTGCCAGCCGAGACCGCTCCAGAGACAGCAACAATTCTCTTCGGATCCACCCACCTCTATCCTCTTGAGCATGCTCATTGAGTCGCTAAGGAAACATTCCCTAGTGAATGTCTGTGTCTCGAGCCATGTTATTGCTTTACTTACTGTCATGACTTCCATAGTCAGGCTACTTGTGGTCTCAACAAAAGCACCAGAGTCCTCCTTCACAATTCTCCCTCCGGCCCGAGCCGTAAAGGCCCATGAGCATCTCACATGTCGGACGACTGACCCATCTGTGTAAGACGACAGCATCACCGTCTAGCGAATTCTCGAAAATCAACGCTTGTACTTCAGTCTCTACAGCAGCCGGATTTTCTTGTCTGCATTTTCTATCTAGTTGAATGCAAACTGAAAAGGATGCGCAGACGTCTGTTAGCACTTGTACCCACTCTTCGCCAGGTTCTAAGAACTCAAGTGAACACACCTGTTGAAGAATGTCTTCGGCTTGACCCATCCACGACCGTCCTAATTTTAACATGCTGCCCTTCAACTTCATAATTCAACTAAGCAGTGGATGTTGTGTGTTTGCGTTATCTCTAAGGTAGGCGCGTGCTCTGAAAACTTGTAGTCTGTCTTCAATAGTTGGAAAATCAAGAAGGTAGCGCATCGCCCTGCATGCTGTATCTCTTGTACATCCAAGAATAATGCGCATAGCTTCATTCTGTATCCTTTCCATCCTTTCTATCTGCTTACGGCTGAGAGTCAGGATTGCCATCGCGTTCTCAAAAACAGACATGACCAGCCAATCGTACAGAAGACATAGATGGCGCTGCTCACAGTTTGCTGCCGCCATCACCTGCATCGCAGCCAAACCCCGCTTGGCCTTTGTTATCACCTGGTTTGTGTGCTCATTATAAGCAAGGCTTCGATCAAACCGTATCCCCAGGTAATTCATTGCCTGCGCTCTTGCCACCTTCTCTGAATACAGCTTTACAGTTGGTGTTGGACTGTTGACAATATGATTATTCAACGAGAACCAAGTCACTGTAGCCTTTGTTGGGTTGACCATTGCCCCAGCTTCATCACACCAAGTACTTATGCGATTGAGTTCGATTTGTAGCTCCACAGCAACCTGCTCTCTATCATTACCCTGACGATACACTAAAACATCATAGGCATATGACAATGTCCTGCCAGGTCCAGTGATCTGCTCACTGATGATTCTCACTGTGTAGGCGTTGAACAGTACCGGAGATAATGATGATCCCTGTGGTAGGCCAGGATATATTGCTGTTGGTTCCGAAGTCCAACTGCCACATCTAAAAACTACTTTTGTTGGAAGAGGGCCGCAACAATCCAACTATGGAGGAATGGACTTATTTTGAGTTCAAGAAGCTGAAGCATTAAAACATCCAATGGTACTCTGTTGTACGCATCCTCAAGATCAATCGCTGCAGCAAAGGTTTCAATGCCTGAGTGGAAACCTTCATAGACATTATGGGCATGGTAGGTGTTGTTGATAATATTCGGCACAGAGGCTGATTTTAAACAAGATATCAGCATCGCTTCCACGAAATGAGCCGCACAATAGTCGTTTGTGTTTGTTCTCAGCATGGACATTTACAAGAAAATATATCAGGAAAGTAATCGAATTGCATGTTTGTATTTTGCTGTCTTATTCAGATTCGAGAGATTAATCCTAAATTGTATCATACTGCTCAAATGTATAAAGCTCTGCCATACTGTTTCAAGAGATTTCACGTTTGGAAATCGTGTTCTAGACTTGAAAGGAGACATATTGAACATATAATATGGAGGCTTATGTTTCTAAAAGACTTAGCTTCAACACGTTGAAACATTTATAATACTATATGGCAATATAATATCGAATGGAAAATGCATGGTAGAGATTAATAGCTGAATGAGTCAATCAAAAGCTTTATTTAAGAAAATAAGTATCTTATGCAATAAGTCACAATTATTCAACGTCAGAAAGGGAAAGCTGAAATGTTACCTAGAACCTGTGTTGCTTAATGACAGTGAGTCATGGAACGTGGCAGGACAAATTAGCTACAGGTTGGAAGCAGAAGATATGGTTTCGAATACCTTGGTCTGCCAGAGTAACTAACAATGATTGCCTGAAAGAGCCTAATGGAAGTAGGGCATTATTTACAACTATAAGATAGAGACAAACAGCGTTCTTTAGTCATGCAATAAAAATGACAGCCATTGGATAATATCGTGACGAGTGGAAAGATCAGTGGGAGAAGAGGCAGGCCGAGAGAACTGATGAGGGATGGAATTGAGACGGTGCATGGAGGAATATCATCAACATAATTGATCCGGAATACCAATGGACATATCTGAGGAGAGACATGGAAGCGTACGCAATTTCGCAGAGTACATTATGATGATGATAATAATAAACGAATTAATCCAGAACAAATATCTCATCAAGGAGAAACAATCAACGTTAACGGGAAAAAAGGTACCATACGGTGTCTAGGGGTGTCTAGTTGATCATGCGTTGAAGTATACTTGTTCTTGTAGCGAGGTGCTGTCGTCATTCTGAGGTGTCAGCTTCGAATTCCTGTCTGTAATTATAACGTTCAAATGTTACGTTGTCTAGTGCATCCTCTAGTTTCTATTTCATTCTTCTACTTCTATGCGCTAAACAATACATGTGTATTTATTTATGAACTGTCTCGCACATATAAGGCAGGGCAGGTCAAACTGTTCCAGTGTAATGATACGAACATGTTTAGAGTTAGATGTTTTGCATAACAAGTGCTTGCAGATGGACATCGCAGCCAACCTGAACATTTTTTGCTGGCACTCATACCATTGTATGAAAACCAACGCAAAGCGGCCTGTTTCTAAATTTCCCTCAGCTGTTTTACGAAAGCAGTATGCGGAATTACGAATTGCACTTCGTAACACCTTTGCCATAGTGCCGGCGTTTCAAATAAGGACACATCTAATGGATAACATCAGAAGCAATTACCATACCGATAAGCTTTTGATATGTGTTTATGGTACACCATCTCGCACGATCACCAGTCACCTATCAGCTTCTAGAACATCTATT
This sequence comes from Cepaea hortensis, assembly GCA_963921405.1. Taxonomy (NCBI): domain Eukaryota; kingdom Metazoa; phylum Mollusca; class Gastropoda; order Stylommatophora; family Helicidae; genus Cepaea; species Cepaea hortensis. Next base: position 64,876 of record CAWUFQ010000606.1, read on the forward strand.
TATTTTTATCCGTGTGTTCCTCTTGTTTCTCTCTTAGTATGTCTGCCATCTGCCATTACATTTTACAGTTTATCTATCTTCATAACATCCAAACAATATTAACAATATTCATCTAATTTCTCTAATCAGCAATGTGTTTGCTGCTGTTACTTGATATTACGACATATTTTATTTGACTGTGCATATGGTGTTTAAGTTTCTAAAATTCATGGTAACATGTAACATCTCCATCAGATACGGTGTGTGCAGCAGGATATTACGGAAGAGACTGTGAGAAGAGGTGTAACTGTGTCAAGAGTGGAGATAGATGTTTCGCCAGTACTGGAGGATGTCCTTCAGGTTGTGCCGCAGGCTTCCATTTGGAAGGATGTCAAAATCGTAAGGATCATTTTAATTTCATTGGAACATATAGTTTTAAAACTTGCCCGTTAAATAATTCATGAGATGAATCCTTATTACGTGTTTAGTATTAAGTAAGTATGTAAGTAAAGGAGCCCTTTAACATGAATGAGGCACATTTGGCATATGGTGCTAGACAATTATTTTTATAGAAAAATCCAGCGAAGAGATTAGTGTCACTTATATCGTCTCCTAATGGAAGGTAACAGGGAAATTAGTCTAGAAGAATATCATCACAAGCATTAGAATATGCCTAGCGATGTAGAATTTCACTTCCTCTGATAACGTTGCATGTTGAACAACTTAAATAATTTCCATTGCAGCAAATTCATTTTGTAAAATTAAATTTACATTTAGCAATGTGCCTTATTTACAAATGGCTCGCACAGCATGTCTGTCCAATGCCAGTTAAGACAAGACGATGAGCAGCTTGTAAAATTGATCATGCACCAGTAATTTGAAAACTAAGAATAAAACTGAAGAAGTTAATGAATAGGTACGGTGCTATACGAAATATATGTAGGCTGGAGAAAAAAATGGGAAATGTTAAAGGACTCAGCAGGCATCACAGCAAATAATACCAGAAATAAAGATAACTGCGAAGACGAATTAGATGGCAGAGGGAATTCTAAAATGTATAAACATTAGAATAGAAAGTAAACAAAATCAAGACGAATATAAACAAATACATAAAGAAACAGTATGAAAATGTAAGGCAGCAAAATAAGTCTGGCTAAATAGTAAGTGCAGGGACATTGAAGAACAACGAGAAGGCGCATTCTATGTACATAAATATTCAGAAATTATCGGGTATTCAAAAGTATTCCGCAAGACGTTGTTTGAAAACAAGAGAATTTTTTCCCCGCGTTTCCATCCTCTTTCAGGATATTGTGGTCAACTCCAGCATCTTTCAGCTGTATGTTGATTCCTAGGCTAGATTACGCTCATCAGCACGCCACGACTTTCTGAGCAACCGGCTCAATACTCTCATAAGTCACTGGCGCGACTCGAACCGCTTCCAATTCTCGTGCGCTCACGTCAACCACGAGAGTATTCGGTGTTACGGAGAAAGCTGCTAACCCCTCGACCAGGGAGATCGGCGAAAACAAGAGAATGCGAATTATTAATCGACAACGAAAACATAACTGAAAGACAGACATAATATATAAAAGCGTTATATTGTGATGATGGTATATCAGAATTTATCATCAATGTGAATGACCACCAGTATTGAAAGCAGACGTTGAGGATGCCAGACAACACAGGAGTAAAGGTAAACACCCGTAATTGTAATAATTTATATACATCAATAATTTAATATGCCTTGCACTGTATTATAAAAAATCTTCAATTTCGTTCTCCTCTGCTGTTGAAGTAGATGCATATATCTGATGAGAGTTGTGTTTTTTGGATGGAATTTTAAGTCTGATAGTGAGGATTCTATCATTAATTGTGTTATATCCCATTAAAGCTTTTTCAGTTGTTTTATCTAAACAAAATGCCACTCCGCTCTGGCCTCCGACGTCTCTACCAGAATATATGAAAATACTTTCATTTTCAGTTGTAAAATGTCCTTAGCCTCTCCAGCGACGTTCACTGATTCCTAAAATTTAAATATTTAACCTTTCAATCTCATCACGTACTACTTTCAGCTTTCCCTCATACATACTTCTCACATTCCACGTTTCTATTCTCACTCTGTTTCTTAGTCTGACATAGGGAATTTCCTTTTATAACACAGTCGGGATTAACTCCGTCAACACGATTATTAGTACTGGTCCCTGTGTCACACTCTTCCCTATTGTTATCTAATCTGACTGGCCTGGGAGTCTCGCCACCAGATCTCTTTCTTATGTTTTCTTTCATGGTTGTTATGGTTTCTTGATAAGTTTTGCAGAAGGTAGTTTGCCATTGCTTTCTTCTGGTCAGTGACTGTACTAGTCGGGGGCCATAGCCATTGTCTCTACTGATGAGATCATCTGCCTATCGCCGCAGAGTGTAAGACCTTAACCAACAACAATCTGTCGGCTGCTCTCACACTCCATCCACCACCTGCTTTCATGGTTTCACGTAACACTGACTGGGGGGATAAACGGGTACTCCACCTTGCCCAAGGATGTCCCGTAGACTAACGGAGGAAAGGAGGCGTCGTACATCTCCTTTAATAGGGGATACTTCTACCTCGCTAACCGGGACGTGACTTTGGTGGCTGAAAATAAAACGGCAGTTTCAAAAATATGATAGATATAATTGCAACAGAAAGTCAAAATAAAGGACTTAATCTGTTGAAGTGCTACATAGAACCTGTACTTTTGTATGGATGTGAAGCGTGGACAATAAGCAGTCAAACTGAAAAACAGCTGATGGCTATGGACATGTGGTTTCTGAAGAAAATGCAAAGAATACCATGGACAGAGAGAAAAACCAATGAACAAGTCCTTCAAGAAACAAATGAAGATCGTAAACTGATAAGTGACATTAGGCGTCGACAGTCAACATTTTTGGGGCATGTTATTGTCAGAATCTCCATCGCATTCGCCTGTAGGCGACGAACAAGCACGGCGGTGAACTCGACTGGCAGCTACTACGCAGTTGGTGCCCAGTGATCAGCGTGACGCACGAAGCGCACGGGGACTAAAAGCAGGGCCAACGAGAAACATCGCTGGTAGCTCAGACTGCCTAGGACTTCGAGACAGGACGGACATGAGAGAAAGTGTTGCATGTATTTATGTATTATTATATGCGCGATGTGAGAAAGCCTGTATGCTTTGTATATTCTGTTTAGAGACTGAGTGAGTGCTTTATTCCATGCATCTATAAACTTGTGTATTGTATATATATGTATTTGTAAATGGCATTGTCGCTAATTGTGAGCGCAGCATTATATGAATGCCGTTGAGGAGTGTGATTAAAGTGTTTCAGTTATGTTGCCGCGTGTTTGAGTACAATCATTCTTTGTGTATGATTGTTTCACTCCTGTTAGAGAACACGAGCCATTGTTAGTATAAAGCAAGACCCTGACAATTATGAGAATAAATGAATTGGAGAACTTGGTGACGACTGGCAAGATCGGATGGAAGAGACCAAGGGGATGATCGAGAAGTAAATACCCGGATGGCTTGGCCACGTGGTATGGTTGAAACAGGAACACAGAGCTGATCCACGACTCTGGTGATCGAGTTAGAAGACAGAACATGACCGCCCACGCTTATCGCATGGCGCATGACGCGAAATTTAAACCACCTTCAACAAGATCCCAATATTCACGACCCCACTAATAGCTCCATCCAAGAGCTCACATAAATTTCGTATATTCCGAGAGGGAGATGAATTAAACTAGTGACACTCATGACTATTATGTCTTTTCCGTGTCCTTCGTTACGAGTGAAACTTTTGATAATCTTGACAACAGAGCCTTGGGATCAATAACGGCATTCACTTCTGGTCTGTCGGTGAGGACGGAAAATTGTATCATTTCTCGTCTGTCGGCGGTGATGGAAGGCGGTTTAATCAGCTTCACTTGATTGAAACGTGAATAAGTCAAAAGCCTGAGCAAATATAAATTCTGCAATACTATATAATTCCCCTTTGTTGACAATAGTTTCAACAACATCCTGGTGTCATTTCCTTTGCTTTTTCGCCAAACGAGGGTGTCAACGCCGAGAGGAACCTCCTGACCGAGATAGTTAACCAAGTCTTGGGTACTCTGTCAACTATGTCGCTGTAAGATCAGCGGCCTTGGGGGATAATTGTGATGTGACGATAAAGAAATGAGATTTGGACTGTGCTGTGTCTGCCTACAAATCTCAAGGACAGCATCAATGAGGTGATACGTTACCCAGTCTTAACTATTTTCCCTGAATACACTTGTCCATAGCACCACCAGTATACAACTTTGGACACAATGATGACCGTTTAACCAAGACTAGTCTTCCATGAGAGGGTCGTTGAGATTGGGCAGTGATCATTCTTAGATCTATGCATTAATGAATCCTGAAACAAGGGTTGTCAGTCAGGGGTACACAATAACTCCTAGCGCAAAAACACATTCAATGTACAATATATATATATATATATATATATATATATATATATATATATATATATATATATATATATATATATAAATCTGGTGCCATGCCGGTAAGCGTGGGCGGTTGTGATTCGCTATTTCACTCAATCACCAGAGTCGTGGATCAGCTTAACGTTCTAGTCTCGACCAGGCCGCGAGGTGAAGCCATCCATGAATTTACTTCTCTGTCTTCCCATTGTTCTCTTCCCCTCGATCTTGCCAGTTGCCACCAAGTTCTCTAATTTATTTCTTCTCATAACATGTCCAAATATATTTGACTGTCTAGGTTTAGGTGATCGAGTGAAATGGCGAATCAAGACCGCCCACGCTTTCCGGTATGGCACATGATTGATTGAGGTCTAATTTCTCTAATCAGTTTACGATTTTCATTTGTTTCTTTTAAGTCTTTGTCGCTGGTTTTTCTGTCTGTGCATGGAATTCTTAGCATTCTCCTCAGAAACCACATTTCCACAGCCATTTTATGTTTTTCAGCTTGACTGCTCATTATTCACTCTTCGCATCTATACAAAAGTGCAAGCTCTATGTAGCAACTCCACACTCTTTTTCTCGAAGCAATTGACATCGTTTTATTGGTTAGTATGTTTTTCATCTTACAAAGGGCTACCTTCGCCATGGCGATTCTTGTTCTAATCTCTTCAAGGCATCTCCCATCAGATGTTATGATAGTTCCGAGACAACTGTACCGATTCACTTGTTTAAGAATATTCCCATTTACCTGTATATTACATTGTGGTGTTTAGTTCTTTCTAGTGACGGCCATAATCTGTGTCTTCTTACAGTTTAATTCCTTCCCTAATTCCTCATTGTGTGCAATAACCGCATCTACTAAATGTTGCAGATCCTGCTCATTGTCTGCAATCAGTAATGCATCGTGCGCATATCTAATTAATGTTTCTTCCTCAATGATGATTCCTTTCATACCTTGCACATATCTGAAAATATTTTCACTCTACAGGGAAAACAGATCTGGAGACATCACACATTCCTGTCTCACACCTCTCTTAATGGGCTGATGATGACCTACTTCATTATCAATATATATATATATATATATATATATATATATATATATATATATATATATATATATATATATATATATATATATATATATATATATTCTTTACACGTCTACGGTCCTTTACATCAATTTGTAGTTCTGCAAGCATCTCTATCATGTAGACCTGTCTTACTCTATCGAAAGCCTTTGTGCAGTCAATAAACCAAAGATGTATATCTTTTTTGTACTTCTATAGAACGTTCAATTATTGTTCTCAGCATGTACACAGCATTTACTGTACCCTTGCCTTCTACAAACCCACATTGTTCTTCTCATATTTCGGGTTGTATATCTTCCTAACTCATTGCATCATAAGCATTAGCAAAATCTTCCTGATGTGGCTCATTATACTAATTGTTCTGTGGTGATCACAGTCCAATGCTCCTGACTTCTTTGGGATTGCGGTAATTGCAGAATTACATAATTCATGAGGTATATCTCCAGTATCATAAATTGTGTTCAGCATTCTGTTGACTTGATCTATTCCAAATTCTTCTAAAGCAATTACTATTTCTGTTGTGATATTGTCTGAACCAGTAGTCTTACCAGTTTTCATATGGTTAAGAACATTATTAACCTCCATCTTCAAAATTGATGGTCCTTCATTATTATTTCGAATATCATACTGTTCTTCTCTGTTATCATCATTCAAGTCTTTCACATAATCTGACCATACATGTAAAATCTTATCTTTGTCTATTATGAATTTGCCATCTTTTGTTGTTTAGGCACCCTGCTGATCTATGTGTTCTTTTATTAGTAAGCATTTGAATTATTTTGTGCATTAATTGTTATTTTTACTGTTGTGTTGTTCTACAATTTCTATGCAATGTTTCTCAAGCCTTGCTTCTTTTGCCTCCTTACATAATATTCTGACTTCTCTGTGTATTTCTTCATATTTGGCAGGATTATTTTTATTGTGTCTTCTTGTTTCCATTTGTTGTAAAATTTGTTCTGTCATTCATTTCTTACGACCCACTTTCTTTAATTTTAGAATAATTCTTCAATATTTCCCATTGATTATCCACATCTTGAAATAGGATCTCTAGATCAGACAGTGTATCAAATTTATTCTTTATTTCTATGTTAGAATTGTCATGTATTACCTTGTCATTTTTCAATGTACACAGACCATATTTGGTGTTTCCTGGTGAATACAAGACTTTCTTTAACCTTACCCTCAATGTTCCTGTCATCAATCTGTGATCACTGTAACTGTCAGCATTGGGAATTGTTCTTTGCGAATGTTGACGCATTTCTAAACCTTCTGCTTATAAGAATGTAATAAATCGGGTTTCTTATTTTGCTATCAGGACTCCTGATAATCCATAATCTTCTAGGATGTTGTTTAAACCATGTGTTTCCTACAATCATTTCCTGCTCTTTTGTCCATGCTACAAGTTTGTATCCTCTTTCGTTTCACTCTCTCAAACCATGGATGCCTACTGTGCATCTATTGCCTTGATTTCCCACTTTTGCATTGAAGTCACCCATTATGATATTTGTTTCTGAATGTTTACATTTGTTTAAACCAGACTCAATGTCATTATAAAATTCCTCTATACCATCTTCACTGCATTTTCCTGTTGGGGCATATATTTGAATGACTCTTATGTTAAAAGGTTGCCGATTGATTTTACCAATATCCCTGTCTGACGCAACCAAATATCCTAAAACAGATTTTGATGTTTTCCGATCCAAGATAATTGCCACATATCTTTGATGTTCTTCTCCACCAGAATAAATAATTTTACAATTTCCCCACTCATAAATCCTGCCCCTTTCCATCTCGTCTCGCACATTCGTAACTCCATTTCTTGTTTGATGTTACCTAATATTTCCGTCGTCGCTTAACGTTCGAACATTCCATGTTGCTAATTTCAGAGTCCATATTTCAAATGTATATATATATATATATATTACACCCGTGTGCCAAGATGTTGATCCATCGACTAAACTAAACTAAGACTAGTGTCTATGTCATTTTCCTGTTATGATCTGTAATTAAGCGAATCATGATAAACTAGGCAACTTTAAAGAAGGTAGTTTGCTGTAGTCTTCCTTCTTGGCAGTGACCATACTGGCAGGGTGACCGTAGTCATTGTCTATATATATATATATATATATATATATATATATATATATATATATATATATATATATATATATATATAAATAAAAGAAAAGACGCTTCAAGCACACAAAATAATGTGGTACCGTGAAAAAGAAGCGTTAAGAAAGAGTTGGTGTACTGCATTTGATTAGAAGAGGAACAATTCAGGAATTGTCACTGACGAGCAAGAAGAACAGTTTCGTCTAAACGACAATGCTTATGGAGAAAGAAAACGGCAAGAAGGAATAGTCTACGTGGACGAGACTGCCCTTGCATTCGTGGTGATACAAGTATTAACCTCTCTATTGGAAAATACGGTCTGAAATATATGTATATATATCCTAAACTATCTTGAGCTGTAGCATAGAAGATCACGCGGGGTTCTGGTGTTTCCTTCCTCCCTGTCTCAGTCAAATGTGGTTCCACTTCTTGATCATCTGAGCAGAAGGAAACACGAGCGTATGGTAAGGCTTCACCTTCCACCTCTTTAAATATTGCCCTCCGCTCCTTTTGCTCTCGAGATTGACACTTTGTAGAAGTCAAACAGGATTCCTAAGGGTCATGTACTCGTGAACCAGCTAAACCACTTTTACTATGGTGCAAGCAGTTATCACCTTGGTAATTGTTAAAAATACTCCTGGTACTCTTTTTCCTACCTCTTTTCCTGTCAGAAATGGGTAGATTGAAGACTTGTTTCTCCATGTCTACTACATCTGGTATTGCGGTGGTTGGCATAGGTGTGCACACCTCCTTAATGGCTGGATGAGCATCCGTATTTCAGACCGTATTTTCCAATAGAGACTTTACTATACCCACGAATGCAAGGGCAGTCTGGTGCACGCAGGCAATTCCTTCTTGCCGTTTTCTTTCTCCATAAGCATCGTCTTTTAGACGAAACTCTTCCGTGACAATTTCTGAATTGTTCCTCTTCTGAACAAATGCAATACACGAACTCGTTCTTAACGCTCCTCTTTCACGCTACCACAGTATAATGTGTGCTTGAAGCGTCGTAGTGTCGCGTAACGTATACTACTAGGATGGAATTGGATCAAAGTAGATACTAAATAGACTTCTACGAATAGAGAATCTAACCACTGCCGAAGAAGCGATCAAATGGCTCGCAATTTTAGAAGAATGATTATCAAAGTCCCAGAATGGATCACTACTTCTAAACAGTGCCAGGCGGAAAGTTATGACGACTAACTGTACTAACACACGAAGACAGTATGTCAAGTTATTCCTGCTAACGTGCCTGGATGAATAATGAGCCCCCACTGCCTAATGTATTCTCACAAAACAGGAGATAAGACAGAATGATACGTATAGATGTAGTCCTTTCACTCGTCACACATTCTGATGATGCTAATTCTATAATGACAGACGCAGTTGTTAAAATTACAAATATAACATAACGTTTAATCCTAAAGAACACTACGTGAGCCCCACTGGGAACTCACTGACACATAAGAGATACGCAGATCCCTGAAATTTCTACAAGATAAGGTTCAGCTAGAGGATATAATCATAGACTCTTAGCCGATAGCAGACAAATTTTGTGATTGCTGTGCAGTGGCAAACGGGTGGGTAACAAGAGAGTTTGTGAATCCCATCTTGTTATTTAACTCTGATAAGATTCCTCTACTTGGGTGTTGGAATATGCTCGTGATATACAATGTATTCTGGTATAGACAGTTGCTACTTTCGGGAGAGTGAATATATATATAGCAATGAACGAAAACTGAAAGGTAATATTAATCTAGTATCTGGCGATATCAGTGGGGATATGTAAAGCAAAGTAATCATGAATAACATTTAACTAAATAAACATTAAATTCAAGTGAACGAATATCAATATGACAATGATATATGCCAGAAACAAATGATAAACATTCTAAGAAATAACTCATCCAACACATCGGTATAAATGTGATTAAAGTGCTCAATTATCACTAAATGATGAATTATGACACTTAAATCAGTTATTAAAATGGTGAATGATAACAATTAAAAACAAATACCACATTGTTTATCTACCAATATGCATACAAATAAACACAGTTACCTTGTATTTTGTTTTCCATCTAGCGTGTAGTAAACCATATTTTGGAGTCGACTGCTTACAGAAATGCAGCACTAATTGTACGAACCAACTCTGTCAACCAAGCAACGGAACCTGCCTGACTTGTATTCGAGGAAAACGGGGGCGTCGGTGTGATAATGGTACGCTGTGTAATGCATCTCATATATACGTAGCAGGTTTAATGCTTACTCACTACCCTTTTAGAAAATACGATTATGTTATGTCTTCTAACAAACAGGTTCACTTGATTAAATGACTGACTGACTGAGTGGAACTTTGCCGTCTTGAAGACGATAGTTTGTTAAATTGTGGCATAATAACTACAGCCCACGGCTGTCCTAGATTGGTTAAGACCAGGGGTGGAGTTATACCTCTCCATAACACAAAGCCTGCGTCTTGTAGAGACCACGTGTTGCCCTTGCAGCATAATTCCTCTCTCGGTTTGCCTAGTTTACTCCAGAGGAAAGGTAACACCAATACATCTGCAACAAGACAAGCTGCAGAAGCTGCCGGGTCAGTAAAACAACTGTCTGCCTGTCGAAGCTTCGAGCTTATATCAGCTGCGAACCAAGGCTTAGGGCCTGGTCTGCCCTTTCCTCGCACCAGGATAAGGCTTGTATACCACCCCCCCCCCCCAGTTGCGCTCCTCCGTCCGAAGCCGTTGGCACATTCTTCAGCATGTTGTCTGGATGATGTCTTTGACAAATGAATTATGGCAAGTTACACTCATACGGATGATGGAAGACATCTTAAAACTCATAGAAATAAGAAGAAATAACAAAAATAACAAGAAAAAATATGAAGAGATTCACAAGAAGATTAGGAACCTACGCAAAGAGGCAAACGAAACATGGCTTGAGGAAAATTGCAAGGAAATTGAAAGCCAACACAAAACCCGGAATACCAAATTAATGCACAAAAGAATTAATGACATCACTAACAAAAGAACACACACATCAACGGGTTGCCTAAACACCAAAGATGGCAAAATCATAATAGAAAAAGATCAGATTTTACATGCGTGGTCAGATTATGTGAAAGACCTTTATGACAATACAAGAGAAGAACAATATGATCATCGGAATAATAATGAAGGACAATCGATTTTGAAGAGGGAATTTCAAAATGCTCTTAACCATATGAAAACTGGCAAGACCCCGGGTAAAGATAACATAACAATTGAAATGATCAATGCCTTAGAAAAATATGGAATATACCAGGTTACAAGACTGCTTAACGCAATATATGATAATGGAAATATACCTCCTGAAATATGCAATTCTATATTTCTTGCAATCCCGAAGAAATCAGGAGCCTTGGAATGTGATCATCGAACAATTAGTATAATGAGCCACATCACGAAAATTTTGCTGAGAATTATCATGCAAAGAATTAGGAAGAAAATACAACCCGAAATAGAAGAACAATGTGGGTTTGTAGAAGGCAAGGGTACAGTAAATGCTGTGTATATACCGAGAACAGTAATTGAACGTTCTATAGAAGTAACCAAAGATCTATATCTTTGCTTTATTGACTACACAAAGGCTTTCGATAAAGTGAGACATGTCGACATGATAAGGATACTTGAAGATTTACAATTTGATGGAAAAGATCTTAGACTTGTAAAAAACATATATTGGAAACAAAAAGCTGCCATCAGAATTGATAATGAAGTAGGTCAATATCAGCCTATTAAAAGAGGTGTGAGACATGGATGTGCAATGTCTCTAGATCTTTTTTCCCTGTACAGTGAAAATATTTTCAGAAATATAGAAGATATGGAAAGAATCAACACTGGGAGACGATGCATCAATAACATTAGATATTCAGATGATACTGTCTTGATTGCAGACAATGAACAGGAGCTGCAAAATTTAGTAGATGCGGTTGTTGTACAAAGTGAACAACTAGGGTTAGAATTTAATAGTAAGAAGACACAGATTATGGTCGTCTCTGGGAAGAAGGAAATACCTCAATGTGATATACGAGTAAATGAGCATATTCATAAGCAAGTTAATCGGTACAGTTATCTCGGAACAGTCATAACATCTGATGGGAGATGCTCTGAAGAGATTATAACTAGAATTGCCATTGCGAAGGTAGCCTTTTGCAAGATGTAAAACATACTGACCAATAAAATGTTATCAATTAAAACGAGAAAAAGAATGTTGAGATGCTACATAGAACCTATACTTTTGTATGGATGTGAAGGGTGGGCAATGAGCAGTCAAGCTGAAAAACATCTGAAGTCTGTGGAAATGTGGTTTCTGAGAAAAATACAGAGAATACCATGGGCGGACAGAAAAAAAAAACAATAAACAAGTCCTTCAAGAAACAAATGAAGATCGTAAACGGATTAGGGAAATTAGACGTAGACAGTCAAAAATTTTCGGGCATGTTATGAGAAGAAATGACTTGGAGAACTTGGTGACGACTGGCAAGATCGAAGGGAAGAGACCAAGGGGAATAGCGAGAAGTAAATACCTGGATGGCTTGGCCACGTGGCATGGTCGAGACAGGAACACAGAGCTGATGCACGACTCTTGTGATCTAGTGAGATGGCAAAACATGACCGCCCACGCTTATCGGCATGGCACATGATGGATGGATGGATGGACACTCTTACATCAAGCACTTTTTCGAAGCTTCTCAGTTGACAATAGTTGAAATGGAAACAAATAGGTATTTTAAACTCCTGCGAGAAAAAACGTACTGAACATCACAACGTTGTACATACCTTACAAGGAGATCCACGAGTCACGAAATACAGGTGAAAAATCCGAAATCAGAAGCACTCAATAAATATAAAAAATGAATAATAAAATAAAATAAGATAAAATACACACGAACGCGTACAATACGACACACAGACGTTTCGATTCTCAGAATCTTTGTCAATGACAACACAGATAGCTAACGACAAACAACGACAAAAACACAAACACACGACCTATCACTTATAATGCACAACCTGATAATTCCATGTGGGGCAGAAAATGTGACTTGGCCAGCTGCGAAAACGCTTGTGGCGCAGAATTGAAAATGGGTTGCCAAAAAGGATTTGAGTAGCCAAAAATATGTGAACAGTCTGCTATGAAAACAGAAATGTGGGGACAATTAAGTCTAGATATCAGGGGGGGGGGGGGCAGCACGGTAATAGGTAGTGTAAACAATTGAGGAAGAAGCCACAGTTATACTGTAGCGTCCACGACAGTATTAATTCCTGCCGGGTGGATGTATCCCATATTGTTGATTAGCTGGCATTCAATTCTAAGTCTGACATAGCTATTGGAGAAGCAGGGTTTTAATGTGGTGACACATGCATCGTCGGCTCCATTGTGGTTGGAGGAATTGAAATGGTTGGGGACAGGTTTGTCAGCACCCTGATTGATGTCTCTGAGGTGTTCTCTAAAACGATCCGCAAGACGTCTACCCGTTTGGCCAATGTATTTCATGTCACATTGTTTGCAGATGATCACATAAATCAGATTGCGGGATGTGCAGGTGAAAGAATCTTTCAAGGTGAAGGTGCCTCGGGGAAATGCAATTTCTGGTGTTTGAACAACGTATGGGCATGTCAGACAGTTCCTACGATGGCATTCGAAGGTGCCCACGGATGAAGTAACCGTGGGGAGGCGACTATGCACAAGGTGATCTCTGAGGCTCTGGTTACGGCGGAAAATTACCCTGGGGCCATTTGAGAATACCTCACGAGTGGTAGGATCGGATTCCAAGATAGACCAGTGTCTCAGGAAAATGTGCTTGATGGCATAGGCATGTGGATGGAAGGTGAGGATAAGCTTGGGTTCATTGTTCTGAGGTCGCGTATGCTTGGCGAGGGACATTTCTCGCGAGACCTGGGTTATGCGACAGAGAGCTGTCGACAAGACGTCCTCTGGGTAGGACCGTCTGCGGAAAAAGTCCAGCATTTCGTGGGCTCTCTCGAGGAAGTCATTATCATCCTGACAGATGCGACGAAGGCGGAGTAGCTGGGAATATGGGATGGAATCTTTGCAGCTTTTTGGGTGGGATGAGCTGTACAGGAGGAAACCGTGAGCATCAGTAGGTTTATAGTACACGGAGGTCGTCAGGCCTGTAGGGTTTAACTTAATGGTGGTGTCAAGGAAATTGACAGAGGTGGTGGAAATTTCTGAGGTGAATTGGATCGATGGATGGAAGTTATTGACATAATTAATGAACCGGTTCAGTTCCGCCTCCGACATGTCAGTGAGACCTATGCCGTAATCGATGTAGCGTTGGTAAAAAGAAGGGAGAAGACCATCATAGCTGAGTTCAATCTGGTGTTCCAGATGTCCCATAAATACACATGCGTAGCTGGGTCCCATTTTAGTGCCCATGGCAATACCGCTGATTTGTTCAAAGTAGTGGCCATTGAACTCAAAGGAATTATTGGTGAGGACCAGATTCAGCGAGTCTCACAAGTGTGCGTGTAGGGATGGCTTGATCTGTGCGTTGATCCAGAAAGAACTGTAGCGCCCAGAGGCCATCAGCGTGAGGAATGGAGGTATAGAGGGAACATACATCCATTAGGAATAGTCTGTATGTGGTCCCAGGAGTCAGTTGGAGAGAGTTGAATGAAAGTAACGCATGCGTTGTATCATTGATGTATGACGGGAGATTCGCAACTAGAGGTTGGAAAATCCTGTCAAGAAACGCTGAGATCAGTTCAGTCGGGCACGAGCAGGCAGAAACTATCGGACGTCCAGGATTTTTGAGTTTATGTATTTTGGGCAGCATGTAGAGGGTGGGTTTGCCCAAGTCGGAGTCATTGATGTGAAGTGAAGTGGCACTGGATGGTAAGGCATCCTCACGTATGAGCTGTTTGATGGTATTTTGAATCTTCCGGTTGTAGGAGAGAGTGGGGTCTTCGGTGCAGGGTGAATAATTATCAGGTTTATTAAGTTGAGACATGATTTCCTCGATATATAGATCTTTTTGCCAAGCAACTACCGCACCCCCTTTATCCGCCGGTTTGATGACAGGGCACGCCATTCGGAAGGGGATAGGTTGGAGCGTTTCAAGCGAGGGAAAGAAAGTTGCTTGATCTCATGGAGTGTGTTGTCTATGTAGAGGTCAAGCGCGTTGGAAACTCCGGGGGGTGGTGCCATGTGGAACGGGATTTGGTTGAAGATGGAAAAATGTCTGGAAGCTGTGGGGTGGGACTGAGGACAGGCTTGTCTCTGTGGTGGTACTTGAGGCGGTGTCGTCTGTGGAAGTTGGAGACGTCTTCCAAAATGGCGCGACTGTCCATGCGGGGGCGTAGAGGGACAAAACTGAGACCTTTCCCTAACACAGCATGTTCTTCAGGAGACAGTGGTAGGTCAGGCGGTATGCATACCACTTTGGTGTGGTTGATAGATGTCGAAGTGGGGGAAGGGACATGGAGACGTAGATTGCTAATTTTGTCTTTCTTACGTGAAGATAGACATTTATATAGTTCTCTATTATAATGTTGAATGATGGAGGTGATCAAATGGAAAGCAAGCTGGTTGTTGACCGTCAGTAGATGCATAGTCCGGTACAGGTTGTGCTTGGTGTCCTTGAGTTCGGAGATATGTCGTTGATGCACAGTCACTGCCAGCTTCATGTGCTTGACAGATTGCTCCTGTGCCAGGCGATTGAAGAGTCGTGTCTCAGCAGGAACCAGTTTGCCTAACGAGAGATGAATGTTGCTCCGGAAGCCTTTGGGTGTAATTTTAAGCCGGAGACAGTTGTTCAGGAAATTCAAATGGCAGGAAAAGCGAGTGATGTTAAACATAGTGCGCGCGCGCTTCGTCGCATCTGTCAGGATGATAATGACTTCCTCGAGAGAGCCCACGAAATGCTGGACTTTTTCCGCAGACGGTCCTACCCAGAGGACGTCTTGTCGACAGCTCTCTGTCGCATAACCCAGGTCTCGCGGGAAATGTCCCTCGCCAAGCATACGCGACCTCAGAACAATGAACCCAAGCTTATCCTCACCTTCCATCCACATGCCAATGCCATCAAGCACATTTTCCTGAGACACTGGTCTATCTTGGAATCCGATCCTACCACTCGTGAGGTATTCTCAAATGGCCCCAGGGTAATTTTCTGCCGTAACCAGACCCTCAGAGACCACCTTGTGCATAGTCGCCTCCCCACGGTTACTTCATCCGTGGGCACCTTCGAATGCCATCGTAGGAACTGTCTGACATGCCCATACGTTGTTCAGACAATAGAAATTGCATTTCCCCGAGGCACCTTCACCTTGAAAGATTCTTTCACCTGCACATCCCGCAATCTGATTTATGTGATCATCTGCAAACGATGTGACATGAAATACATTGGCCAAACAGGCAGACGTCTTGCGGATCGTTTTAGAGAACACCTCAGAGACATCAATCAGGGTGCTGACAAACCTGTCCCCAACCATTTCAATTTCTCCAACCACAATGGAGCCGACGATGCATGTGTCACCGCATTAAAACCCTGCTTCTCCAATAGCTGTGTCAGACTTAGAATTGAATGCCAGCTAATCAACAATCTGGGATGCATCCACCAGGAATTAATACTGTCGTGGACGCTACAGTATAACTGTGGCATCTTCCCCAATTGTTTACACTACCTATTACCGTGCTCCCCCCCCCCCCCCCCTGATATCTAGACTTAATTGTCCCCACATTTCTATGTTTTCATAGCAGACTGTTCACATATTTTTGGCTACTCAAATCCTTTTTGGCAACCCATTTTCAATTCTGCGCCACAAGCGTTTTCGCAGCTGGCCAAGTCACATTTTCTGCCCCACATGGAATTATCAGGTTGTGCATTATAATTGATAGGTCGTGTGTTTGTGTTTTTGTCGTTGTTTGTCGTTAGCTATCTGTGTTGTCATTGACAAAGATTCTGAGAATCGAAACGTCTGTGTGTCGTATTGTACGCGTTCGTGTGTATTTTATCTTATTTTATTTTATTATTCATTTTTTATATTTATTTAGTGCTTCTGATTTCGGATTTTTCACCTGTATTTCGTGACACGTGGATCTCCTTGTAAGGTATGTACAACGTTGTGATGTTCAGTACGTTTTTTCTCGCAGGAGTTTAAAATACCTATTTGTTTCCATTTCATATTGTTATATCCTGCTGCAGCCGCTGCTTTTTCTCTCCATTCCATGACAATAGTTGATGCAGCCAGTCTGCATACATCTTCATTTATACTATAACAAAGACTTTATTGTACGCGCTGTATGCAAAACATCAAATGGATTTCACGCAATCAAACATTTCGAGCAGTCATGAGTACCAAAGAATAATGTTTGATGATATCTACACATTTCTAGATTTATCGACGTACAATTATTCACGGAAGGCATTTTGATTATTAATTTCAAAATAAGTTATAAACTGTGAATGTGTCAATTTCTTGTTAAATGTCACGTATTCTGTTTTATGTATTATTTCGCTCTACAATTTACTTAACATACCTAAGCATCTGGTTCACCAAGATGAGTAAAGATGCAATTATTCTACAGTATCTGATCATCGAAGAAAGCAGCTCTGTTATCTGTCGATCACTGAAACATTTCGGTCGTAATACACGCCACACTGGCTTAGAAATAGCAGTTATGTACGGTGTGGTTTTGGTAAAAGAAACAGGAAGGGACAAACACAAAGAAGGACTTTAAATACACAATCGAAAGGAGATTACAGTAGGCATCGCTACAGTAGAGCTGTTGTTCACTAAATTGATTTCAAAATATTGAGATTGATTCTAGTTATAAAACATACATTTTATCTTTGTGTATTTACATATAAGTATCCTGTTTTCTCACATTTTTGCAAATGAAATCACAATTTATCAAAGAACAAACATGAAAACAGCACAAGAATGAAACAATGAAATTCAGCACGTAGCCAGGTCCACTAAATAAACAAATAAAAAACACCAAAGAAAGTGACTAAAGGCTTGTGAACACGGTTCGTGAGCCGGATACCAGGTGTTCGAAGTTCAGCTGCGACCGATTTGTGCAGTAGACCGTGTCGCGTTGTATTATAACATACTGGTATGGAAGCCGGTCGTTCAGAAAGCAATGGCAAACTACTGACCGTAACACTTGCCTAGTACATCAACAGCAGCTGACAAATGCTGGTATTGACTGCAACGTCCCGTAAGGGATACGCAACAAATTTAAAAGATCTGACGAAAACATGAAGAGACTTAAACATGGAGGATGATTGGAAGGACGTTCTACACAGGACCCCCCTATATGATGATGTTGATGAGGCACATTATTGCAATTATAACCATAATTAAAAGGCAACTTAAAAGTCATGCTTTTAGCTACTGTTATTGACAGACTGTAATCCAACATTTTGGGGAGACAACTGCACCCTAGCATGTCGGCTGGACTGTAAAAACCAGCTTTGTAACGCCGTCACTGGAAGGTGCATCTCTTGTGTTGCTGGCAGGTCTGGGGAGAATTGTGATCAAGGTATTATTATTTTTTTTATTCCCTTCGGTCTATTAGTTTATCATTCAAGGCGCTTTTGTGACAAACTTTGGACGACTGACTAACAAATAATGGTTAATACGTAAGGTATCATGTAAGCAAAGAAAACGTTCACAGTCTTAAAGTGTACTCGACAAAATGTGCGAGTTTAATATTTGTATAGACCAATCGGCAGTCTTCCTGGCCTAGGAGTTAGCGACTATCTCCGTAATTCAGTATACTCTCACGAGTAACGTGCTGTGCGCGAGAATCGGTAACGGTTCTCGCCGCGTCGGTAACTTACGGGGTTTACAGATTTCTATAATAATCCTGCTTCTACTGGGAGTTGAACCCTGATCACTGTCTGAAGTGGCCTGTACAGGCAAGTGCACTAATCCCCATGCCACTGCGGCCCTAACATAATACGCATGCACATATTAAAACGTATTATAAGACAAACATTCTATGTAGAAATGTGCATAATATATTGAGTATCTTGCCACTATTTCTTAATAAAGAATGAAACAGTAAATAGGGTAATTTTAAAATCTCGTATGTGGATCGAACCCATTACCATCTGGACGGTAGTAGAGCGTCTAGCCACCTCACTACCGCGACTCCCTTGGTTGTGGTCTCATCTCATCTAATCTAATCATGTTCCTCTTGTACCCTGCGGTGTCGAGGCGAAGTATAAACATCGTGAGAGTGCCCGATTATGGGCTTCATGTATCGATATTCCCATGGACTCTGCTATTCCCTCCGTCCAACGTTTACGTGGTCGGCCTCTTGCTCTGTTTCCATCCGGTCTGCACATCATTGCTTGTTGTGGTATACTGTTGACTGGTAAATTACTTACATGGCCAAACCATTTGACTTGCTGCTTTCTAATAAAATCTAGTGCTGCTGTAACCCCCACTTTAATCCTGATTTCTTCATTTCTGATCTTATCTCTTCTTGATACGTTGAGTATTCTCAGGAATCTGATTTCTATTGTTGTGATTTTTCTTTTCTCTTTTTCTGTCATTGTTCAGGTTTGGCATTGGTAGGAAGATTGTATTGTAAAGTGCTTACTTAGTAGTTATTGATACATGTTTGTTCTTTAGTATTGGTGCCATTTGTCCAATGAGTTGGTTTGCTTTTTTGCATCTATTTTCGATCTCGTCTTCTGATCTGTCATTTGATGATATTATGTTTCCTAGGTACTTGAAACTCCTCTTTACTTGTTTCAAGGGATGTTCGTTTAGTTGATTTGTTGTTGTTTTTTCTTCTTTAGTTATAGTCATTACCTCTGTTTTGCTTGTGCTAATTTTCATGTTATGTTCCCTGCACATTTCGTTTAGACTATTCATGTGGTCTTGTAATTCAGCTTCTGATTTTGCTATTAGTGCTTGGTCGTTCGCAAACAGGAGTTCTCTAATATAGTGGTTTTTTTTTTTTTTTTTTTGCCTCAATATAAAATTCAATATCTCAGTAACCAACTGAGGAAAAATGATGAGATTTAGTATATCTCATCTCATCTCATCTCATCATGTTCCTCTTGTACCTTGCGGTGTCGAGGTGAAGTATAAACTTCGTGAGAGTGCCCGGTTATGGGCTTCGTATATCGACATTCCCATGGATTCTGTTATTCCCTCCGTCCAACGTTTACGTGGTCGGCCTTTTCCTCTGTTTCCATCTGGTCTGTACATCATTGCTTGTTGTGGCATGCTGTTGACTGGTAGCCTACTTGCATGGCCAAACCATTTGACCTGCTGCTTTCTAATAAATTCTAGAGCAGCTTTAACCCCCACTTTAGTCCTGATTTCTTCATTTCTGATCTTATCTCTTCTTGATACGTTGAGTATTCTTCTCAGGAACCTCATTTCTGTTGTTGTGATTTTTCTTTTCTCTTTTTCTGTCATTGTCCAGGTTTGGCATTGGTAGCACAGAGTTGGTAGGAAGATTGTGTTGTAAAGTGCTTTCTTAGTAGTTATTGATACATGTTTGTTCTTTAGTATTGGTGCCATTTGTCCAATGAGTTGATTTCCCTTATTGCACCTATTTTCGATCTCGTCTTCTGATCTGCCATTTGATGATATTATACTTCCTAGGTACTTGAAGCTCTTTACTTGTTTCAAGGAATGTTCGTTTAGGTGAATTGTTGCTGTTTGTTCTTCTTTAGTTATAGTCATTACCTCTGTTTTTCTTGTGCTAATTTTCATGTTATGTTCCCTACACATTTCGTTTAGACTATTCATGTGGTCTTGTAATTCAGCTTCTGATTTTGCTATTAGTGCTTGGTCGTCCGCAAACAGGCGTTCTCTAACGGTTAGATTTGCAGATGGTTCTTCTTCTGTGTTCTCGTCATGCGGTATTCTTGCTGTCTCTGCTTGGCTGGTTTCTTTACATATGTTGTCTTTATATGTTATGAACAAGAGAGGGGACAGGACACAACCTTGTCGTACTCCAGATTTTATGGTGAAGGGTTCTGAGTGTTCTCCAGTTGCTCTCACTATGCATTCATTGTTGTTGTATAAACTTCTACATAGGTTTGTTAGATGTGTACTCACTCCATATTGTTTAAGGATTTCCCACAGCTTGTTTCTATCTACCTTATCAAATGCATTTTCTTGGTCGACAAAGGCTAAGTAGAGTGTTTCATTGAATTCAATTGATTTTTCTATAAGTTGTCTAAGAGCAAAAATGGCGTCTGTGCATCCTTTGTTTTTCCTAAATCCAAGCTGCGTTTCGCTTAGCTGGGGTTCTAAAGTAGTTCGTAATCTTTTTTCAAGAATTTTGCAAAATATTTTCCCAGTATGACTCAACAGTGAAATGCCTCTGTATTGTGTGCAATCTCTTTTGCTGCCTTTGTTTTTCCAAATTGGGATAATCATGGCGTTTCCCCAGTCTCGTGGTGTCTGTTGTTCTACCCAAACATGGTTGAATAGTCTATGTAGCCAAGCTGTTCCTACTTCCCTTGCTGCTTTAATTAGTTCATTTGGTATTTCATCCTGTCCCGGTGATTTGTTTAATGGGGCTAATCTGATGGCTTCTATAATTTCTTCTTTTAGTATGTCTGGTTCTAGTTCCTCGGTGACATCTGTGTAGGTCTCTTGAATTCCTGTGACATCTGATGGGATGTTGAGAAGTTGTTCGAAATACTACTTCCATCTTATTAGGATCTGTTTTTGTTCACTTATTGGTTCTCCATTTTCGCTGTTAATTATTTCAGTTGGGTCAAAGGGTTCTCCTCTGGTTCGCATTGCACTTATCTTTTTGTAGAAGTTTCTGGTTGCCTCCTTGTAGTTTTTATTTAGGGTTTCTCCATACTCTTCCCAGTCTTTTTGTTTTTCCCTCTTTACTATTCTACTCACATGTCTTCTCGCTATTCTGTATTCTCTGTAATCACATTCCTGTTTGCTCTTCAACCACTTTTTATATTTTTCCTTTTTTTCTTTTACCGCTTTCTTTACTTCTGCGTTCCACCAACTTGTTATTTTCTTTATCCGTGTTTTGCGTTTTTTCGTGGTTCCGCATGTTATTTTTGCAGTATTTAAAATGCTTGATTTGAACATCTCCCATTCTTCTTCCACTGTTTTTCTTTCCGTAGGTAATTTTAGAAAGAGTTCAGTTAGTTCTTTCTCATAATTTTCCCTTACTGCCTCGTCTTTAAGGTTTATTAAGTTTACTGATTCGCATGGCATGTATTTTCCTGCTCTTTGTTTTCTACTTCTAATGGTTCTTATTGTGGCAACGACTGCTTTATGATCTGTGTTTATACTGAAATTTGGCACTGCTCTTGCATCTAATATATTTCTCTTTCTGTTATTTCTTGTTAATATCAAATCAATTTGGCTTTTAGTATCTAGATTGTTCCATTTATACCAGGTGTATACTTGCGAATCTTTGTGTTTATAGAATGTGTTTGTTATATAGAGGTCGTGTTGGCTGCAAAGCTCAATCAGTCTACTTCCGTTATCATTCCTTTCATTTTGCTGATCTCCAAATGCTCCCAGGTGTTTTTCTATTCCCACTATGTTATGTCCTAGTCTTGCATTGAAGTCTCCCATAACTATGATGTTGTCCTGCTTATCTATTTTATTTAGCACCTCATGTATGTCTTCGTAGAAGTCCTCGCATTCTTGCTCATTATTGTTTGCATTACATGGTGCGTATATCTGTACATATGTTGTGATTGTTTGTTCTTTTATTCTCACTGTTATGATTCTTTCTGATATATATTTTATTTCTAGTATTCCTCTTGCTAGCCGCGGTTCGATGACTATTCCCACACCGTGTCTTGCCCTTTCTTGCTGTTCTACTCCAGAGTAAACAAACGTGTAACTGTGGTGGAGCTCCTTGCATCCTTTCCCTTTTGTTCTGGTGTAGATTTAGTATATAACCTTATCATTATGTCCACCCAACAACAAAAATGTTTGTTCTGGAGATTGTACAGCAGATTTCAATGTTTGCTTATATGCGGTATATATTTTACGGCCCCGCCATTAATGCCTTAATTTTAAGAGTATTACAGCTCCAGCAAGACACATTCGCGCTATTTTTAAAATTGTCTGGCGGTATTTCGTTTTTGCACAGACTGAGTGTTATAGTTCAGAGGTGTCGTCAAACTGTGGGTTATTTCATGAAACGTGATTATATAAATAAATCTTACCATTAATGTAATCTTAATAGCTAATATTTGAATGTGTTAATACTGTTCAATGGGATTAAAAGTGAAATTGTGTACACTTCAAAACATCGCTATGAAGTTGTACACATATTTTTGTCAAGAAGCTGATTGCAGGAAACTGTTTCATACTGTTACAAATCCCGAAAAAAGAACAGTGCATGCATTAGGTTTGAGTAAACGATCGTTTCGTCGATGGGTGCAAGAATCTGGAATGAAACCAACACGCGATAAGCAAACGGTAGGTAGAAAGGCAATTGTAGACAGCTTTGACAAGGATGTCATCAGACGAGTTATTATAAAAATGATGGATGCCAAAGAAACAGTGAGTGTAAGAAAACTGAGGGTTTTGTTGAGAAAGGACAATAACATAGAGCTATCCAAAACAACTTTGTGGAAAATTATAAGGACAGTAGGCTTTACTTTTAGAAAGTACAAGGGAGGTAGAAATATCCTTTGCGAGCAACCGCATTTAAGAACCATGAGAAGCAGATACCTACGTGAAATAAGGGAAATGCACAAAGAAAATTATGACAGTGTATTTGGATGAAACGTGGATCAATGCGCACCACACAAGTGAAAAGGAATGGCAATCAATGGATGGAAAGATAAAATGTTATGTGCCCAGTAGTAAAGGACAGCGTTTGATCATAGCCCATGCTGGTAGTACTCAAAATGGCTTACTCCAGAATGCTGGGCTCGTGTTTGTATCAAAGCATACAGACAATAGGGATTATCATAATGAGATGAATGGTAATGTATTTAGAGATTGGTTCGAGAATACAGTACTTCCATCCCATGATAGACCGTCTTGTCTAATCATGGACAATGCATCATATCACAATGTTGTTGCCCAAGAAGACAAAATACCTACGGCATCGAGCACAAAGGAAGCAATAAAGATACGGCTCCGAAGGGAAAATATACCCTTTCCAGAAACATATTTCAAGCTACAGTTGTTGTCCCTTGTAAAACAGACGCAAAAAAGCAAGAAATTTCAAATTGACAAATTGATAGAATTGCATGGCCATAGGTGCTTGAGACTTCCGCCGTATCATTCTCATTTAAACCCTATAGAACTTGTGTGGGCTAAAATTAAAGGACAAGTGGCAGCTGCCAATACTACATTCAAATTCTCTGACGTCAAGATACTAACCCAGTCCGCGCTATTAAATATGATAAAATGTACTGGAAAAAATGTGAGGACCATGTGTTGAAAGAGGAAGAGGACTATTGGAGAAAGGATGGATTGAAGTTTATGCAACCGAGAGCAATCATCAACCTACTTGAATCGTCCGACACAGATTAAGGTCTGAGCAGAGTATGCCCTGGCCATCCTCACTGTCAGACCTACACATCTTGGAAGAATTGAAAAGGTACAAAACGAAGCCATGCGCATCATTTTGGACTGCACGAAAGACACCAGCTGTGTAGCAATGAGATACCTCCTTGACTTCCCGACAATGGAACACAGGATCAAGATCTGGAGAGCTCGTGCATACTTAAAAATAAGTGCAGATGAGCAGCACCTCTGCATGACGCTATATTCAAAGAAAAGGGTGACAGGCTAAAGAGAGGCAAATCATGGATGGGTCGGGAGGAAGATGTCGTTAGACAGGTCTGCAGTCTTACCAGTATCAACCCCGGCAAGGAATGGGTGCCGGTGCCTCCAGCTTTTAAGTGCACTTTCTCCTGCATTATCACACTCGACAGACGGTGCGGAGAGCAGAACCCTGTTGCTGTCAATGCAGAAGTCAACGCGCTCATCTATGAACACTCATGTAGCCCCAAAGTGCTCATCTATACAGATGGATCTGTTGTAAAGCAGCAGAGAAGTGCGTGGGCATTTACAGCCCGTTCAGCGGGCCGAACCGTTCAAGAATCCAGTGGTGCCCACTCTATGACCTCGAGCAGCATGACGATGGAGGTGATGGCAGTTACACAGGCTTTTATATGGATGGAATCACAACATTATACCAACGTGTGTGTACTAAGTGACTCAATGAGCATGATTCAGAAGATCGAAGCTGGATCTGTACGTATACGGTGGACTGAGTCGCTGCTGAAGTCTGTTGTTCGTAAAGTCACCTTCATCTTCGTCCCGGGACATGCGGGAGACGAGGGAAATGAACGAGCTGATAAACTGGCTGGCTCTGCACTCCCTGTAGATGGCCAGCCCATGGATCGTGCCGATGTTATTAACGTCCTTAAAGATATGACGAGAACAGAGGACTTTGACGTCAGTGAATCCACATCGCTGACCAGGATGAAAGACTTGGGAGTAATAATTCGGCACGGCCAGATGCGAGAGGTACATCGGAAAAACAATTCGCCTCGTCAACCAACACAGAACTGGCACTATTAGCCACCGGACGCTGATGCATATGCTGGGGGGGGGGGGGGGGTCTGAGCACCTATGGACATGTCCGGAGTGCAATGAAGATACCCCAACTGATAACTGATAACTGATAACTGAAGAAACAAGAAGGAAATGAAAAACAAGGTAAGAAATATATTCCTTCTACTTTCCTGTTAATTTACACATTATTTACCCCGTGCCTCTGTAAATTCTCTGTCTTTACTAATATTACACATTGCACCCCTCTCGGGATTCTCCGTGGTGAAGTGGTCAAGCCGTCTGACTCGGGCTCCGAAGGTTGTATGTTCGATTCCGGGCCGCGTCCTTCATTTCACGAGTGCATTTTTTCGGAGACTCCCGAGGGTCGTCGCTGGAGCTACGGAGTTAGTGCTTTGTGCGACGCTTTCCGCGCTGCGGAAAGAAACAGCCATATGGGATAAGAACCCGGTGCAATGCAGCCGACCCTGTCGATTTTAAGCTAGTTCTTTCATTGCACCCACTCCCATACGAATCCGCATACGCCTTTGTGTGTCATCAGAATTGCCAGGTCTCCCAATACCGTAAAAATAACTTTGTTAGAGAGAAATCACTAGTTGTTCACAAAAACATCAAAGGAATGTCGCCGCTTTCAATGATTTCAGTTGTTTTTGGACCTATCAAAGACATATTCATTGGGTGGGGGTAAATATAAGACGGCTGGAAAAATTTCATAACGATGCAACAAAATAATTGATCGTGAATGAAGGCAAACAAATATTGACATACTATAGTTAGATATGCAGATGGTTCTTCGTCTGTGTTCTCGTCATGCGGTATTCTTGCGGTTTCTGTTCGGCTGGTTTCTTTACATATGTTGTCTATATATGGTGTCTGTTATTCTACCCAAACATTGTTGAATAGTCTATATAGCCATTCTGTTCCTACTTCTCTTGCTGCTTTAATTAGTTCATTTAGTATTTCAGCGAAAGCCATTATCAAGACTAAATTTATATCAGAAAGGATAATACTAGTACAGATCAAAGAAGGAAATAGAACAACAACTTTTATACAAACATACGCCCCATGTAATGACACTTACAGCGACGAAGACAAAGACGAATATTTTGATAAACTTGCAGACACGTTAAATAATGTCAAGGAGACAGATGAACTAGTTGTGATGGGTGATTTTAACGGACGAATAGGCACACGAAGAACACCGTGGAAGGATTGCATGGGGCCATTCAGCGACACAGAGACTGATTGTAACAGCAATGGTCAACATCTACTCAACATATGTTCGGAACATGGACTAATAATAACAAATAGTTTTTTTCAACATCGTCGTAGCCACACCAAAACCTGGTATAAATGGAATGACATAAACCAAGCATCCCAAATTGACTTTATTCTAATTAGGAAATCAGACAGAAGGCTACTATTAGATTCAAGAGCACTCCCAAATACAGATGTTGATACTGATCACAAGCCAGTCATAATAAAGAAGATTTCACCACACAGGAAAATAAGAAACAAAAAGGTAACAACACATGTCATCAATTATAGGAGGCTGCAGGAAAATACGGTTAAAGACGAATTCAATCAAGAAATCCAAAACCTACATAAGAACATCCCTGATAACCACTCAAGCGTAGATAAGGAATGGACATGTTTCAAGGCTGCCATGCTCGACACACTGAAAAATAAATGTGGAACAAAGAAAGTAGGGCAGGACAAAAGATTAAGAACAGCCTGGTGGAACAACGAAGTTAAAGATAGCATATTCAAAAAGAAGGTAGCATTCAAAAAGTGGATCACAACTAAATCTGAACAGGACTATATTACTTATAGAATAGCACGACGTAATGCCAAACGAACAATTAGAGCATCTAAAGATGAATCCTGGAGAATATACGGTGAACAGATGGCGACCCTTAGCAAAGACTGCCCAAGAGAATTTTATAAACGTGTCACCACAATTAGAAACAGAGATGCATGTTACAACCCAACCACCATCATACATACATACATACACATACATACATTGGCACCTTGCCGTCTTGACAGACGATAGTTTGTGCTTTAAAAAGGCATAATAACTTTTAACTATGGCGGTAGCGAGTGTGACTGATAAGGCCAATTTGCGCTGTAAATGTCCGTTCACAGTGGGTGCATTTGAACACGTGGTCATTTCCACCATCATGCACCATCTTACGTCTCAAACGCTTGGTGTGTGACTTTTCTGCAATAATTTTCTCCTTTGACTTTATTCCATTTCTGATATTTGCCCTCCATGCAACACGTTCAGCGGCGACTTGCTCCCAATGTGCATTATCAATGCCTGTATCAATCATGTCCCGCTTACACACATCTTTGTATCGTAGTAGAGGCCGACCCTGAGATCTCTTACCCATCTGTAATTCACCAAAAAAGATATCCTTTGGTATTCTACCATCATCCATCCGCCTAAGATGTCCTATCCATCTAAGTCTACGAAGACTGAGCATGGAATAAACTGTCACACAACCTGATCTTTCCAATACTTCAGTATTTGTGATTTTGTCTTGCCACTTAATACCAAGAATTCTTCGCAGACACCGCATATGAAAGCTGTTTAAATTTTTCTCTTGGTGTGAGTAAGTTGTCCAGGTTTCACTGCCATAGAGAAGAGTACTAAGGACACAGGCTTGATAGACAAGGACTTTTGTTTTAGCAGTAAGCTTCCTGTTCTCCCAGACTCTTTTTCTTAACCTGTTCATTGTTGTTGCTGCCTTACCAATCCGGATGTTGATTTCCTGATCTAGGGATAATTTGCTATTTACCACCGATCCTAGATATGTAAAATGGTCTACTATCTCTAGTTCGGCGTCGTCAATAAAGATTGATGGTACACCATGTGCACCTTGTGACATAATCTGTGTCTTCTTTTTGCTAATTGTTAAACCAAATTCAGAACAAGCATTGGAGAATGCAGATAGTAGACATTGCAATTCTTCCTCAGAGTGGGTCGTAACTGCAGCATCATCTGCAAAAAGCAACTCTCTGATCAGTACCCTCCTAATTTTGGTCTTAGCCTTCAATCTCTGAGCATTGTAGAGGCCGCCATCTGAGCGTGAGTGAATGTATATACCACCATCCTGATCACGAAATGCATATTTCAGTAGAAGTGAAAAGTATATTCCAAAGAGGGTGGGAGCTAGTACACAACCTTGCTTAACTCCACTCTTGATTTCAAATTCTTCAGAAGTTGCACCATCAAACTTGATTATACCCTTCATGCCTGTGTGGAACGATTCTACAATGGACAGAAGAGTTGGTGGGCAGCCAATCTTCTTTAGTGCCTTGAACAGACCCTCACGACTGACCAAATCAAATGCCTTTGTGAGGTCGATGAAGGCAATAAACAGTGGTTGATTCTGTTCACGGCATTTTTCTTGCATTTGTCGCAATGAGAATATCATATCAGTGGTAGACCGGTTCTGTCGAAAGCCACACTGTGATTCGGGGTAGACTTGATCTCCTAGGACTTGAAGTCTGCGCAGAACAATTCTGGCGAATACTTTTCCAACAATACACAGAAGTGAGATACCCCTATAGTTGTTGCAGTCGCTCCGATCGCCCTTGTTCTTGTACAGTGTTATGATGCTTGAATCTTTGAAATCCTGTGGGACTTGTCCTTCACGCCAGCATAGCTCTATTAGCTGGTGGATCTGTATAGTGAGTGTGTCTTGCCCACTCCTGATAACCTCTATTGGAATCCCATCCTTACCTGGAGCCTTGCCAGATGCAAGTTCATTTATAGCACACTTAACTTCTGTTATGGTGGGAAGTGTGTCCAGGTGGTCAAGAGTTGGTAGAGCCTCTATGGCGTTGAGGGCATTATCCGCTAGTTTGGTCTCACTTGAGTAAAGCTCCAAATAGTGCTCTACCCATCTGTCCATCTGCTGTTTCTTATCAGTGATGACTTCTCCAGTCAAGGTTTTCAATGGTGCACTTCTTTTGATCACTGGACCACAGGCTTTCTTTATTCCTTCATACATGCTTCTTATGTCTCCCTTATCACTTGCGATTTGAATGGACTCACATAACATGATCCAATAATCATTTGCACACTGCCTGGCAGCCTTTTGCACATCCTTCCTAGCTTGCCTTAGCTCACTCAGAGTGTTTCGAGTTGGTCTTTCCTTGTTTCTTAAGAGAGCTTTCTTCTTCTTATCAATCAAGGGCTGCAGAGTCTCGCTGTTGGCCGCAAACCAGTCCTGCCTCTTATGATCCACAGTGCCGTAAACCTTTACGGCAGTTTTACAAAGAGTTTCCTTAAGTTTATTCCATTTATCATTTACTGTACAATTTTCTGGTGTATCAGTGAAAGCGTCTTCAAGTTGCTGTTGAAACTGAAAGCACTTTTCAGGATCATGAGTGTTAATAATATTAATCCTGGGGCTAGATTTGTGTTTAGCTGTGTAGATTCTCTTTGGTCTCAGTCTAACCCTTGCAACAACCAAAGAATGATCCGTATCACAGTCAGCACTGTGGTAACTACGAGTCAATGATATATGGTTCAGATGTTGTCTCCGTGTGATGATGAAGTCCAGCTGGTGCCAATGGCCGGATCTTGGATGTTTCCATGTGACCTTATGCATCTCTTTTGTTTTAAAAAAAGAGTTTGTAATACATAGGTCATTACTGGTGCAATGCTCCAGCAGCCTTTGTCCATTTTCATTCATGCGACCGATGTTGTATTTTCCAAGGCATACTGGCCATGAACTCGAGTCCTTGCCCACACGAGCATTGAAATCACCGAGCATATAAATGTAGTCGGATTTTGGAACTGCCTTGATCACAGAGTCTAACTCCTCATAGAACAAATCCTTCACATCATCAGAGGAATCGAGTGTCGGTGCATATGCAGTAATAATGGTGGCAAACCCACAAGAGGTTGCCAAGCGCAGGGATAATAGTCTTTCATTTCCTCCTGCTGGAATTTCAATCATTCCCAGTAGCGAATTCTTCACTGCAAAGCCCACACCGTGTTGCCTTTTTTCTGCCTGCCCTTTACCCTTCCAGAAAAAGGTGTAGTTGTTTTCCCTGAGTGACCCTTCCTCAGCGAGGCGAGTCTCCTGCAGGCCAGCAATATCAATGTTAAGACGATTGAGTTCGGCATCAATCACAGCCGTTTTTCTCACATCGTCAATATTGGTCAAGTCAGTGGAAAATCCTGGACACATGGTTCTCACGTTCCAGGTTGCAAGCCGTAGCTTGAGGTTTCTATTTATATTTTTGTTTGTACCTGGTGCATTGGTTTTACAGCCTGCGATTCAGATTTTGTCCTAGCCCCAAGCACCCATTGAAGCAGGCAGGCTGTGGCGGATCAGCACCCAATTGGCTGGGGGCTGCCCAGCTTGAGGCGGGCGGTAGCTGATCAGTGACACCTATAGGTGTCTCCCACCGTCAGAGGCAACGCGTGGCGCCCCATGTCTACGCCAACTGACAAGGACTTAAAACCCGTAACAGTTGCCTCTCGCTTTGATTCCGAGACCAGTTAAGACCAGGGATGGAGTTATTGCCTCTCCATAGCACAAAGCCTGGGCTAAAATATAGAGATCATGTGTTGCCCATGCAGCATGATCCCTCTCTCGGCCTGCCTAGTTCACTCCAGAGGAAAGGTAACACCCCTACATCTGGAACAAGACAAGCTGCAGAAGCTGCCGGATCAGCAAAGCAATGCTCTAACTGTCCGCCTGTCGGAGCTTCGATCCTAGACCAGTCGCCAACCAAGGCTTAGGGCCTGGTCTGCCCTGCCATGACAATTTTGTCTTTAGCTTGCATTTCCTCGCACCAGGGTAAGGCTTGTACCCTCCCAATTGCGCTCTTCCGCCCGAAGCCGTTGGCACAATGTGGGGTGTCGGCTTTGGTAAGCGCCGCCCAACGTTCGGCGCTAACAGAAACCAGGTAGTACCGTCTACTGTTATACGGTAGCTCAGTCATATCTGACTAAGACCTGACGCAGATCCACCATCATAAACAGCAAAAGAGGTATGCCAATATTTAATCCACAACAAAGACTAGCAAGGTGGGCAGAATACTTTCAAGAACTACTTAACCCCACACATAACATAGGAAACCTCACTTTTGTGCCTAAACGCCAGGGACAGCAAGAACCAAATTTCATACCTGCAGAAGTCAAAGCAGTTATACAAGAAAAGTCCTAAAAACAAATCACCAGGTCCAGATGGAATAACCACAGAAGCTATTCAGGCCTGTGGGGAAACAGGAGTTAAATGGCTAACAAGACTTTTTAATATAGCATGGGAAGAAAGAAAAGTCCCAGATGATTGGCAACAGGCAATAATATTACCAATATGGAAAAAGAAAGGCAATATGAGAGAGTGCGAAACATACAGAGGTATATCACTCCTGAGCCATATAGGGAAAATGTATGCAAAACTTTTGGAACAAAGAGCTAGACCAATAGTTGAACAACAGTTAAGCAAAGCACAATTCGGTTTTCGGAAAGGTAAAATTTGCACTGATGCATTATTTACACTTAGACAAATTTGTGAAAAAACTATTGAATATAGTGACCAGCAGAATATTGTGTTTGTAGATAAGGAAAAGGCTTTTGATAGAGTAGACAGATACAAATTATGGACCATCCTTGAAGACTATGGGATAGAAGGGCAACTGCTAGAAAACATCATAGCCATGTACCACTCGAGCCAAAGTGCAGTAAGAACACAGGAAGGTATATCAGATATGTTCACAGTCAATACAGGAGTGAGGCAGGGATGTGTGCTCTCTCCCCTGCTATTCAATATCTACATGGACAGAATTTCCAAAGAAGCAAGTCTCGACAGACCAGATTCAGAAAATTTAGAACTCTTTACTCCAGATGAAACAACTTACCCACAGGGAATAAATGAACTTCTATTTGCAGATGATCAGTGCCCGTTTCACAACGATGAGGGCAGACTACAAACTCACTAATCTGAGTTCAACCTGCAGCAGATACAATATGAGTATAAACACAGCCAAAACCGAAGTAATGCAAGTTAGCAGATAGCCAGGCCCACTAAGTATACAGATAAATAACACACCTCTGAAACAAGTTAAAGAATTCAAATACCTTGGAAGTATGATCACAGAAGATGGCAGATTAGACAGAGAAATTGAAATCAGATGTCAAAAAGCTAGTGCACTTACATATCAACTGTCACCCTTACTGAAACATCCAAACATACCCATGTCCGCAAAACGACAGATAATAAACAGCATATTCACACCAACCCTATGCTACCAATCTCAAACCTGGACTTTATCCAAATTACACCTTCGCAAAATCAACACCTGCGAAATGAGATGCCTGAGGAGAGCTGCCAACTTAACAATCCGAGACCGAGTAAGAAATGTTACTATCAGACAGACTGTGGGATCAACACCTTGTGCCACATTTATTGAAAGACAGAAGATCAAGTGGTTTGGCCATGTTGTTAGAATGCAACACCAACAACTACCATCACTGGCCTTACATCAAAGATCATCTGCGACGAGACCACGAGGACGTCCAAGAAGAAAATGGATAGACGACATCAAAGACATTGTACAACCACACGGAATGACACTATCCAGTGCCGTCCACCAGGCGCTGGAACGCAAATTATTCCTCCCCACGACGCTTGACGGCAGAAGTGGAAGATGATGATGATGATGATGATGAGTATTTCATCGTGTCCCGATTATTTGTTCAATGGGGCTAATCTGTTGGCTTCTATAATATCTTTTTTTCAGTATGTCTGGTTCTAGTTCTTTTGTGGCATCTGTGTAGGCTTCTTAAAGTCCTGTGACATCTGATGGGCTGTTGAGAAGCTGTTTCGAAATACTGCTTCCATCTTATTAGGATTCGTTTTTGTTCACTTATTGGTTCTCCATTTTCGCTGTTAATTATTTCAGTTGGGTCAAATGGTTCTCCTTGGTTCGCATTGCACTTATCTTTTAGTAGAAGTTTCTGGTTGCCTCCTTGTAGTTCTTATTTAGGGTTTCTCCATACTCTTTCCAGTCTATTTGATTTTCCCTCTTTATTATTCTATTCACACGTCTTCTCGCTATTCTATATTCAATGTAATCACATTCCTGTTTGCTCTTCAACCACTTTTTATATTTTTCCTTTTTTCTTTTACCGCTTTCTTTACTTCTGCGTTCCACCAACTTGTTATTTTCTTTATCCGTGTTTTGCGTTTTTTCGTGGTTCCGCATGTTATTTTTGCAGTATTTAAAATGCTTGATTTGAACATCTCCCATTCTTCTTCCACTGTTTTTTCTTTCCGTAGGTAATTTTAGAAAGAGTTCAGTTAGTTCTTTCTCATAATTTTCCCTTACTGCCTCGTCTTTAAGGTTTTTTAAGTTTACTGATTCGCATGGCATGTATTTTCCTGCTCTTTGTTTTCTACTTCTAATGGTTCTTATTGTGGCAACGACTGCTTTATGATCTGTGTTTATACTGAAATTGGGAACTGCCCTTGCATCTAATATATTTCTCTTTCTGTTATTTCTAGTTAATATAAAATCAATTTGGCTTTTAGTATCTAGATCGTTGCATTTATGCCAGGTGTATACTTGTGAGTCTTTATGTTTGTAGAATGTGTTTGTTATATAGAGGTCGTGTTAGCTGCAAAGCTCAATCAGTCTACTTCCGTTATCATTCCTTTCATTTTGCTGATCTCCAAATGCTCCCAGATGTTTCTCTATGCCCACTCTGTTATGTCCTAGTCTTGCATGAAGTCTCCTATAACTATGGTGTTGTCCTGCTTATCTATTTTATTTAGCACAAGATGGATGTCTTCGTAGAATTCCTCGCATTTTTGTTCATTTCTCGTCTTTTTTTCCCCCCAGCTTGACTGCTTATTATCCACGCTTCACATCTATACAAAACTATAGATGCTATGTTGCACTTCAACACTCTTTTTCTCATTTCAATTGATATCTTTTTATTGGTAAGTGCTTTTTTCATCTTGCAAAAGGCTACCTGCGCAAAGGCAATTCTTGTTCTAATCTCTTCAAGGTATCTCCCATCAGATGTTATGACTATGCCGAGATAACTGTATCGATTCACTTGCTTAAGAATATGCCCATTTACTTGTATATCACATTGCGGTATTTTATTTTTCCCAGTTACGACCATAATCTGTGTCTTCTTACTATTCATTTCTAACCCTAGTTGTTCACTGTGTGCAACAATCGCATCTACTAAATATTGCAGGCCTATTCATTGTTGTGATATATTGTATTTTCACAAACGTAACATCGCGTCAATTATTTCCAGGACGACAAAATCAGAGTTCACCACCAAACATACTAAGTTTGTTTCATATTACTACAATCTCATATTTTACAAGGACGGACTCATGGTCCACGGGAAAGTAAAAACACGAAACGGAGAAAGCTGAGATATAAACAGCTACAATCGATTTCCGGCCTCATTGTACCAACAAAAAAGCGACTGGTCACAAACCAAGATGAGCCTGCGGAGTGGTAGCTTCTTAACTCGCCAGACTAAGTGAGAAAATTGTCTAAAGAGAAGAAGGACCATACATCCAGCAGCCAGTATTTGGAAACAACCAAATCTATGACCTTACTTCTTGGTGATGTCAACTGTTGACACGTGTTGTAAAGCCGTCTTGTTCGGATGAGGTGAATTTGATATTCATTTAAATCTTAGATACGTTGTGAGTTCAGTTTGCCAGAAGCAGAGTTGGTAATTCGACTCGTGAACACGTCTGGTGAATTCTTAAGAAGTTAATTATAATTAATGGTTATAGTTTATAGATAAACTATTCATTAAGAATAACCATAGTGAATTTTATTTTCTCCCAATGTAAACAACTGATTTAATTTATAAGCATTAATCCAAGTTGTACATTTATTTCTTAAGCAACTCAATCTACAATGATTTGGAATGGTGAGTTCTTAAGAATTTAATCTAGTACAAACTAAATAATATTATACTCAGTTATCATAGACATAAGGGAAACTGTACATTAGGAGAAAACTACAGTGTTTTATTATCTCCCAGCTAAACAACTGAGTTAATGTATAAAACATTAGGCACATGTTGTAAATTTTTTTTCTTAAGCATGAAACTAAATCTACAATGAATTATAGTAACTTAAGACTTAAGGAAACTCAATTCTTAGTACAGTGGTAAGTACATAGGGTACATGTGGCCACTGGTAAGATTTAAATCTAGTTTACTTGTGCCAGCACTATAGAGAAATTAGTGGAATGTGTATAGTCAAGTAGATTGAGCACATTAGTCAGAAGATTTACTTTTTGACATGAGCACATGGACAAACAAATAGTTTTCTTATAATTCATGAATACATGAGAACCAAAAAGAGTTCTACATGTATCATAATGTGTGTGATGATACAGCACACATGGGGTAAGGCAAATATATAGACATGACTGTTAACCATGGGGAATAATAATATTTGTGCCACATAATAGTGCGTTACCAACCGCCATGCAAGAAGTATTTTAATTCATAATGCCTGAATGTGAATTGGATATATCACCTAAAATGAATGTATTTTATGAGAGCATGTGATAACTCATGGATTTCCTGTTGCTAAATTCTGGGTGAATTGCATAAGTGTGTCTAATGATCACACAAATGTATATCATGTGTGATTCATTATTGTAAACAGATGTTAATGTATCATTTGTAAACCACCTCAGTATGAATGATTAATTATCAATCAGGAAATATTATAATTTCTGATGAGGGAGGAGATTTGATTGTAATATCATTGTTATTGAACCTGTGAATTTATCTGGGATAAAGCACCTACATATGCATGATTGTCATCCATACAGATATGATTGTCTGATGAATGGGTGAGATCTCATTGTGATGTCAATGGTGTAAACATTTTAAGTTATCATTGGGAAATCACCCACCGTACATGACAGTATGAAGGATGTGTGATGAATGATTCCTATATGATCACTCATACCAATATGAATGTGTCTATAGACTGAGTGAAATGATCATCCATACATATGAATGATGTCAGAGTTGAGTGAGTGAGGGAAGTTACATGCTGAGAGAGAGGGAGTATAAGCCAACAGTCAATCTCAGGGTAGCCGGCAACTTGATGTGAAATGCCTTGACTATCACCAGAGAAC
The DNA here is from genome assembly GCA_963921405.1 of Cepaea hortensis. NCBI lineage: Eukaryota > Metazoa > Mollusca > Gastropoda > Stylommatophora > Helicidae > Cepaea > Cepaea hortensis. Next base: position 101,277 of record CAWUFQ010000606.1, read on the forward strand.
TGCTTCGGCGTAACTCGTAAACTAAAAAATAATTTAGTACACTCCGGCGCATAACACCACTTTGTATAAAATATCATTCATGTTACAATCATCTAGTTTATTGCGCTATGCAAGACACAAACAATATCATACATTACGCATATTACAGCATCTGTGTGTGTAATTTAAGTCAAATCCCACTTTGTAGTTCATGTTAACACATATGGTCTAATGTAATGATAATAATGTACTAAACAGATGATGATGATGATGACTGTAATGTAATGAAAGTGATGTAACCTTGATTATGATGATAATGTTAGAATAATGTAATGATTTCTAATGTCATAAACATGATAATAAGGTAATCATGATGATGATGAGAATGATTATAATAAGCATGATGATGCGGATAGCTGAAGTACAACCTTAGTATAGAGACGGTGGAGAGGCAGAAATATACTCTCCGTAAAACCTTGTACTAAAAAGAGAAGTCACCTGAATGCTATACAAAAATTGATACCATAATGTACTTATATTGCTTATAAACAAACACTCATTGCAATTGGAACTGATTTTAAAAGCCCTTAATGTATGATACCCTTTTTCTTGTATAGGAAAAGATGAAGTAGAGAACAAAACTAGATACAGAAGAGAATGGTCAACATAATTGTAAAATTCCAAATCACTCAAGGTATTACTTAAACTATAGACCTGAGGACAGGCATAAGTGAAGATGAAACTGTACATCTGCTAGTTAAACCTTGAACAACTGATAGTGGACGATTGGAGTGAAAGCAAACAACTATGTTGGTGATAACTAATTGAGAACACCAAGACTATCTTTCTTCTATGATTATTTTCTCTAAGAACAAGATTCCTTTTATTGTTTTCACTTGTTATGTTCTTAGGCGTTTACATTTCATTTCTAATGTCATATGTATATCATTAGAATTATGTGATTGATGGAATTTCAGGTAGTGATCTTATTCATGTCAATCCAGACCTGACTTGGTGAAGATTGAATGCAGCACCTGTTGAGTGAGCACATTGTTGAGTGATTCCCTTGATAGAGTAGCGCAGAAACTTATCTACCTGCAACCATTCCATTTGTCTCATAGGAGAGGTGATCTTTATTAAAACATTCACCTGCCAAACAATGGAAAGGAAAATTAAGAGCCAACGTATGTTCTACTACGCCCTGGAACACTAAGACTAAAGAACATACATCAATTAATTGATAGCCAAAGGGATTCCCAAAGCTTAAAGTGGAGAATTCTGAGTGTAGACAGTTTCTTTTTTGTTTAGACCATCCAGGCCAGTAAAAGAATAGCATTACATGCCACTGGGGAAAAAATATAGCAGTTAATATACACATTATCATTGGCACATCAATGCTGTATATTTACTGTATATGTATATGTCCTTATTTTATGACAGGAAATTGTAATTTTGAATGCAATTTACAGAATCCATATTTGTGTGTATTAAATCATATAAAATGAGGTCATGTCATGTATTGATTGTATTTTACTTGTCATAGTCAAACTGTTTTAAACTACCCTAGATAGAATTAATTAGTTGGTAGAGGAGAGGCAAGGAACCACTTAAAGGATATTTTGGGTATAAAAGGGAATACAATTTTTTTCAGTTATTTCCTGAAGGCATTCCTTGGTTCTCTAAAACTCTATTTCTGGTCTCAAACAATTGAGTCAGTACAGCTAAATTGATTAAACGGGCAGGATCACAGTGTGAAAAAGGATTTTGCATCTTTTACCTCTTTGGGGTTGAGCCATCAATCTCGACGTATCCGACAATTGTCTGCAATCAAGACTGTATCATCTGCATATCTAATGTTATCATTAATCACCTCTTCCGGTCCCCAGAATGGCGGTTAGGCATTGAACCGCTACGGCCTCTGGAGTATTTATCTTTGGGGCAGCGGTTTGCATTTCACATTTTCCTCATGTTGGACTGTTAGTATATGGTTCCGACGTCCTGCTACTGAGTGAGTGCATGGCGCGACTCTGTGAGCTGTGCTATTCACGTGAAATGCTTTTACATGTCCGCTTTTGTTTGTACAGTGAACAATGGCATTATGCACAGTGTACCTGTGCGGGATGTTGGATTGCCGAGACTCTTGTCTGTTCCACTTTTCACATTGGACAGTGTGGAGCATTTTGTGTGATATTCACTGGCACAGGAACGGAGCATAATGGGGACGACCTGTTGCCGTGAAGTTGAAACCTCGATTAACTAACTAACTAACTAACTAACTAACTAACTATCTAATGTTATTGATGTATCGACCCACAATAATTATTCCGTCCTTTTCATCTATATTTCTGAAAATATTTTCATTGTACAGGAAAAAAAGAAAAGAAATGGAGACATTACACATCCCTGTCTCACACCTCCTTTAATAGGCTGATATTGACCTACATCGTTATTAATTCTGATGGCAGCTCCCAATATATGTTTTTTTTAACAAGTGTAACAGAGTTGGGAATAGGAAGAAGGGGCAACGAGGTGTGCATAGTCAATAGGGAAGTAGGGCACGGTCAAGCACCATAATATGGGGTAGTTAGGGTGGCTCGTCCTATGACGAGCATCGTAGAAACAAGGTCAGTTGTGAACGACCCATCCTTCGATATGGAGGTATGATTTAGCTGAGTGACTTCTGGCTTGATTGAAGGTTTGTTGATTATGAATAAATTAATATGAAACCAGAACTGTCTTAGAGTTATTGCCAGTTCATCGTCACTTCGCTGTACTATTACACAAGTCTAAGATCTTTTCCATCAATTTGTAGATCTTCAAGCATTCTTATCATGTTGACATGTCTCACTTTATCGAAAGCCTTTGTGTAGTCAATAAAGCAAAGATACAGATCTTCTTTAGAACATTCAATTACTGTTCTCAGTATAAACACAGCATTTACTGTGCCCTTGCCTTCTACAAACCCACATTGTCCTTCTCCTATTTCGGGTTGTATTTTCTTCGTACCTCTTTACATGATAATTCTCAGCAGATTCTTTGTGATGTGGCTCATTATACTAATTGTTCGATGGTGATCGCAGTCCAAGGCTCATGATGATTTCTTCTGGAACGCAATAAATACAGAATTACATAATTTTGATTTTACTAGTGTCATATATTATATGTATATTATTTTGTAGATTAATCTAATTTTACTGATTTTACTAGTGTCATATATTAGATGCCGGCTTCCTGGCCTAGAGGTTAGCAACTTTCTTCGTAATCTCGTATACTCTCGTAGGTAACGTGACGACGGTGAGAATCAGAAGTGGTTCGATTCGCGTCGGTAACTTACCGACCGGTAACTTATGTGAGCCGTCCGCTCAGAAAGCAATGGCAAACTACTGAGCGTGATCTTGCCATTTTCATATATTAGATGCATATTATTTTGTAGATTAAATTAAATTTGCAAATTCATATCTAAAATATGATATTCAAAAAATGAAGACACGAACAATAGATTTCACAGTGAATAAAGATAATCCATCCATCCATCATGTGAAATGCAGATAAGCGTGGGCGGTCATGTTTTGCCACATAACTCGATCACCAGAGTCGTGGATCAGATGCGTGTTTCTGTCTTGACCATGCAATGCGGCAAAGCCATCCTCGTATTTACTTCTCGGTCTTACCCTTGGTCTCTTCCCTTCGATCTTGCCAGTTATCACCAAGTTCTCCTATTCATTTCTTCTCATAGTATGCCCAGAAATTTTGACTGTCTACTACTAATGTCTTTAATCAGTTTACGATCTTCATTTGTTTCTGGAAGGTCTTGTTCATTGGTTTTTCTGTCTGTCCTTGGTATGCTTTGCATTTTCCTCAGAAACCACATTTCCACAGCCATCAGATGTTTTTCAGCTTGTTTGCTCATTGTCCACGCTTCACATCCATACAAAAGTACAGGTTCTACATACAGCTCAACACTCTTTTTCTCGTTTCAATTGATATCTTTTTATTGGTCAGTATGTTTTTCATCTTGCAAAAGGCTACCTTCGCAATGCCAATTCTTGTTATAATCTCTTCAAGACATCTCAAATCAGATGTTAGGAAAGTTCAGAGATAATTGTACTGATTCACTTGTTTACAAATATGCCAGTTTACTTGTATATCCTTCTTCCCAGTTACGACCATAATCTATGTCTTCTTACAATTCAATTCTAACCCTAGTTGTTCACTGTGGGCAATAACCGCATCTACTAAATGTTGCAGGTTCTGTTCATTGTCTACAACCAAGACTGTATCATCTACATATCTAATGTTATTCATGTATCGTCCACCAATGTTGATTCCTTCCCATGAAAATATGTTCACTGTACAGGAGAACATGGTCTGGAGACATTACACATCTCTGTCTCACACAGGCTGATATTGACCTACTTAATTATCAACTCTTATGGCAGATATATGCTATATGTGACGAAACGCGATTATCTGTCTGTTGTCGTCAGGATCCCGCACTATTTTGGCGCGTCATCGGGGACTTTCCCAGCTATAAATAGACTGAGGGAAGCCGATGGAAGAATTGCCGTCTAGAATCTTCTCGGAGCACATGAATTTGAGTGACCCGTGAAGCAGGGTATAGCACTAAATTCTCGTGCAGAGAGATCTAGAAATTCTAGGCGGGGAATGAATGTTTCCCGAGAAGGTGTCTTTTCCCAAGAAGCACTAGCTCCTCGTGCGCATGAGTTGGCACGAGTGAGGAAATGCGGCTAAACCATTCATTCACTTGATGCCTCTCCAAGAGAGAAGACGCAGGCCTGTGTTGAGCCATTTTGTGTTGCGTCTCACCTCAACCATGTTTCGGCTGACTGTTATGGTAAGGAGGCTGATGAGCCCTTGAACAGTTCTGAAAGCTGACTGGAGTCTGGTTCTCAATATTCAGGTACTTATTTGTTTAAGTCATTTAACTTTGTAATGGTTTACAAAACGCAAACGTTCTAACCTCATTACATATGCGGATGTCTTTGCATTACTAATGAGCAAACCGATCGATAACGCTGGTGAAGGCTAGGTCGTGTGTCTGTTTACCAACGTGTGTTCGCGAATCAGCTGTTGGGAATGCAGGCATGCGATCAGGGCGATTTGGGTTTAAGTTGTATTTATCATGTATCGCAAATCGTTGAATCTATTAGGTTGTAGTGTTGGAATAGAACATAGTTACTAGAGCCTGATAGAAACCTAGATTTATGTCAGTCATTTGCTGAAGCAAGGAGAACGGTTAGAAAACCAGGTAAGTTGGTAGGTGGAGGTTCAGACAGATTTGTGCTTAGTTACTAAGTAAAGAAAGGACTTAGTTCTGTGCCACCAGGAATGATGTAACTATTGTGTAGTAACTTAATAGTGAATTCATTGTGTGGAACACGGGATTTCTGTGTGAAGGTAAGTCTTCATTGATGATATATATATATATATATATATATATATATATATATATATATATATATATATGAGCTGGCATTGTGTATATATATTAGGTCATGGCATGTGATACTTCCTGGAGTAATTCCGAACGCCGAATAGGTCGACGCGTGATAACACTGCGTGCCGTCGCGATATACATATGCGTTCTGAATTCTTGTCTTAGCTATCCTGTTCTTTCATACTGTCGCTAGTCCGAGTGAGTGCTAAGGTGCTGGAAGTATGGAAGGGTGCAAGGAGGTTGTATGAGACACGGGGACATATAGGATATGGGGTATTGGAAAGCAAGTTATGAAAGTATAGGGTTGGCAGACCAGGCCAAATATGACGTTCGGTCCCGGCCAAGGCTAAACCACTTGGAAGGGCTGAACCGGAACATCACCCTTGGAACATGTGGAGAACATGTATTATCAAGAAGGCTTCTTGACTCTAAGGAAGAGTCTGATAAGAATAGTTTGCTATAGCGTGGGCAGGTGGTCCCACCAGCAATCAGGCATGCGTACATATTGGATGTGATCATGTATTATTCCTATATCCCGAGGGGTGGTATATTGATCAATATTATGTTTATTAATGAACATTGATAATGTAAGGAACGAGTCCAGGGACTCTTTACCTTAATGTTTAGTTCGATTAAATTAGAACTTGGATAACAGCGTACTATCACTAGTGACGTTAGCGACAACCCGTAGATGATTAGGAATAGGTGAGACCTACGATCAGACTCGTCATTCTGATTTCTTGCTCTGTTTGACGGGCTGTTCTTTGGGGCCAGCTGACATTCACAAACCCATGCTTTACTACTCTCAAGATAGAGATAATGCTTTAGTTATGTGCATAACTAAGTAACATGACTGAGGGATGAGTAGTCACTGGTAGGATGCATGTGGACTAATGTTTGGGCCAGTATACTCTCGCCAGTCGCTCTTCCTTTTCAGGAGTTTGCCTGTTGAGGAACCAGTCAACTATAATTGTCGTTGGCCGGAAACCACTTCGTGTATCCCAGCGAAGGGTTAAATTCTTTACTTATCACGCCAGACTCAACCACACCATGTGCCCAGTGTGATTCATCATGCGTGAAGGTTTGCATCCAGTGATTCAGGTGCCCTGAAGGTGCACGTGTGGGACATGATGGTTTGTGTTGTTTTTCTGCATTAGAAGATACTCTATTTCAGCCAGGAACATTTCAGCAACTTGAGCAATCATGCTCAAAGAAAGGAAACACCTGACCGTATACTATTACGGTGGTTCCGCCTAAACGCGGAAAGAAGTTATGTAGACACTTGAATGGTTCCTATGACAGCTTTAGTGGCCGGTCTTGAGGAGACCTACACCAGCTTACAAATAGTAACTTGTGGCAAGTGTTACCAGGTGGAAGGGACAATAGATTATAGTCCAACCTGAATTGTCTCCCTTGGAAGTAGATGTCTGATTCTAATAGTGTACTGAAAGAGTATGAAAACTTTGAACTGTGTTCGGGTAGGACTCAGTGACATATTAGTTGCCTTATCTGATTCTTCAATCAGTGTTACTGTGTTATGCGTACGGGATCATTGAATTTGTCATTGACTTATTCTGCAACCAGTGTTACTGTGTTATGAGTGCGGGACCATTGAATTGGTCAATAGACTTATTATCCAACCACGGGTAATGTACTACTGAGGGACCATTAGATTGGTCAGTGACTACTTAGGTTCATTGAAGTCACGAATACTGGGAGTCAAATCCAGGAGGATTGTCTCCCAGCCAGTGTTGATAGAGAACTGTGTATTAACAGTGACTTAGTAGGAGTGATAAAGATGCAGTTGGTCCAGTTGAGTGAGGTCCAGCGGTGACTCTATTGTTGTGGATCCACGCTCTGGGGACGGAGTGGTCTCCAAGGTTCTAGTCATCTCACTGGAAGGAAGCCGGGTGAGTGGCGGACCGACTGGACGAGACATCTGCATCCAATCTACTTCTCAACCTGATGATGACAACCATATCTCTGATTCTGTCTCTACTCTATCCTCTATTTATGTAAATAGATTATTCTATCAGGATGTTCATTTCAGTTCTATATTCTCAAGGGTAGAATAAACTTTATGTAAGTTGACTTGCTCTTTGTATACTGATTGAGTGTGGTCTCGGACGATGCCTAAGTGTTCATTGTTCCACAGGAGTAGGTAGTTAGTGGGGGTCTAGAATCTGGAGGGGCTTGTAGACAAATGTAACTAATATGAGATCAGCCACAGAGTAAAAATGTGCATCTGCCTATCCAACCCCTGGGGTTAGAATACACGGGAGTGCTAGAGACACCTCGGGTGTGGTTCACTCTCACTACCCAAGGCGATCTTGTCACACTATACATATAATGCATACAGATACAACTAATATGCTGGTGTGCTGGAGAATGAAAGGGCGGACAGATTGGCTGGCTCTGCAAAACTTGGTGGAGTATTGACGCATGACAAGGCAGACGTGGTTGCGGCCTTGTGGGAGCACGTGTACACCTCGGGAGGAGAAAATGGATCATCATGGTCTGGCAAGAATGAGGCGACGAGGGGATCTGGCTGGCGCTCGACGCTCAGAGGAAAGGCGAGACGGACATATAATCAGATTGCTACTGGTACTATTGGTGTTAACTTTTCGCTGGCTGCTGAGGATGGGGACGGAGCGCCTATGGGAATGCCCCGAATGCTGTGATGTCGGTTCCTAGATCAATCAATAACTCAATAAAACTAATATGAAGAGAGAAATATATGTTAATGAGGAACAATTGGAGGTGGTGAAAATGTTCGAATATCTTAGGTGCGCCGGTCGCTCAGAAAGCAATGGCAAACTACTTAGCGTAATCTTGCTTAGTACATCAACAGCTGCTGATAAATGCTGGTGTTGACTGCAACGTCATGTAAGAGATATGCAACAATCAAATTTTAAAAAATATGCCTGTGAGACCCGGACACATTCTAAACAAGCTTAAAAGAGCATACATTTTTAAATATACATGTTATTGATGGGTTCTAAGAATATCTTGGATAAAGAAAAGAACAAATGCATCCATACGACAAGATCTGAATAATGGAGAAGATTGGCAATGATCTCCTGATAGGTGTATCGGATGCAGGACATCTGGCTTATGACAGAGAAGTTTTCAGGAATGTTGTTATGATAGCGAGGTTCTGCAAAGAACTTGCTACTGAATGAATGAGTGCATGTTATATTTGATGCATCTGGTCTGGTACATACTGCAGAAATCATACAACATAGATTTAAGCAAGGAGATAAAGCATTCAAGCTGAAATATACACACATTCACATATCAATTTAAAATGTCTAACACAGTAATTTTAAAATGACTGTCGTGTGTTGTTGTTTGCACAAAGTTGGCTTGTGTAAATGAATATCAATTGCCGCGAAGAGGTTTCACATGCGCCCACTCTGAATGTTACACAGTCATGTGACTGGTTTCCAAAACTATGGAGTCCATTTAATGGCGTAAGAAAATTCCCGGTGTGTAGGATTTGTCAGGTTACAAGATTCTCTATTCAATACTCTGTCGATTTAGTTAGGTATGTGTTATACCACTCTGTTATTAAACTGCCTCACTGTTCTGCCGACCTAGGAAGACTGTCACCTGCATGTAAACTGATGACTGCAGCTGGATGTGATGTACATTCGTCGGGTTCTTTCACTGATGGGGTGGGGCATCTAATATCTGTCGTAGCAGCACATCATGTTCGACCGACCGCTGCAGTGAACAGGTCCTATAGATGTTGCATTACGTAATTTCTCCAAAAGCCAGTTCGATAAATACCTTTAGAGATTGATGTACTGTGGGGTGTTGTTTTCGCTGATGGAAATGGCGCTTTATAAATCCAGTATGGTGCACATTAAGGTGTATGATATTCTTTAGAGTCTGATTCTTCTGACACTTTGTCTTGGATGCATATCTTCCTAGCAGTTCAAAGAGGATCCCTACTAAGCCATATCTGTACTGGACGGGTGCAAAGCTGTGTACATTTAAGCATTGACCTGTTCACATTTCCTTGCGGTACACTGATTGTTCAATTGTGCATCCTGCTTTACGTCTAATTGGGTTATATATGATAGGCAACGCTTGGTTGCATTCGTGTTCCATGGGAAGAAAGATGTGCTCATGTGTCTTGTTCATTGTGGACTAGGACGATACTCCGTGTTGCTTGTCTGTGATTATGAGTGATATATCGTTCCACATAACGGTGGTAGAGGATTAACTTATGTTTGTCTCAAGATTGTTTTGTACTAAATGGGCCATGAAAATGCTAGAATGGGACCAATTTGGTGGTAGGATTTGTTTTTAACAGTTGAATTTGATGTTTGTGGTACATATAAGTAATTGTCTCCCTAAGGTAGGTGTCAGTGTGTCAAGTTTTATTTGTTTGTCTTTAATACGTTCACACATATTTTTCACTATTCCATCGACTGAAACGATGGTGAATAGGGATGGAGTATCCGTGGGTGCCATGAGATAGGTCAATTGCCTCTAATAATTCCACCAGTACAAATGTATTTCTATTGTTGGATTGAAATACAGTGGTACTAGCTATAAAATTTCGGCTAGCCATCTCGCAATCAACTGTTGTGCAGAGTTGAGACCAGGGACAGAGTCGGTGTTAGCTGTTTGTGTTATTGTCAATGGTTGTGAAGTTTTGGAAGACCATACAGATGAGGAGTTTAGGAGCCACGTGGTTTGAGCATTTTTGTCATAGCCTCACTAGTGAGTTTCTGATTTATAAGTGACTGGATCACTTTCCTAACATTTCCACACAAGTCCTCGGACTTTTCCCCTTTGGAATTTAATTGACAATGTCTTTCATTTTGCAATGGTAGTCTGACATTTCCATCAATACTGCACTACTTGTCTGGTGTTGCAAGGTGTTTGTTAGCCATTAATGCTTTCATTGCGGTGAAGTGTTCATTGGTCAGCGGACATATATGTTTATTGGGTGTTGTGCGGTACTGTTTTTCATAATCTATTAGTTTGGCTTTCGGCCATCCGACCGACTCAGCAGACGCAAGTACTAACGTTGACATTTGATCAACTGTTTCAAGCTGTGGTTGCGACTCAATACTGTTATGTTTGGGGTTTATGCAGAATTATAATCCGTTTGCAAGTGTCTCAGTTTTAATTTTATTAAGTAGGTATGACAATAAGCGCCTCGCATATTTTTTTGGGTTGTCAACTACCGGGATAAAGTATGATAAATAATGTTTAGATTGTAGTGAAGTAAGAAAAATATATTCTGAAAATAACATCATTGAATGTAAGAAACAGAGTGTTAAATGTTATCATTATATATATATATATATATATATATATATATATATATATATATATATATATATATATATATATATATATAATCACCATCAAGTGTCTCGCCAGCTGGCGTATTCGTTCATGTCTCTTCACATATCTCAGTATTTGGTGCTCTCGATCAACGCTGCTAATGATATTCCTCCATGTCGCCGTCTCAGTCCATTGATCAACATTTCCCTTGGTCTTTCCCGCATCAATTTGATTTTTCCAGTCGTCACGATGTTCTCAAATGCTTCTCTTCCGATCACATGATCAGAGAAAGCTTTTTGTCTCATTCTTATTGTTGTATATAATGTTCTAGTTTCATTAGCCCTTTCAAGGCAGTCGTTGCTAGTTAGTTACTCTGTCAATACAAGGAATTTGCAACATTCTTCTCAGGAACCACATCTCTGTTGCTTCCTGATTTATTCATATGCATTACAAGATACATATCAACACTCGCCTTCTTACATGAAATGAGAGTGACTCTTCACATAAGATACCAACCCTTCATTTTCTGAAATGCAGATTTTGCCTACCCCATTCTGTTCTAGATGTGAGATGTGATGATTTGTCTAGATGTGAGGATGTATGTATGGGTGTGTATGTGAGGGATATGTATGTGTGTGTGGGGAATGTGTGTGTGCCAGTGTAAGAGAGAGAGAGAGAGAGAGAGAGAGAGAGAGAGAGAGAGAGAGAGAGAGAGAGAGAGAGAGAGAGAATTCAGTGCTCGCATGTCCTGTAACATGCCATTCCGTATTTTTTGTGTATTTTCATCTTTCACATTATCATTTTGTATGTATGACACTTGATTTTATCAAGTATAATATAACATTACTGTAATGTGAGTGAGAGCGTTAGTGAGAGAGAGAGAGAGAGAGAGAGAGAGAGAGAGAGAGAGAGAGAGAGAGAGAGAGAGAGGGAGAGAGAGTTGAATTGCATCACTAATTTTTAAGTTACAAAATGTATATGTACAATTTTTCTCCATTTTCTTTACAATTTTGCGACAATGCTCACGACAATCGTCACTGTATGTGTGTGTAAAGTGTGGGAGTTTGATCATAATAGTAGGTTGGGGGATCGGGGGATGTGTGTGTGGGTGGATTCGTGATGTGTGTGGGTGGGCTCAGGATGTGTGGGTGGGAGGGGTGGGTTTGTGTGGGTGGGTGTTGGATTGTGTGTGGGTGGGAGGGGGATTGTGTGTGGGTGCGTGCGAGATGTATGGGTGTATGGGGAGATGTGTTTGTGGGTGGGGATGTGTGTTTGTGTAGGTGGTTGTGGGTGAGTGGGTGGAGGAGGATATGTTGGTGGATGATTGATGGTGGGTTATGGGATGGGTGGGGGTATAAGTGGTGGGTGGGAGATGTGTGCAGGTGGGGGTGGTTGTGGGTTTGGGGATGTGTGTGTGGGTGAGGGATGTGTATGGGTGTGGGATGTTTGGGTGGATGGGTGGGGAGTGTGTGTGGGTGAGAGATGTGTGGGTGAATGTGTGTGGGGGTGTGTGGGTTTGGGGAGGGGTGCGTGATGGGTGTGGGTGATGGTTTTGGAGATGTGTGTGTGGGTGGGGGATATGTCTGGCTGGGTGGGGGTGTGTGTGGCTGAATGAAGGATGTATGTGTGGGTAGTGAGGGTGATTGTAGTTGGGGGATGTGTGGATGGGTAGGAGATGTGTGGATAGATGTGTGTGTGGGTGAGGGATGTGTCTTTGGGATGTGTGTGGGTGTGGTATTGTGTGGGAGGGGAGCTGGGTGTGGTTAAATGATGTTTGTGTGGGTGGGTGAAGGTGTGGTTGGGTTTGTGGGTGGGTGAAGGATGTGTGTGAGGGTGGGGGATGTGTGCTTAGATGGGTGGTTGGGATGTGTGAGTGTGGGTGGGTAGATAGGAGATAGGTCCTTTCAGGACCCATCCCCCACTGGTCCAAGTCTGACACCCAGCTCGTGCCTGTGGCTCCTAGTAGCTGTCAGCATGCGACAGCGGCCACCCCCCGGGCAACAGCTGTGAGAGGCTGGCTAAACCAGGCATGGGTATCCGATTTGGTGTCAAACCAAGAGGTACACTAGGGTATGCCTACCCAGCATGTGAAGACAGGATTCGGCAGACTGCGCGGAAGAAATCATTCCTGATTCAACGGGCAAGACGGCGTTTACCTGCAAAGCGTTGTGGAACGTAATGAGCACGGCAAGGCACGTAGAGCGCCCTGGTCATCCACTGCACCTGTATTCGTCTCCAATCGTCTCGACTTGTCTTGCCACTGGACTCAGATGGACTCAGGCGAGAGAGTGAGGTCGACGAATTGCGCAACTCTTCCTCACTTTAATCCAAGTCATCGCGCAAGTCATTCTTCATCCAACGTCACATATCTATTGGTCACCGATAAGAAAGAAATCCTCCAACGCTGGGCAGAGCATTTCAGCAAAATCTTAAATGCAACTTCCTTCTTCGATGATGAAACCATCAACTGCCTTCCTCAAGTTCCCACCAATGAGACACTTGGTGACCTGCCAACCATAGTGGAAATAAACAAAGCCATCCAGCAACTCTCCAGCGGCAAGGCACCTGGTCCTGACTCCATCCCAGCAGAGATATACAAGGCAGGTGGGCCGGTCCTAACAGAGCAGCTTCACCAAGTCTTCACAAACATATGGATGAACGAGACCATGCCACAAGATTTTAAGGACGCGTCAATAGTCCACCTTTACAAACGTAAAGGAAACCGCCAATCCTGTGACAACCACCGAGGCATCTCCTTGCTTTCAATTGCAGGGAAGATACTCGCCAGAATTCTTCTCAATCGCCTCACAGCCCATCTCGATCAAGGTCTTCTTCCTGAGAGTCAATGTGGCTTCAGAAAAGAACGTGGAACTGTTGACATGATTTTCGCTGCAAGGCAGCTGCAAGAGAAATGTCAGGAACAGAACTGCGAAATGTTCTCCACTTTCATTGACCTTACCAAGGCTTTTGATACAGTCAGCAGAGAAGGACTGTGGAAGATTATGGCAAAATATGGCTGTCCACGAAAGTTTGTCCAAATAGTGCGGCTATTTCATGACGGCATGCAGGCAAGAGTACAGGAAAATGGTGAACTGTCTGAACCCTTTCCTGTAACCAATGGAGTGAAGCAAGGATGTGTCCTGGCACCAACACTGTTCAGCCTCATGTTTTCAGCCATGTTGATGAATGCCTTCGAGAACGACGACATTGGAATAGACATCAACTACCGTATGGATGGAAAGTTATTCAATCTCAGAAGGCTGAAAGCTAAAACCAAAATTGACAGCGGCACCGTCAGAGAGCTCCTGTTTGCTGATGATTGCGCTCTATACGCCAACTCAGAGGCGGACATGCAACATAATGTTTCAGCTTTCTCACATGCCTGTGCCAACTTTGGGCTCAATATCAACTTGGAGAAGACTGTAGTTATGTACCAGCCAGCTCCAGGGAATAATCACACTGTGCCGAATATCAAAGTGAATGACCATAGACTAAGTGTTGTGGACAAATTCACCTATCTTGGCAGCACTGTGTCACAAGCTGCCACAATCGATGACGAAGTGAATGCAAGAATCTCCAAGGCCAGTGCAGCCTTTGGCAGACTGTACAAGAATGTATGGGACAGAACTGGAATAAGCCTGCAAACAAAGCTAAAAGTCTACAAAGCAGTTGTATTATCCACACTGCTATATGCTTGTGAAACCTGGACTGTTTATCAGCGACACGCTAGGAAATTAAACCACTTCCACACAGTCTGCCTAAGGAAGCTACTGAAGATTAAATGGCAAGACAAGATTCCAGACACTGAAGTCCTAGAAAGAGCATCCATGCCCAGTATCCACACTCTACTGATGAAGAATCAGATTCGCTGGGCTGGTCACTTGACCCGCATGCCAGATCACAGGCTCCCTAAACGAATTTTCTACAGCGAACTGCGTTGTGGTAAACGCTCCCAAGGTGGCCAGAGGAAACGTTTTAAAGACACTCTGAAAATTTCACTGAATGCTTTTGGAATTCATCATGACACCTGGGAGGCTGCAGCCAGAGACCGAAATTCATGGCGTGCATCATTGCGCAAAGGTGCAGTCATATGTGAGGCAACCAGGACTGCAAGAGCTGTGAAGAAAAGGCAGGACAGAAAAACCACTGCAGGAAATCCTCCTCCAGAGACGTCAAGCATTCTTTGCCCACATTGTCAAAGAACATTTCGAGCCAAAATAGGCCTTATCAGCCATCTTAGAACCCACGTCTCCACACCTTCAACCCCACTGGATGAAATGAATGGTCATCATCATTCTTGATGGACAAACAACAACAGATAGGAGATGTATGTGTTGATGAGTGGGTAAGGGATGTGTGGGTGTTAGTGGTTGAGGGATAAGTACGTGTGTCTAGGGATGTGTGAGGGGATGAATGTATGGGTTGTGTGTGCGTGGATGGGAGGTGTGTGTTTGTGAATGGGGAATGTGTTGGTGGGTGGGGATGTGTGTGAGGGATGTTTGTATGGGTGGGGAGATTGTGCGTGGGTGGGGATGTGTGTGTATATGGGTAGGGGTGTGTGGTTAAGGGATGTGTGGCTGGGTGAATGGGTGGATGGAGGATGTGTGGTTGGGTGGATGATGTGTGGTTGGGTAGAGGATGTGTGGGTGGGTGATTTTATATGAGTAAGGGTGTGTGGTTAAGGGATGTTTGGTTGGGGGATGGGTGGGTAGAGGATGTGTGGGTGGGTAGAGGATATGTGGGTGGGTGAGTGTGTGCAGGTTAGGAGATGGTGGGGGATGTTTGTAGGTGCGGGCTCGGGATCTGTGAGTGGGCTGGGGGAGATGGGAGATTATGTGGGTGAGTGCGGAATTTGTGTGTGGGTAGGTGCGGAATATGTGAGTTGACGGGGAGACATGTGTGTGGCTGAGGAATGTGTGTTTGGTTGGGTGGTTGGAGGTGTGTGGGTGGAGGAGGATATTGGGTGAGTGATTGTTGGTGGGAAATGGGACGGGTAGAGGATATGTGAGTGGGTGGGGAGATGTGTGGGTTATTGAATGTATGTGTGCTTGGGGTGTGGGTGGATGGGATGTGTGGTGGGTGAGAGGTGTGTGTGGGTGGGGAGATGTGTAGGTGTAGGGATGTGGTGGATGGGTGGGGGAATGTATTGTATGTGTGTGTGGTTGGGTGGGGAAGTTGGAGTGAATGGGGGATGTGTGGGTGGGCGGTGGATGTGTCTCATAACATAGTAATATGCATTGTTTATGTTTACAAAATTCATGTGACAATGTTTTTTTCCTATGCACTGTTGATGAAAGAAAGATGAATGATTGGAAGGGCCGAATGTAAGACGGGCCTGCGTGCCCAATTTGTTACCCTTTGAAAATAAAGTCTGTTCGTTCGTTCGTTCGTTTTGTTCTTAATCTATATTGTGCATCTTTTACCTGATGTTATAATTGCTCCAAGGAATTTAAAATTATCCACTTTGTTAAGAAGTGTCCCTTCTTTTTCAATTTCGCATTTTGGTGACTCTAATTATAGCCCAGTTACCCTTGTCTCTGTTTTATTCTTCTGTTTGTTGGCAATTGTCAAGATTACCTGCTGTATATGCAGCAAAATAATTTACATCTGAATTTGGTTTGGCTTCATATTTACCTACGCTATATCGATGACGCCATCGGTCTCACCGATGTGACAATGGCGGAACTCAACCGGTTCATAATTTTGTCCAGTATTTCAGTCGATCAATTTCACTTCAGAAATGTCTACCACTTTGGTCAATTTCCTAGATATCACCATTAATATTAATCAAACAGGTCTCACTACTTACGTATACTATAAGCCTAGTGACGCTCACGATTGCCTCTTATACAGTTCATCCCATCCCAAGAGTTTCAAAAGCTCTATCCAATATTCCAATCTACTTCGTCTTCGTCGTACCTATCAGGATGATAATGACTGCCAGGAAGAGAGCCCATGAAATGCTAGCCTATTTCCGTAAACGGGCGTACGCAGAGCACATTCTTATTGCAGCTTTTTTATTATGTACCATGGGTTTCGCGACACATATCTTTCACCCAGACAAAGCGACCTCCAAATAATTAACCCAAACATATTCTCACCTTTCAGCCACATGCCCTGGCGATCAAACATATGTTTCGCCCATGTGTTTCCGGGGCCCATACAGGGGAGCAAAGAATAGTAACACTGTTGCCTACCATGCACGTCGTAAGAGGTGACTAAGGAGGCTATGGTTCCGTCACCCTGCTACTGAGTGAGTGCGTGGCGCGACACTGTGAGCTGTGAATTTCGCGTGGAATGCTTTTGCATCTGTCCGCGGTTGTTTTTCGCGTGAACTGCATGTTCGGAACGATGTCGGCCGGCTGTTGCTGGATTGAGTGGTTTGCCTTTTCGGTTCACGAGTGCATTTTTCACGAGACTCCTAGGAGTCGTCGCTGTAGCTACGTTGTTCGTGCTTCGTGCGGCGCTTTCGGTGGGTCGCCCTGCAGAAAGAGACCGAGCCATAAGGGATAAAACCCCGGTCAATGAAGTCTTTCTGGTGAATGCCGTTTCATCGACGATGTGTAACAGAGCATCGTCTCTGTTAATAGCTTAGGAGGTGTTGATGGTTGGTGGTGTGCAAGCACTGGGCACGGTTGAGCATCTTAGGAAGACGTAGGGAAGAACGCTCAAGCCGTGACGCAGTGCTTAGGGTAGTTAGTTACCGCCTAGATCTGAAGAGGTAAACATCCTTTATATTCTGGAAGCATCATGTAACTTATTTTATACTTGTGGACTTATTATGTTGAATAAAACCTTATAAAAACACCATCGGGACTCATCTTATAATCGTCCCTGTACTGTCACAGAACAGATTTGGCGCCGCTTAACCAGGATTTGGACTTAGATGTCGCGGACACAATGCAGAAGTACTAACAAAAGACGCAGCACAACGAAGAACTTACATTGAACGCTTTTTTCTCGGCTTGCTGCCACGACAACAATGTATGATGTTACTGAGTGAATGCTGAATTGTATTAAAAGCAGTACTCAAAGGATGATCCAGACCAGCTGTTTGTCATCATGAACTGGAGTGACCTGACTGTCGTCACTATGCTGTGAGTTTTAATCTGCCGTTATCGCAGCCGTTAATTGACCTTGGCTGACTGAAGTGAGGTCACTTATTGGAGCTGTCGTTATTAACTACAAGAAGTTTGTGGTCAAGATTCCTACGAGCTGATGTAAAATATGAGTCAATGAATGCCAAGCTCAATTGCTGAGAGACCATGAAGATCGTCATTTCATCGCTTTGAAAGTTGTCAGCCGACACCAAGCTGACTTTACCCAAACCAAACTCAAGCTTATGAAGTTCGTTATGGAATGCGATTTACTTGCCTTGGTCTTTTTGGACGCGGGTGGGCATAGTGGGTTGCCGACTTGCTGAAAAAGAGAGCCTACTGTAATCGCTTCCTTTCTCTTAAGCTGTTTCAAGTCGTCTAGAAGTGCCATTTTTTTAACGGGTGAAGTCGTCTAGATGTGCCCTGTTATCGGGTGAAAAGAAGCCGCAAGTCTGGTGTGCCCAACCATGGGTGAAAGTGGAGTACTTCTCGCGCTAGAGAAGCAGCCAGAGTTGTCTGAAGATTGAGGTAACCACCAGAGATTGCTTTCCGCGGATCAAAAAAACCGACAGGACAACTAAAGGATAAGGTCGTCGTCTGGAGAAATTTAAGAATTACAGCTTCAAGTATCCTTATATACAAAGAACGGTATGTTGATTTTAGGACAATTATTATAAGTGTGTAATAATTAAATCGACCTTATTAGAATATGGCAAAGACGATATCAGGGTAATATAAGATAAAATAATGTGGCGTGTTAGATAAAATTGATTTCTTAATTTGAACGCTTAATCTTTGTAAGAAGAACAGTGAACAGTTGCTTACGTCCCTTGTTTAGTTTAAATGGGCCTATACAATTGTTGATATTTGTTGACTAAATCATTATAATTGTGAGTGTGATTATATGAATTGAATAGTAAATTTCAGCATATTTCAGCATGGCAGAAGAACAGGTTTTATTAACACAAGTGTTAACTGGAGTAGGCACAGCAATAGGCAGACTCAACACAGAAATAAAACTTCGCTGGAGATACATGCATAATTGAAAATTATTTCAGCAAAGCTCAAGACGAGGTTTTCTTACAGGTACCAAGAAATATATAGAAGAAGAAATAGGCATATTGTTTTGGCTTGGGATAAATTATAGAGACATGAGTATGAACTACCTACATACAGAATTAAATCGTATCAGTGCATGGTTGGGAGAGATAAAACTGGCAGTTAGTGAAGTAGAGAATTTTGTGGAAACGTTACAGAGAAGAACGAATAGACAAGAGGCTTATAGATTTAAGGTAGAGTGCAATGAAATAGTAAAGAATAATAGGAGACAGACAGTATCCAATGAAAACAGAAGACAACATAACGTGGTAAATAGGGACAGTTATGTTGAACCAAATAGGACTAAGTCCAGAGGCAGTTATAATAGACGAAGATACAGAGATAGACCTGAGAGAGACCTTTCCAGTAAACAACAGAGTTGGCTTTCTTATAGTGTGTCTGCTAGAAAAAGACGGGACGATTGGTTTGAGCAAAGACGGAGACAGTATTTGAAGTCAAGGTCGATAAACAGGGTAGAAAAGGTAAGTAGAAATTTAACTGCTCCTAAGGTGGTTGCGAATCTGACTGTCAGACAGGAAAAGAAGACGACGGTATTACTAAAGAAAAGAGACCAAGAGACTCAGACGCAAGTGATTGAAGTGGTAGAACGGAATACACAGACACAGGTTGATACAGTAGAAAAGAAAGTCCTGGTACAACCAGCCAACAAGATAACAAAAGCAAGTCAAACTGAGTTAGTTTCTCCTTATGGGAATTTAGAAAAAGGAGACACACTTGAAATTAGAGAAGACAGGCAGACAAGAACCAAAGATGTTAAAAGACAGGTGAGGAAAAGTATTAGGGAAAGGAATACAAATAGTATGATAGTTAATAGAGGTACGACGACTGGTATGTCAAGTTCCTCAGGTATAGACATTAAATTAATCCCTAAATGGTGTAGGAATGTTAGGTGTGGGAGTTCAGGTTATGGAACAGATATTTCCACCTCTACCGCATATTATAGTAAATACCGCGCTGCTGGGACAACTATGGATGCTGATAATTCAGAGAACGAGTTGACTATTAAGAAGAAGAAACGTAAAAAAAGGAGTGTCAGGAATTTCTTTTAACCCAGAATATACAGAAGAAGAAATGAAGAGATATAGAGGATATATGCTTTCTAGACCTGATTTATATACGCTTACAGATATTGAATAAGTCGAATTAGGAAATTTGATCTAGAGCTACGGGCTAGGTTTGATAGTTGACCGATAAGTGACGTGACGAAATACGTTGAGAGAATATGACTCCTTAATAGTGTGGGATGAAGTGATGAGGAGGTTAAGATAAAGTAAGTGAGTAGTTGACTGCCGGAGCGGTTTGATGTAGAAATTAGGTAGGACGGAGAGTAGTGGTTGGTTGTGATGATTGTGAAAAGCAGAAATAAGAAAGCAGTTGAATTGTGAAAGTCCTGTTGAGTATTGAAGTAATTCGTCTGGTTATGCGTTGTCCGTGCGTGAGTATAAGTGTAGACAAACAGGTGTTCGTCGCGCTGAGTGAAGCAGGAGTGAGGTTTTGAGACGCCGTCTAAGTGGAGTACATGGATAGAACGATGTCAGGCGATTGGTAGTAGTAACGCATGCATGTACGAGGCGTTTGGCATATCTTGTGTCACTGTGTGTGGAAGTAATCGACACGCTTAGGCTGTGGTGAGTAATTGTTAGAATGTTGAATTAGTGTCTAATTTTTTTTTTTTTTTTTTTTGGTAGGAGTAATAGTATAGGCACGTCAGGTTGTCGTGATACGAGAATAATGGTGAGATGAGAACGAGTTTGTTTGTACACAATGGTCAATGCATATGAGAAGTATAAATACGAGCGCCGCGCGAATATGCGAAGAGTGGCTGATAAGTGACGCTGATAAAACGTGGAGGATAGAGTAACTGAGTATGCGAAAATTGAGAAGTGGAAAGAAGATGATTGGAAATTTGTGATGTCTTTTGTTTAGAATGTCTGACGTTAGACAGAATTAATGAAAATTTTAAGACAGACTGACAGAAAGAGAGTTAACATTTTGAATGACGTTTCATAAAACAGATTTAGTATTGTTGGCAGAGACATGTCGAAGCAAGAATGCCTGATACAGAGAAATGAGAGAATATGGTTTGCCCAGTCGGAGTTAGGTTTGTCGTTAGTCGTGTGCGGTGTTGTTTATTGTTTCTGAAAGAGTTCCGATGAATAGGAGTAATCTTAAGTAGTACTGAAAGAGGAGTTATGTAAGTAAGAGAAGGAAAGAAGGTGATTAGCCAAATGAATATCGGAGTATTATAAATAGAGCACTATAGACTGTGTTCCGATAAGTGTGATTGGTTTGATTATCATCGCGGTGTGAGAACGCTAGGAGAGAATTGAGAATAGTTTAGAGTTGTTGTGGTGGGATATTGGAAAGGTATGATACGTTGGTTAGTTGCGTCGGGTAGACGAGAGACGTAAAATTAGAATCAGTTATTGACAAATATAGTAGATAGATGTATTGGTGAGGTCTATAGTAAATAGACAAATTTTTTATTGGGTGTAGCATTGTGGAGATACCGTAGTTAACGGTAACGTTTGAGAAGTGGTTGTAATTCTTGGTACAAATCCAAGGGAAACAACTAGATTAGGAAATGGCTGTGCCGAGTTACAATTTCCCTTACTGAGTAGATGAATTGGGGTGTGCTGAAATAGCCACACTACTTGGAAAATTGAGCAATTTTTGCTGTAGTTTACAGTAATTGTTTGGTTAGTATGGCAAGTGCAGTAGTGTCGCAGTAGGATAGTTTCGTAGAAGATGGAATGTTGTAAAGGGAAATAAATAATGCTTGACTTCCAGAAAAAACTACGGTCATTTGTTGATTAAGGATTTTGGTTGAGGGGAACAAATATTATTCCGCGCTATGATGAGAATATAGTCTGTAGGTAACAGATATATATATATATATATATATATATATATATAATTTTTGGGATTAATACAGGTTAATAATTGCCCTAGCAATGAGTTTTTTTTTAATGTTATAAGAGTAGCGGGATAGGCATAACTTGACCAATGTTGTTTGGCTACTATAAGCAATTGGTTTTAATTCAATATGATCTTTAAATGTATCATAAATGGTATGTTATATTATTTTTCTTTACTTGATTTGCTCCTGTAGAAATGATTATTGCCATTGAATGTTAGAATAGGATTGTTGTGTTTGTGTTTTCAGTCTTTTACGTACAAACTACTGGTCCGTAAAAGAGACCAGTAGTGTTAGATAACATTAGATATTTTCTTTTAATTTAAATTGATGCTTGTTTCATTTTGTGGGGATATATGAAAACATATATTTGAATATCAAGGGGGGGGGGATATTGTTCTGTTCTGATTGTATCTTCGATTATTCATGACTTATGCCGTTATTTAAGTTTGCCTTGTTTGAACATTGGCAGGTTACTTGATCAGTTAATTTAATTTTTTTTTTTTATTATCAGTTATGATGATTCTGTTTCTTATAATTGAGTTGCCGTTGACATTTAATTGGGTGAAGTTTTAAAACAGAAGCTAGTTAATAGAGTCCTTGGGAGTTCTGGATACATATTTACGTTCAGAAGATGTGGGACAAGTTTAAAACATGGATTTAGTGCCATTATGTAATGGAAATTTAATAAGCGACACGAGATTGCTGGGTTGTAGAAGAAGTAGAAGTGAGTAACGTGCTGCGCCAGACAGCGTGAAGACAAATAGTAAAACATGAATTGAATGCCATGTTTTACTCCGAAGAATAACTATATACTGTGGATATCAGTACAATAGTAAAGGGGGGTAAGTGTGTTAGTGAGAAATGAACGTTGTTAGTGTGGAGTGCTGTAGTCACAGCGAACATAGATTAAATAACATGAGGTTTTGGTGGTCCGTGATATATGGACTGAGAAAGAATAACGTTGATTGCAAGCAGTGAGGGGTTAGAAGGTCACAGACATGAGTTCAGTGGCGGTATTTTGTTGCTGTTGATAGCGGCATAAATTGACAGGTGGAAGTTTTAGGTGAAATGCCCATAATAAATGGACATTAGTGGATTGCTGAAGTTTTCGGCGAGATTAATAAGGAATTGTGAGTGAGGTATAGTAGAGATTTGGTTATGTTAGGTAATGTTTATAATGTTGTCTTGAGTGATAGGGCCCACAATGGACCTTTTGATTGGTGTACTGTCTGTAATATATAGACATTTAGGAGTGAATAATGTTTTTTATTTGAATTGGTTGGTTTCCTTTATTTGATATGAGGGGAAAGAAAATGCGTCTTCAAAACTTGGGGGGGGGGGGTGGGGGGTATGATATCCTGTTTTGACTTCGTTGATTCATGATTTTGGTTGAATTGTCTTGAGTATTGAATAGTATTTACCCTTGTTTAACAAATAACTTGAAAATTTTGTTCACAAGTTTTCTTTAGAATAAAAAGTAATAAGACAGGCCCTTATGTAAAACCTTTCGTTCAGAAAATGGTTGACAAACGACTGAAGACTAGAAGAGAGACACATTCTTCTTATGAGTAATAAGTTCATGAGTACCTTATGATAGTAAGAAGGCGGCTGCACCAGTCAGCATTAATGGTTGGATTATGGGGGGTTAATTAAATGCCATGTTTGGATGAAGGGGGTATAAAGCTGATAGAAATATATGGTTCTGGGAGGTTGAAATAAGAGCTGCATTAAGTCAGCATTGATTGACGGTATATGGATTGGATGCCATATTATAAACGTGACTAACGTCTATAGCGGGTGTAAAAAGAGATTATGATAGTTGGAAAATATAAGAAGTTGGGGAGTGGATATTAAGGGGGCTGTAGGTAGCAGCACATATGGTTTGGTACAAAGTTAGGACAAGAATGCTTGTCATGGGATGTGAGTGTGTAAAATATAGGAGCTGTGATAAACAGCGTTAATTAATTTACAAAATGTTCATGGAAAATGAACATGGTTAATGATTTCATGAGCGGACTTAGGACAGGTGAAATATGGTCAGAGGTGTAGATGCCGGCACAAATATTAAGTATATGGAAGAAATTTTGGATCAACTTAATTTATAACGAACAGAGATGTAGATGTGTTTTCGAAAAACTTTTATTTGTAAAAGTTTTTACGTTTGCATGGGAGGTAAATGTGATTGTTCTTGACTACTTCTTTATATCTTCATAAACTGGGTGCGCACCTCTTCTTTTCTATTCCTAACCCCATCTTTTCTGTCTATCCTGTGTTGTGTTGTTGATGTTGAGAAAGAATGAGAAGTTTCATAACGCAAAGTGTATACCAACGATTTTTATGAACCATTATATATATGAATTGAAATATCATTATGACCTATGTTTTTGTAATGAAACGAAGAAGAAGTATAACTTCATGACATAGCGGGTAGCTATAAGAGAGTATTATAAGAGATAAGAGAGTATTATAAGAGATAAGAGAGTATTATAAGAGATACGAGAGTATTATAAGAGATAAGAGAGTATTATAAGAGATCAGAGAGTATTGTAAGAGATAAGAGAGTATTGTAAGAGATAAGAGAGTATTATAAGAGATAAGAGAGTGTTATAAGAGACAAGAGAGAATTATAAGAGACAAGTTCGAAGGATGTAGAGGTAAAGTTTATTTAAGATGACTTGGACAAATAATATTGGGGTTAAGGTTTTAATGAGGGAAAGAATAATTAGAATAAGTAGGTTGGGGATTAAGACTTTTGAGGAAAAGTCTTTTTAAAGAAAGGGAGGTCTGTAACAGAGCATCGTCTCTGTTAATAGCTTAGGAGGGGTTGATGGTTGGTGGTGTGCAAGCACTGGGCACGGTTGAGCATCTTAGGAAGACGTAGGGAAGGACGCTCAAGCCGTGACGCAGTGCTTAGGGTAGTTAGTTACCGCCTAGATCTGAAGAGGTAAACATCTTTTATATTCTGGAAGCATCATGTAACTTATTTTATACTTGTGGACTTATTATGTTGAATAAAATCTTATAAAAACACCATCGGGACTCATCTTATAATCGTCCCTGTACTGTCACAGATGAACTGTATTTTTCCTGGAGGACTTTTGTGTTGGCAATTTGGCGGCGGCATTATGCGCAGTGTACCAGTGCGGGCTGTTGGCTTTCCGACACTCCTGTCTAATCCATTGTTCACATAGGGCAGTGAGGAGCATTTTTTTATATTCACTGGCACAGGAACGGAGCAATATGGGGACGACCCGTTGCCGTGAATTTGGAACAGCGACTAACTAACTAACTAACTAACTTATGTTTCTCCTGTACTGGTCAATACTGATATCGTGAGGTGTTTCCAAGCGAATCTATGGTAATCTTTCGCCAAAACAAATATCTCAGAGACCACCTTAATCACAGTCACCTCCCTACAGTAACTTCATCTGTGGATACATTAAAATATCACGAGAAGACGTGATTGACATACGCGTTGGTTGCATAGGCTTTACAGGACGTCAAGGTCAACCCCATAATTTTTTGCTGTTTTTTAATGTTTGGCAAGTTTACGTTCAGTAGTTTTCATTGTTTTCTGAACGACCGGCACTCATACCATTTTATAAATAAAAACCTTTCGCAAGGCGACCTACTGCCAAATCTCCGGCAGCTGTGTAGCGAACGTTGTATGCAGGGTTACGAATTGCATCCATAACCTCTTCGCCACAGAGCAGGTTGCTTGACATGCCTACACGTTATTCAGACACAGGCAATTACATTTCCCTCGGGCACATTTTCCGCGAAAAACTCATTTACATGCATATCCCGTAACCTAATATATGTTTTTTTTTTTTTTTTCAAAAGACGTAACATTAAATATATCGGACAGACTAGTAGACGCCTGGCCGACCGCTTAAGTTACCACCTTAGGATATTATTCAAAACTTTGTCAAACCCGTCTCTAACCATTTCAATATTTCTGATCATAATGGATTCGACGATGTATTGTGGATCGCAGCGTTGAAGCCATGCTTCTCTAATAACTTAATCAGGCTTAAGAATGAAAGCCAATTAATAAACTCTTTGGGATGCATCCATCAAGCGGGAATTAATACTGTTGTAGATGCCACTGTATATTTCTGCTGACTTCCCTGTAAATAATCATTTACGAGTATGACTCTTTGCACAGCTTTAGCTCCACATTTTCTTATTTGGCACCTTTCACATATGAACTTCTGCGCCGCCTTCCTAAGAACAAAATATGTTTGTTTCAATATTATTAAATTTTATTATTTCATGTTTATCTACAGGTCGGTTTGTGTTGTTCCTGATGAAGAATAGTACAATCTAAACGTTGTTAGTTGTGTCGTAGCATACATATTTATATTTTAATATTTTAAATTGTTTTAAAAAATATTCAATATATGATTTACGTTTACCGTTTTGGAGTTCGTTGTAAGGTTTGTAAACCATGTCTGTGTTTATTATATCATCTTTAGTTTGTTTAGTATATCTTTGGTTAGTATATCACTTTGCGAAGTACTTACACATACTTATTGTCATATCCTGCTGCAGTCTTTACGTGTCTTTTCTATTTGTGAAACTAGCCAGCAAATACACCTCAGACATATATTTGGATATTAGTCATGTTGATTTAACGTTAGTAATACAAACTATAATGAAACGGGAAAAAAAAAACAGTATGCACTGTTAATGGCATTTGAACATTCAGAATATATTATTTAAACATTTCTGAAACAACAGCTTGCAACGCCACATATCATGGTGAAAATTGTGCTCTGCCGTGTAGCTCGAACTGTACTGACCAACTCTGCAATGCCACAAGTGGACACTGTCATTCATGTTTGATTGGGAAATCTGGTCTATTTTGTGACAAAGGTAAAGTTTGCTTTATTTGCACGTATTTGCTCATTGTGTTTAGTTTACAACAAGCAGCAACATAACATGATTGTGATTCGCAAAATCATCTAACGCATTTTTGTCTTACTAAATTCTGAATAACGAAGACACAAACCATAGAATGTACGATTTATTGCCTGGCATATTTCGCTGCATCTCGTCAGGTACATACTGCAGAATTCACACAACGTGGAGTAAAATAACTAGATACATCGTCCATGCTGAAATATACACATGTTCGCACAGTAATATCTAGGAAGATATGCACCCAGGACACACTGACAGAGGACATTGAAACTCTGAAGAATGTCTTACACCTGAATAGTTACTCCACAGGATTTATAAAGCGCCACTGCCCACAACCGAAACCAAAATCAGACGTAACTACAGTCCCTAAGCTCAGGGTATTTATCCAGCTAATCTTTAGCGGGATGACGTAATACAATGTCTACAGGATCCTCTCATTATAGCAGGCGGCCGAACATTCTGAGCTGCAGCCCCGGTTATTAGGTACAGTACCACACCTTTTCCTACCTCAGCAGTAAAATAATCTACCCCTCTGTACGCCACATCAAATTGCATTTACCAACTCACATCCAGGTGCCAGTCTACTTACATCGACAGAACAGAGAGGCAGCTACACAGCAGTGTTATTGAACACATACCAAACTAGTTTGACAAGATATTACACACAGGCGATGGGATCATGGGACGGCTGATACACCACAATGATAAACTTCCGGTGTTGTCCATTACACGCCATGTCTTGGAAACCGGTCAAGTAATTAATAGAGACAGAGTTTTTCGTTTTCGCGTGTTATTTCATAATCAATATTGTCGTTTGTTACATTTTCCAGAAGCCCTAATGATTCATCTACATAGGCCAATTCTGTGCAAATAGAAAGACATAGTAGTCAATTTAAAATTACCATGGTAAACATGTGTATATTTCAGCTTGGACAATGTATCTAGTTATTTTACTCTACGTTGTGTGACTTCTGCAGTATGTACCTGACAAGATACAGCGAAATATGCCAGGCAATAAATCATACATTCTATGGTTTGTGTCTTCGTTATTCAGATTCACAACGGGAAAACATTGTTTTGATTTACTAATTTTTGCCGTTAAACATTATCTTGAGGAATTTATGTTTCAGCACCGCTACTTGTGACTCTTTTTCTGTTTATGAACAAATACATTTATATCATTTTGATTGATCTCTCGTAGGTTCATTAGTTAAACATTTGTTACTTTAATATAATTACTAATCCATTATTTTTTTTTTCTTTATTGATACGATTGATCCGAAAAAGACATTATACGATAATAAGTCCTTAAATTGTATGTCGTTTTACATCGTATCTGATAATTTGACGAAGTTTGTATTACTAATTGATTATCTGTTGCAAAGCTATTTAAACTTTCCTCATAATCTCCCTCTCTCTCTCTCTCTCTCTCTCTCTCTCTCTCTCTCTCTCTCTCTGTCTGTCTGTCTGTCTGTCTGTCTGTCTCTCTCTCTCTCTCTCTCTCTCTCTCTCTCTCTCTCTCTCTCTCTCTCTCTCTCTCTATGTCAGATCAGAACAGTACCCTTTCAGTTCTCAGACTTTCATTGATATCCACGGGCATTAACCTTTGTGGTACCTGGACCCATACGAGAGACAAAGAATTGTAATATTTTCTATCACCAGACATGTCGCGAGAGGTGACTAAGGAGGGTTGGGACGATACTGACTCGCCATTCTCGAAGAATACCATAGCTGCAAAATCCAACATTCGGTTCAGAAGAGCAATTATCTCGGAGGTAGGGCGCCCGTCTCTAACTCACATCGGAAAAGAAACATTTTACGAAATAAAAAACTAGAGGTGCTATACCCCGACCTTCCCTGAATCTGGAGTAGTAGATCCGTCGATTTGCCTTCCCATAAATCTATCATGAAGTGTGTGCATTTTGCGCACGTTATACCTCCCTCGGTAATTAGAAATTAGAAAACGAAGGCCCAATAGGAATAGCTGGAATAAACAACCTGTGGATGGAGATGTGGTGATGACGTTACCATGCTTTATCTTCTGCGTTCATCCAGAGTGTTTTTTCGGATGTAGTTGCGTTCCGTCTGTTTATTTGCGCCTTTCTGGGCGCTTCGAAGGACATTCCACTCTCACTCGGACGTGTTTGCTTTGTGCTTGTTTATTTGCGCCTATATGCCGACACATCCTACTTCTGCTGGCGTTTGTTGACCGGGTTAACCTTCCCAGGTGTTTCTAAGGACTTTCCACTCTCACTGTTGTGGTGTCGCCCACATACCAGCTGGTCAAATTAGAACGACCGAAGACATCACGATCAACTCTCAAGGGCATTCCCTGCCATCCACGGAGGTTTCCATAATTGCTGAGCCGACACATAACTCTCTGGTACTCTGCTCACCCAAGTTAAAGGGTTTAAAGTGTAATCATTCCAATGACGGGGCCTCGATAGGGTTCCGTATTGTTACTTTTCGTCACTACCTCCCCATGCCAGGAGTGGGTAGGTTGTGCGCCTGCTGCCTTCCTTGGATGTGGTAGCTGTTTCTCATGCTTCCTGACCCTGCTTCGGCTGAACAATGTCCTAGATACTACATGGAAATTCCATGGCAGTGGACTGTCCTTCATAACTACACGTCCATGCATGTGACAAATGTGTGTATGCTTCGCTGAATACTAAATAGATAATCGTGATTTAATGAAGTGGAATGTCTACTAGGAGCACACGACAGTCGTGTGTAGAGTAAGTGTACATTCGTAGTTCATCTTTCAGGAAAATAAAGGAAACATACTGAGCTGCGCTTTTTTATAGAAACTGGCGCTCTGTTTGGAACCCGCTGCTCTACGTGAACAGAATTCACTAACCAGAACCACGATCATGGAAGAAAAAGTGCACCACTCTACGAGAGCTGTCTGAGGTCACAATGTCTGAAGTCTACGGGCTGTATCTTACTCACTCTAGAAGAAGAGCACGTGATAACTGGATGTTCCATATACTTAAATGAGGCTGAACAACCATGTGCAGAATGCGATGATACCATGGTTGAGCTCAGTATCAGATCATCATGTATGGAATCTATATTCACGGAAGCCTCATCAAATAGCAGAAAATGCACATATACTACATCTACATTCCATTTAGGGTGTGTGTGCATGTAATTGTTCTTAAAGCACCTAATGCGACGCACGAGATGTAGACGGAATGGCAACGATGACTTCGAAACATTGAGGCTGTAGAATGCCCAACGAATGCCCTATCCAGGAAGACTAAATCGGTTATCATGATATGATGTAGTATAGCCAATCATCATTTGCAATTCGTGCGTGCTGATGATTCGCCATCTCAAGCGATCACCAGAGTTGTGAATCAGCTCAGTGTTCTTGTCTGGACCATATGACGTGGCCAAACCATCCAGGTATTTACTTCTCTGCCTTTCTCCTGTTTCCTTTCCCTCGATCTTGCCAGTTGTCACAAAGTTCTTCAAAGTAGTTTTTCTAATAACGTGACTAAACAATTGTGACTGTCTTATGACTATTTTCTCTAACCAGTGTATGGTTTTCATTGCTTTCTTGTAGGACTTGGTAATTAGTTTTTCAACCTATACCTTTTATTAAATTATACAAATTATATGTAGCACATCAACACTCTTTTTTTCGTTGAAAACGACATCTTTTTATTGGTCAGTGTGTTTTCCATCTTGCCAGAGGCTACCTTTGCCATGTCGATTCTTGTTCTAATCTCTTCAAGATATCTTCCATCAGATGTTATAACTGTTCCGAGATAATTGTACCTATTCACTTGTTTAAGAATATTCCCATTTACGTATATATTAAATTGTGGTATTTCCTTCTTCCTAGTGACCATAATCCATAATCTTCCATAATCTGTGTCGCCTTACAGTTTAATTCTAACCCTAATTGTTCACTGAGTGCAACAACCGCATCTATTAATTGTTGCAGATCCTGCGCATTGCCTGCAATCGATATTGTAGCATCCACATATCTAATGATATTGATGTTACGTCCCCCAATGATGATTCTTTTCATATCTTCTACATTTCTGAAAATAGTTTCACCGTACAGGGAAAACAGATCTGGAGACTTTACACATCCCTATCTCACACCTCTCCTTTTAGGCTGATTTTGACCTACTTCATTATCAATCTTTATGGCAGCTTGTTGTTTCCAATACATATTTTTTTACAAGTCTAAGGTCTTCCCAATCATTTTGTAGATCTGCAAGTATCTTCATCATGTTCATGTGTCTTACTTTATCGAAAGCCTTTGTGTAGTCAGTAAAGTAAAGATTTAGGTTTCTGTTTACTTGTTAAGAGCATTCAAGTAAAGTTTTCAGTATATACAAACCATTTAGTGTCCTCTTGCCTTCTACGAGACAATATTGTTCTTCTCCTATTTCCGGTTGTATTTCCTTCATGACTCTTTGCATGATGATTCCTAACTGTGGTGAGGCTCATAATACTAATTGTTCAATGTTGATCACATTCCAAAGCTCATGATTTCTCCGGAGTTGCAATAAATATAGGAATACATAATTCAAGATTCATATCTCCAGTAACATATATTGTATTCAGCAGTCTGTTGACTTGGTCTATTCCATATTCTTCTACGGCATTGATCATTTCTGTTGTGATGTTATTTGGCTCCAGGGTCTTGCCATATTTCATATGGTTAAGAATTTTCTTAACGTCCATCTTTAAATTTGATGGCATTCATTATTATTCCGTATATCATATTGTTCTCCTGTATCATCATACAGGCTTTTCATATAATCTGACCATGCATGTAAAATATGATTTTTCCATCTGTTGTTTTGAGGCAGCCTTTTGATGAAAGTGTTCTTTTATTAGTAAGCTCCTGAATTCTTTTGTGCATTTATTTGGTATTTTTACTGTTGTATTGTTTTCCAATGTATATGCAATGTTACTCAAGCCATTCTTCTTTTGCCTCTTTACATAATGTTTTGACATTTCTGTGAATCTCTTCATATTTGTCAGGATTATTTTTGTTGTCTTCTTGTTTCATTTAGTCGTAACATTTCTTCAGTCATCCATTTCATATGACCTACTTCTTTGGGATAATTGTTTCTGCTGCCAAACTGATTGAATTCTTCAACTTTTCCTATGTATAATCCACATCTTGAAATAAGATCTTTAGATCAGCATTATATGAAATATGTTCTGTACCTCAATATCAAAATTGTCTTGTATTTCCTTGTCATTTTTTAATGTTTACATATCATATTTAGTGTTTCCTGGTGTATACTTGACATTCTTTAACCTTACCTCTAGTGCAACTGTGATCACTGTAACAGTCTGCATTTGAAAGTCTTTTTTGCGACTATTAACACATTTCGAAATGTTTTGCTAATCAAGATGTAACCAATATGGTTTCTAATCCTACTGTCAGGACTTCTCGATATCAATAATCTTTCAGGTGTTTCCTACAATCAGTTCATGCCCTTTTGCTCATTCTACAAGTCTGTATCCTCTCTCGGTTCAATCTCCCAAACCATTTTTACCTACTGTACCTCCATCGCCTTGATTTCCTACTTTAGCATTGAAGTCACGCATTATGATGTTTGTTTCTGAATATTTTTTTTACATTTCTTCAAACCAAGTTCCATGACATTATACAATTGCTCTACACTATCTTCACTGATTTCTCCGGTTGGGGCATATATTTGAATGATATTTATGTTACAAGATCTACCACCTTACCTTCGAGTTTAAAGAGTGCCGCAAATATTTATCATGGTGGTGTCGACAGGCAGAATCCAATCTTTGAAATCTTGCTTGGAAACCTCACGAACATGACTGAAATGAGTGTGCGGCTTGTTTACGAGCGTAGAAATTTGTTCACCACTCATCACCTAAGTCGTACAAGAGTGAAGACGGAGGCGGTGGGTGTTGGAAAACAAATAACGAGACTCATCCCTGCTAATTGCTGTTTTTCTAATTAGGTCTTGCTCTGTTACTAGAGCTAACACGACATTCGTTCTGACTAGATGCTGCACGATTCTGGGCCTGCGCCCAACATGGATTTTGTAAATAACTGAAGGTGAATATCTTCAGGGTAACTTTGTTTTTATTACACTAATTGTGTGTGGGTGAATAGCTCGCCTGCGTCTGCAATTTTACACTTAAATAACTCTTTATGGTAATTTTGGTATGGTTGGTCTAATAATTCATACTAACAATAGCACACAATAGCACGCTTTTGTGTACACACACACACACACACACACACACACACGCATGCATGCACGCACACACTCACACGCACACCATCAATCCATCCATCTATCATGTGCCATGCCGATAAGCGTGGGCGGTCATGTTCTGCCATCTCACTCGATCCCAGAGTCGTGGATAAGCTCCGTGTTCCTGTATCGACCATGCCATGTGGCCAAGCCATCCATGTATTTACTTCTCGGTCTTCCCCTTGATCTCTCCCCTTCGATCTTGCCAGTTGTCATCAAGTTCTCCAAGTCATTTCTTCTCATAAAATGTCAAATTATTTTGAATGTCTATGTCAGTGGTTCTCGACCTTTTTTGGACGGTGCCCCCCTTCACCATATTTTCAGAACGTCATTCCCCCCTTTCGTATTTCCTACCTAAAATTCCGCCCCGCCCCTACACTGTGTTCGTAATAATGGAAGCTAAATTTAATAGCACATACTAAAACAATTATAGACGTCCACATAAAACATGATTTGTGAGTCTACTTACTTTATAAACTGAATTTTAGAAGGGTGAGACGTTCAGAACCGTACAGTATGAAGGGAAAAACAATATCACGTAATCGGTTCTTGTTTTAACTCGATCTTAAAATAATCTTAATTCCCCCCTGGAAACCCTAAAATGCCCCCTCCTCCCCCCTCCCCCAGAGGGGAATTCCCCACCGGTTGAGAACCACTGGTCTACTGGTCTACGTCTAATGACTCTAATCAGTTTTCGATCATCATTTGTTTCTTGAAGGACTTGTTCATTTGTTTTTCTGTCTGTCCATGGTATTCTTTGCATTTTCCTCAGAAACCACATGTCCACAGCCATCAGATAATTTTCAGCTTGACTGCTCATTGTCCACGCTTCACATCCATACAAAAGTGCAGGTTCTATGTACACTTTATAACTCTTTTTCTCGTTTCAATTGATATCATTTTATTGGTCAGTATATTGTTCATCTTGCAAAAGGCTACCTTCGCAATGGCAATTCTTTTTCTAATCTATTCAAGACATCTCCCATCAGATGTTATGACTGTTCCGAGATAACTGTACTGATTCACTTGCTTAAGAATATGCCCATTTACTCGTATATCACATTGTGGTATTTTCTTCTTCCCAGTGACGACTATAATCTGCGTCTTCTTACTGTTCAGTTCTTACTATTTACACACACACACACACACACACGCACGCACACACACACATATATATATATATATATATATATATATATATATATATATATATATATATATATATATATATATATATATTTCTATCATATCCCAAGGGATCGACCAGGATCCTATTTAGTTCCCATATCTTTACCTAGCTCATGTATGGCTCCACGAATACCGCTTGTGTACGGAGGTGGCCACACCACGGGCAACAGTCTTGGCTGACTGGCTAAACTACATGAGTGAAGTAGGGGTAATATCCTACTAAGGGAATGTCCATCCCTAGTACATAAAGACTGGGACGGTGGAGAAGGCGGATGAATCTAAATAGATCAACGGCTTCGAAAGCGAAACAGCAGAGTGTGTGAAGCGAAACACATGAGGCGTG
This sequence comes from Cepaea hortensis, assembly GCA_963921405.1. Lineage (NCBI taxonomy): Eukaryota > Metazoa > Mollusca > Gastropoda > Stylommatophora > Helicidae > Cepaea > Cepaea hortensis. The sequence continues at coordinate 135,886 of CAWUFQ010000606.1, forward strand.
TTCAGTACACAATAGTGAACATGGCTGGCCATCGTGAAAAAGATTGGGACCTCACCATGCAATATCCCAAAGACAGCAATGGTTATTCAACAACAAGAAAAAAGCGATACAGGTAATTCTTGGCCCCCTGGAGATGAGCCTGTTGTAAATGTTCACAGGGAAGAGACAACTCCTATAGTGAATAAGGAAGTGCATAATGACGACTGCATCACAAATTCTTTTGCATTCTGACAATACCTACCTGAAAAGTAGAAGGAGAAGTCTGAGAATTGGTATGTGGAATGTACGCACCTTATATCAAGCAGGGAAGTTTGATAACCTTATTGCAGAGGCAAAAAACATGAATTTAGATATCTTATGCGTATCTGAAACAAGATGGACAGACACAAGTTATATAAGGAGAGAAGATTATGTATTCATTAATTCAGGAGGAGATCATCACGCGAGAGGAGTAGGAATTTTAGTAAAACGAGATTTAGAGAAAAATATTAGTGGATTCTGGACTCATAAAGATAGTATAATACTTCTCAAAATTAAGACAAGACCATTCAACATAGTAATTCTTCAGACATATGCTCCGACAACTGACTATAGTGATGAACAGCTAGAAGAATACTATGAAGAACTACAACAAACACTGAAAGTTGTAAAATCATCAGAGGTCCTAATTGTCATGGGAGACATGAAAGCAAAAGTCTGAAAAAAATAAATATAAGCAGATAGTAGGGCAATATGGTATGGGAATTTTCTTTGGAGTGAACTAGGCAGGCCGAGAATCTGAATCGCAGGCTGTAATACCAATGCACCAGGTACTAATAAAAAGAAAAATAGAAACATCAAGCTACGGCTTGCAACCTGGAACGTGAGAACCATGTGTCCAGGATTTTCCACTGACTTGACAAATATTAACGATGTGAGAAAATCGGCTGTGATTGATGCCGAACTTAATCGTTTTAACATTGATATTGCTGGCCTGCAGGAGACTCGCCTCGCGGAGGATGGGTCTCTCAGGGGAAACAATTACACCTTTTTTTGGAAGAGTAGAGAGCAGGCAGAAAAAAGGCAACACGGTGTGGACTTTGCAGTGAAGAATTCGCTACTGGGAATGACTGCAATTCCAGCAGGAGGAAATAAAAGACTATTATCCTTGCGCTTGGCAACCTCTTTTGGTGTTACCACCATTATTACTGCATATGCACCGACACTCGATTCCTCTGATGATGTGAAGAATTCGTTCTATGAGGAGTAAGACTCCGTGATCAAGGCAGTTCCAAAATCTGACTACATTTATATGCTCGGTGATTTCAATGTTCGTGTGGGCAAGCACTCGAGTGCATGGCCAGTGTGCCTTGGAAAATACAACATCGGTCGCATGAATGAAAATGGGCAAAGGCTGCTGAAGCATTGCAAGAGTAATGATCTATGTATTACAAACTCCTTTTTCAAAACAAATGTGCTGCATAAGGTCACATGGAAACATCCAAGATCCGGCCACTGGCACCAGCTGGACTTCATCATCACACGGAGACAACATCTGGACCATATATCATTGACTCGAAGTTACCACAGTGCTGACTGTGATACGGATCATTCTTTGGTTGTTGCAAGTGTTAGACTGAGACTAAAGAGAATCTACACAGCTAAACACAAATCTAGCCCCAGGATTAATATTATTAACACTCACGATCCTGAAAAGTGCTTTCAGTTTCAACAGCAACGTGAAGAAGCTTTCACTGATACACCAGAAAATTGTACAGTAAATGAAAAGTGGGGTAAACTTAAGGAAACTCTTTATAAAACTGTGGTAGGGGTTTACGGCACTATGGATCATAAGAGGCAGGACTGGTTTACAGCAAACAGCCAGACTCTGCAGTCCTTGATTGATACGAAGAAGATAGCTCTCTTAAGAAACAAGGAAAGACCAACGCGTAACACTCTGAATGAGCTAAAGCAAGCTAGGAAGGATGTGCAAAAGGCTGCCAGGAAGTTTGCAAATGATTATTGGATCAAGTTATGTGAGTCTATTCAAATCGCAAGTGATAAGGGAAACATCAGAAGAATGTATGAAGGAATAAAGAAAGCCTGTTGTCCAATTCCCAAAAGAAGTCCACCATTGAAAACCTTGACTGAAGAAATCATAACTGATAAGAAACAGCAGATGGACAGATGGATAGAGCACTATTTGGAGCTTTACTCAAGTGAGACCAAACTAGCGAATGATGCCCTCAACGCCATAGAGGCTCTACCAACTCTTGACCACCTGGATACACTTCCCACCATAACAGAAGTTAAGTGTTCTATAAATGAACTTCCTTCTGGCAAGGCTCCAGGTAAGGATGGGATTCCAATAGAGGTTATCAGGAGTGGGCAAGACACACTCACTCTACAGATCCACCAGCTAATAGAGCTATGCTGGCGAGAAGGACAAATCCCACAGGATTTCAAAGATTCAAGCATCATAACACCGTACAAGAACAAAGGCTATCGGAGCGACTACAATAACTACAGGGGTATCTCACTTCTGTGTATTGTTGGAAAAGTATTTGCCAGAATTGTTCTGCGCAGACTTCAAGTCCTAGAAGATCAAGTCTACCCCACAGTGTGGCTTTCGGAAGAACCGGTATACCATTGATATGATATTCTCATTGCGACAAATGCAAGAAAAATGCCGTGAACAGAATCAACCACTGTTTATTGCCTTCATCGACCTCACAAAGGCATTTGATTTGGTCAGTCGTGAGGGTCTGTTCAAGGCACTAAAGAAGATTGGCTGCCCACCAACTCGTCTGTCCATTGTGGAATCGTTCCACACAAGCATAAAGGGTATAATCAAGTTTGCTGGTGCAACTTCTGAAGAATTTGAAATCAAAAGTGGAGTTAAGCAAGGTTGTGTATTAGCTCCCACCCTCTTTGGAATATACTTTTCACTTCTACTGAAATATGCCTTTCGTGATCAGGATGGTGGTATATACATTCACTCACACTCAGATGGCGGCCTCTGCAATGCTCAGAGATTGAAGGCCAAGACCAAAATTAGGAGGGTACTGATCAGAGAGTTGCGTTTTGCAGATGATGCTGCAGTTACGACCCACTCTGAGAACGAATTGCAATGTCTACTATCTGCATTCTCCAATGCTTGTTCTGAATTTGGTTTAACAATTAGCAAAAAGAAGACACAGATTATGTCACAAGGTGCACATGCGGTACCATCAATCTTAATTGACGACACCGAACTAGAGATGGTAGACCATTTTACATATCTAGGATCAGTGGTAAATAGCAAAGTATTCCTAAATCAGGAAACCAACATCCAGATTGGTAAGGCAGCAACAATAATGAACAGGTTAAGAAAAAGAATCTGGGAGAACAGAAAGCTTATTATCATAACAAAAGTCCTAGTCTATCACGTCTGTGTCCTTAGTACTCTTCTTTATGACAGTGAAACCTGGACAACTTGCTCACACCAAGAGAAACGCTTAAACAGCTTTCATATGCGGTGTCTGCGAAGAATTCTTGGTATTAAGTGGCAAGACAAAATCACGAATACTGAAGTATTGGAAAGATCAGGTTGTGTGACGGTTTATTCCATGCTCAGTCTTCGTAGACTTAGATGGATAGGACATCTTAGGAGGATGGATGATGGTAGAATACCAAAGGACATCTTTTTTGGTGAATTACAGATGGGTAAGAGATCTCAGGGTCGGCCACTACTACGATACAAAGATGTGTGTAAGCGGGACATGATTGATACAGGCATTGATAATGCACAGTGGGAGCAAGTCGCCGAAATCATGAGAGAACGAGATACACCACACAAAAATACAGATTTTATCAATTACCGCAGACTAAGAAATAAAGTTTATGAAATGCGTAGGATAAAGAAAGATCAATTCAAAAATTTGATTGTAGATAAATCAAATAACACAAATATATGGAAGGTTATTAACTCGCTAACCAACAAAAAACACGCTCCAGAGTCAGCAATACCAAACACTATTACATGCGAGGATTTCAGTTACTTTTTTCAATCAGAAATAGAGAATCTACAGTCCTCAATTCCAGACTCAGGATGTAATTTAAGTTCACTGTCATCATTCTGTGAAGGGAAGTGCTCTAGAAATATTCCTCCTGAGATTCCCTTGATGTCTGTTGCAGAAGTATATAAATATCTCTCGAATCTCAAAGCAACAAATTCAGAAGGCCTAGATGGTATCAGTAATAGAATTCTTCGGTGTGCAGCACCAATTATTAGTGAGTCATTAACGTTCATATATAACCAGTGCCTGTCCAAAAACTACTTTCCATCAACCTTTAAAGTTGCTAAAGTTTATCCTCTACTTAAAAATGGCTCAACTGACAATAGCGTCTTGGGCAATTATATACCTATTTCCTTACTATCGTCGCTATCAAAGCCATTAGAAAAACACATGCATAAAATAACACTACATCATTTAATTAACAAAGATCTAATAATTGACAGTCAATCTAGGTTTCGACCTAAATATTCTTGTCATAGTGCCCTTACAAAAATGACCGATAACTGGCATCTTTGTATCAACAATGGCAACATTTGTGGAGCAGTATTTGTAGACTTTAAAAAAAAAGCCTTTGATATGGTAGATCATGATATTTTAATTAGAAAATTAAAACAAATGAAGACTAGCACCAATATGGTGAACTATATTATGTTATTTTTATCTGATAGACAACAAGTAGTGTTCTTCAATAACTGTCTATCAAGACACACACAACTTAATATTGGTGTGCCTCAGGGCTCAATACTAGGTCCGCTGCTTTTTGAAGTGTATATTAACGATCTTCCTTTATACCTCAATACTTCGTGTGACCTATTTGTGGACGACTGCACTATTTACACTAGTCAAGAGAGCCTTAGTGACTTAGAGAACTCTTTACAAAACGAACTTGACAACCTTAGTATATGGAGCAATGAATTAACATCGATAAAACAAAATCCATGCTAATAATGACCAGACAAAAACTACAGACCCTAGCCATAGTTGGGACACCGCTTGAGCTCCACGTGGACACGCTACCTATAATTAATGTAAATGAACATAAAACATTAGGTCTTTTAATTGACAGACATTTAAACTGGAACCCTCATGTTCACGTCCTTACCAAGAGAATAGCACAAAAAGTTTACCAACTTGCTAAAATTCAGCACTTTTTGGATGAAAGCACACGAAAAATATTCTATGCATCTTATATCCAATCACCTCTCGATTATTGTTCCACAGTCTCCGATGGTTGCCCTAAATCTTATAAGACACGATTGTGTTCGCTTCAAATCCCCGCTATACGTCTAGTTTCTGGCATAAAGCACGTTGAAAGTAATAAATTATACAGCCATCTAAGACTTCTACCACTTCGAAAGCGCTTCCTTTTTAACAAAGTCAAATTAGTGAATAAAATTATATCTGAAAATACCCCAGAGTATCTTCTACCGTTAATTCAATCTAATGCAATGAACAGTAAGCGCTTAAATTTATTACAGGTTCCTAAGCCTAGATTGGACTTATACAAAACTTGTTTCGCATTTTCTGGTGCTCACTTGTGGAATAGCCTTCCACCAGATCTGAAAACTCCAATGAGCCCCTACACATTTAACCGAAAACTCTTTCAATACTTACTTCATACCGACTATATGCCTCCATAAGTCACCTACTGGTATCATTTTTTCACTATCATTTTTCACTATCATTTTTCACTATCATTCTTCACTGTATGTGTGGGAGCGAGAGAGTGGATGAGAGAGTGAGTGAGATAGAGTGTGAGTGGAAGAATTAGTATGAGACAGAAAGAGTGAGAGAGTATGAATGCGTGTGTGCCTGAGTGAGTGTAAAAGTGAGTGAGTGTGTGTGGATGTTTGTGTGAGAGATTGAGTGAGAGAATGAGTGAATCTGAGAGAGTGGGCGTATTGTGTGTCTGCCTGTCTGTGTGATAGAGTGAAAAAGTGAGTGAGTGAGTGTGAGTTAGAGAGTCAGCGAGTGAGTGAGTGAGCAAGAATTTGTGAGTATGGGTATATGTGCGCGAGTGAGTGTGTGTGAGAGCGAGTGAGTGTGTAAGAGAGAGAGAGAGAGAGAGTGGGTGAGTGAAAGAGTGCACGAGAAAGTCCTCCAGAAGTCCTCCAGATCTTCTCCCTGTCTATTGGTGATGCAATTCCCCCATTGACTGCCTCTGGCATTGAAGTCCCCACAGTAGATGATATGCCTTTCATCCATATCGAACAAACTCTGCCATTGTCACACGTCGACCTTCCCATTTCGCGCATAAACGTTCACGATTACAAGCTGCACTGGTGTCATTATTCTTAATGCCTGCACTTGCAGGGCATCACTGTTCCAGGAAGACATATCGATCTCAGACACTAGTATGTTGTCGCGGACCAGAATGGCCTGTCCGAGGTGCCGCCTGTTAAAGAATCCCTGAAATCCCATTGACTGTTCCGTCGCCGAGCTGTGTTTCTTGTAAGACCACAATATCGTTTCCGTACAGTAGTTTTTCAAGAATGGGTCGGCGTTGACTAAATGATGCACAGTTCCAGTACAGTACTCGAACGTGTCCGATGTCCAATCTGTCACATTTTAAACGCCTTCTGCGTGTGCCCGCCCTCTTACCACGCCGTGTTCTTGTCGGTCGTCTGGTCGTCATGTTAGGCTTAACTAACGCCACCGGGAGCCGATGATACGCAGAAGGGAGTCCGGGCGCGAGTGCACGAACTCCGTTGCACGGTCCGAACTCCATTTCACCACGAAAAACACACTTAATCCATACACATTTCGGAAAAAAACACGTTCCATTTTAAGGGACGAAAAAATGTCCCGCCATCTTGCTCAAGGGAACTCACTCTCCTAAGTCAAAGGCAACAAGAGAAGGCCAGAGGGCGGGTCAGCCGTTTAAGAACTGACCTCGTTAGACCTCGCGGCCTCATAGAGGAGCTCCCGCATAAGTTCCCGAGAGCTGGGAATCATGCACAGGTACCCCCCGGGCCTTCTCGCTTCAGCTGCGAGCCGAAGACAAATATTTCCAACCGGGGCGGCGCTGCTCATGCTCTGAGGACAAATTGGCCAGCCAGGCCGGAGCAGTCTCAGCAGCTTTTGCGAGAATGCTCACGACAATCGTCAGTGTCTCAACTGTGTGTAAAGTGTGGTAGTTTATTCTTATTAGTTTCAGTGATCATGTGAGGCATCATGTATGTGTCTAGATGTGAGGATGTTTGTATGGGTGTGTATATGAGGGATATGTGTGTGTGTGTGTGTGGGTGTGGGGAATGTATGTGCGGAGGGGTCGTGTGTGGGGGATGTGTATGGGTTGATGGGTGATGTGGGGATGGGTGAAGGAATATGTAGTCGGTGGGGGATGTGTGTGTGTGAGAGATGTATGTGTTTAGGGGGGGGGGGGTATTTTGGAGGATTATTGGAAGTATGTGGATGTTGGTGTTTTTTTTTTTTTTTTTTTTGGGGGGGGGGGGGGGGTAAGGAATGTGTATTTGGGTGGCTGAATTGGTGTGTAGGAGATTGTGTGGGTTGGGGGACTGGGTGTGTAATGGGTGTGGGGGATGAGTGAGGGGGGGGGGTGTCTGTGAATGTGATATGTCTGTGTGGGTGTGAGTGTGTGAGTGTGGATGGGGTAAATGTGAGTGGGTTTAGGATGTATGCGTGGGTGGTGAGGATGTTTGTAGGTGGGGGAGTGTGGGTGGGTGGGGAGATGTGTGTGTGGGTGAGCGATGTGTGGGCGGGGATGTGTATGAGGAATGCATGTGGGGGATGTGTGTTTGTGTGGGGGGGGGGAATGTGTTTATGGGTGGAGTTTTGTGTGGGAGGGGAGATGTGTGAGAGGTGGGGGAGGCTTGGGATGTGCAGGTGGATGAAGGAAGCATGTGAGGATGGGGGATATTGTTTGGCTGGGTGGCTGGGGTGTGTGTGGGTGGGAGGGTAGATGAGAGATGCATGTGTTGAAGGGCGGGTTTGGCGATATGTGGGTATGAGTGGTGATGTGTGTGAGAGATGAGTGTATGGGTGGGGGATGTGTGTTTGTGGGAAGATGTGTGTGAGCTACGGGTGTATGTGGGAGGGGTATATGTGGGTGGTGGGGTGAGTGTAGGTGGCAAGTGTGTGTTTTTTTTGTGTTTATGGGTGGGGGATATGTGTGGGCAGGTGGGGAGATGTGTTTGTTGTTGGGGATGTGTGTATTGGTGGGGGATGTGTAGTTGAGAGGTGCGGTATTGGGTGGGTGAGTGGGTGTAGGTTGGCTGATGTGTGTGTGGATGGGTGGGGAAAATTGTGAGGGTGCGGGATGTATGTTTGGATAGATGCGGTAAGTGTGGGTTGGCGGGCTTATGTATGTGTGGTTTTATGATGTGTGTTTTGCTGGGTGGTTGCGGATGTGTGGGTGGGTGATGGAGAATATGTGGGTGGGTGTATGCGTGTCGGTTATGGGATGGGTGGGGATGTATGTGTGGGTGGGGAAATGTGTGTGGGTGGGGGATCGGTGGGTGGGTGGCGGCATGTATGTTTGCCTGGGTCTGTGTGAGTGCGTGGAGGTATGTGTGGGTGGGTGGGGGAGGTGTCGTGGGTGGGGGATGCGTGGGTGGCTGCGGGACGTGTGGGTGACTGCGGGATGTGAGGGTGGAGGGGGGATGTGTCTCAAAACATTGCAATATGCACTATTTATGTTTACAACTTTCATTTGACAATGTTTGTTTTTTCCCCATGTGAATGTACCATGCGTAATATGCATTGTTTGTGCTTACAAAATCAATTTCACAATGTTTTTTCCCCTATGTAAATGTGACATGCACATTTGATGAATGATAGATGAGTGACTGAAAGGGCCGAATGTAAGACGGGCCTGCGTTCCCAATTTGTTACCCTTTTAAAATAAAGTTTGTTCGTTCGTTCGGTCGTTCGTTCGTTCGTTCTCTTCGTCTCGATCTTTCCAGTTGTCATGATGTTCTCCATTGCCTCTCTTCACATCACATGACCAACGAAAGCTGTTTGTCTCTATCTTATTGTTGTATGTAGTGTTGTAGTTTCATTAGCCTCCTACAGCAATCATTGTTAGTTACTCTGGCAGTTCTAGGAATTCGCAACACACACACACACACACACACACAAATGAACCGGATGTCAAAAAATTGTCGGACACACACACACACATATGTGTGTGTGTATATGTGTGTGCGTGTGTGTATGTGTATATGTGTGTGTGTGTGTGTGTGTGTATTTTTATTTTGTATTTTATATATAATATTAATATAATAATATATATATCATCATCATCATCAAGTGCCGTGCCGGCTGGCGTAGGCGTTCATGGCTCTCCACAGATCTCGGTCTTTGGTGTTCTGGATCAACTCTGCTGATGATATTCCTCCATGCCACCGTCTCAGTCCATCCAGCATCATTTCTCTTGGTCTGCCTCTGCCTCTCTTCCCCTCGATCTTTCCAGTTGTCACGATGTTCTCCAATGCCTCTCTTCTCATCACATGACCAAAGAAAGATGTTTGTCTCTTTCTTATTGTTGTATATAGTGTTCTAGTTTCATTAGCCTCTTTCAGGCAATCGTTGTTAGTTACTCTGGCAGTCCAAGGAATTCGCAACATTCGTCTTAAAAACCACATCTCTGGTGCTTCTAAGTTCTTCCTAATTTGTTCATTTACATTCCAAGATTCGCTGCCATACAGCAAAACTGGTTCTATATAGCATTTTAGTACTCTCTTTCTTACATTCATTGATAGTGACTTATTGCATAAGATACTCTTCATTTTCTGAAATGCTGTCTTTGCCTGCCCTATTCTGCTCTTAATCTCTTTTGTACATCTTCCATCTGATGTTATAAGTGCCCCTAGGTATTTAAAATTATCCACTTGGATGAGAATTTCCCCTTCTATTTCTATGTCACATTTTGGCGTCCCCATTTTCTTTGATATCACCATTGTTACTGTTTTCTTGATATTCAAGGACAGTCCTTTCTGTGCACTCTCTGTTACTACACTGTCCAACAATTGTTGTAGGTCTGTTGCATTATCTGCTACCAATACTGTGTCATCTGCATAGCGTATATTGTTTATATTATATCCTCCGATTAGTATTCCTGGCTTCTCTTTGATCTCTCTCATTATTACTTCGCTATACAGGGAGAAGAGATCAGGTGACAAGACACACCCCTGTCGTACTCCTAGCTTTATCTGTTCGTAACTACCCTCTTTATTTCCCATTTTAATTGCTGCTACTTGGTTCCAGTATATATTCTTTATTATTCTTAAATCTTTCCCATCAATGTTGATATCTTCCAACATTTTAATCAGCTCATCATGTTTTACTTTATCAAATGCCTTAGTATAATCTATGAAGCATAAATATATGTCTCTTTGTTTCTCTATTGATCTTTCTATTAGTGTTCGTAATATATATATTGCATTGTTTGTACCCTTTCCTTCCATAAAACCATACTGTTCTTCACTAATTTCCATTTTTATTTTCTTTCTTGTTCTTCTCATTATAATTCTGAGTAGAAGCTTAGTGACATGGTTTATGAGGTTAATTGTACGAAAATCTTCACAATCAATTGCTCCTGGTCTTTTTGGTATAGCTATAAATACAGATTTCAGCATATCACTTGGTAAATATCCACTACTGTAAATATCATTCAACATTTTGGTTAATATATCTACTCCAAATTCTCCCAACACTTCTAATTCTTCTATTGTGATTTCATCTGGCCCAGCTGTTTTTCCTTTCTTCATACGTTTCATAGCATCAGCGACTTCTTCTTTTAGAATAGGTGGGCCTTCTAAGTTACTTTCTTCTGTTAATTCTTCCCTTTCTCCATTATATAATTCTCTTATATACTCATTCCACCTCTTCATTATAGCACCTTCCTCCAATAAAGTCTGTCCTGTTTTTGATTTCACACACCCTGTATTTATTCTTATTTTTCTTCCTGTGAGCTCGCTGATTTGTCTGTACATACTTTTTTGATCTTTAATGGAATTTAATTCAATTTTTCTGCATTGCTCATTTAACCAACTTTCTTTTGCCTTCACACATTTATCTCTTATTTCTTTATTTATCTTAGCATACTCTTGTTTGTCATTTTTATTCTGTTTCCTTTTGTCCATCCACCTTAAGATTTCTTCATTCATCCATTTTTTCTTAGCTTTTTTGGCTTCTCTCCGGTAATATTTCTTTGCTAGTTTGATGAATGGAGTCCCTTAACATTTCCCATTGTTCATCTATACTCTGTATTTTAGCTATTGCAGTGTACCTATTTTTCACAGTCACTCTGTATTGTTCTTGAATTTCTTTATCTCCTTTCAGAACCTCTTTATTAAGTCTCAAGTTTTTAACCATTTTTTCCCCTCTCTTTAATCTTACTTTTATTTGTCCACATAGTGGTACATGATCACTGTTACCGTCAGCACCAGGCATTGTCTTTACATTAATTAATGCATTTCTAAATCTTTTATTAATAAGTATGTAGTCAATTTGGTTGCGTATTTTCATATCAGGGCTTTTCCATGTGTATAGTCGTCTTTTATGGTGTTTAAACCATGTGTTTCCAATTATCATATCATTAATATTTGCCCATTCTATTAGTTTCTCTCCTCTTTTATTTCTTGTACCTAAACCGTAATTCCCCACTATATCCTCTATTTTTCCCTTTCCTACTTTTGCATTAAAATCCCCCAGTATTATTTTTATGTCTTGTGATCCAATTTGGGCTATTGCCATTTCAACTTCATCGTAAAAGTTTTGTATATCTTCATCACTACTGTTTGTTGTTGGTGCATATACTTGTATAATATTTATATCTATTGGTTTGCCTTTGATTTTGACCATTATCACTCTATCTGAAATGCACCAGTATCCAGTCATAGATTTGGCTGTATTTTTATCAAATATTATTCCTACACCTTTTTCATGTGTGTCCCCTCCAGAATAAATTATTGTGTGTTTGTCGGTTATAATTTTGCCAGATCCCTTCCATCTCATCTCACTTATGCCTAGTATATTCATTTTCATGTTTTCCATTTCTCTTAGAACATTGTTTAACTTTCCTAGCTCATTTAATGTCCTAACATTCCACTTTCCTACTCTAAATTTATTTAGTTTAGTTATTGTTTTAGTTTTGCCATCAGTAGCTGGATGACGGTCTGGTGTCACCTGTGGCTCATGACTGTCCCTACCGGACGAGGATGTCCTAAGACAGCCATTAACGTCGTTCACTATTTCTGAAATGTGTGTCGCCATGAAATCTTGGGAAGATAATGTGGTGGTTTCCCCTTGCCTTCCACATTCACACGGTGGTCTTTTAACTCTGCCTTTGACAGCCATTTCCGACTGTCAGGACAAGTGAGTGCCCTGCTCTGCTCAGCTGCAGAGTTGTCCACTTATTCCGGTGGATACTCGGTCCCCAGAACTGTGTTAGCCACACTGTGGTGTGTTTCCATCCTCTACCGCGGGGAGGTGCAGTTGGGATTTTCCCTTCCTAAAGTTATGGTCTATGACCAAAACTCTCCAGTACTTTTTAGAGGACCTAAATATATATATATATATATATATATATTAATATAATATATATGTATTTTGTATATATTTTATTGTATATTTGTATTTTTTCGATTAATTGTTAAAAAAACTTAATCGTAAAGAAACTTAACGTTTAATCGAATAATTAATTGTTAACTTCCGCAACCCTAACACACACACACACACACACACACACACACACACACACACACACACACACACACACACACACACACACAAACACATATATATATATATATATATATATATATATATATATATATATATATATATATATATATATATATATATCATCGCAAGCATATATGTATATGTATATTAGGGTTGCCGAAGTTAACGATTAATTAATCGATTTATCGTTAATTTTTTTTAACAATTATTTTTTTTTAAACGATTAATCGAAAACATTTCTCTCATCACTTATATAAATGAACGGGATGTCGAATAATTGTCGGACATTTTAATCATAGTGCTGCAAACACAACCGAGTTGAAAAATTGTGCCGAGTCACCATTGTGTAAGCCCCAGCAAGATGTACCAACAAGATGGAATAGTATTTTTATTATTCTACAGAGTCTTCTACAGGTCAGAAAAGCATTAACTGTCCACATGTCAGATGAAAAGAAGCAATACAAAGGTCCAAAACTGTCAGATTCAGATTGGGAGAAGATTTCGAAATATGGCAAAGTTTTGGACTTATTCTATCATATCACTATACACGATAATGATCCGGGCTACATAGCTAAATTTAAGGCAGCATGTATTAATGACTTCAGTGAACGTGTAGCTAATATGACAAATATTGAAATACTACAGATTGCAACAACACTTTATCCACGCTACAAATACCTGAAGTGTTTGTCAAAAGATGCAAAAGAACGAACTTCGTCACTTATTGAACAACAAATACCAGTTGATGTTCATGATGAGCAGATGGAGACTGCTTCAACGAATGATACTGAAATTGACAATGAAACTATATGTGATCTAAATGTATTAGGCTAATGGAGTCAGAATTGGAGAAATAAGTTGCTGAATCGGTTGACCCTCTACAATGGTGGAAACTTAATGAACATCGATATTCAAAATTGGCATTCCTTGACAAGACCATTCTGTGCATACCGGCTATCTCAGTTCCATGTGAACGATTGTTCAGCCCTGCTGGTTATGTCGTTAATAAGACGCGCTCGTCACTTGAACCAAATACTGTCAACATACTCGTCTGTTTGCATATCGTTATTAGATGACATAGTTGAGTTTAGTCAAGAACCGACATCACTGCACTCAGGACATTCCCATAGGGTGCTCCGTCCCTTCGTTCAACAGCCAACGAAGAGTCATACTACTAATCGTACCCACCGCTATCTGATTAAAAGTTCTCCTGGTCTTCCCTCTCAGTTTTGATATTCTTCCATAACCCCTGCCGATCCGCTGCATAGATGACATATTAACAAGGCAAACCAGTGTTATTTCAATTTTTGACAAATACGACCATAATGAGAGTTATGTGACTATAAATGTTTTGCTTTAATCAACATTAACTATTAATTAATCGTTAATTTTTCAAAAGTTAACTATTAAATTTAAATTAATCGATCGCAGCCCTAATATATATATATATATATATATATATATATATATATATATATATATATATATATATATATATATATATATATATATATATATATATATATATCGTTGGTTTTCAAGTTATGCGCTGGGTATTATATATAAATATTGTAAATTTTCAAACTAATTTCCCCTTAGTGTGGATGTTAAGCAGTAAGTCTGTTGTTTTCCAGCATGCCCTCCCAGAACGTTTGGTAAAGATTGCAAAGAACAGTGCAGCACCAACTGTAGCATGTGTGAAGCAGTTAATGGAACATGCACATCTTGTGTGCAAGGTTGGACCGGTCATTATTGCGATGAGGGTACGTATAATTTTTATTTTCATGATCATGTATTACATCGCTTTTCTCACGGCAGATAATATCGTAGGGTTGTGAAAAGGTCGCCTTCACGATTGGTAAACCACAAAACAATGTAGTAATTTGGTGAGCTTAATTATTGCTATCTTGCTATCCCAAACAATTATTATCTTAAAATTATTCAGCATCAATACTACGAGGCTAATTTGATATTGGAGTCATTTAGCCGACATTGATATTTGTTAGATTTGGATGTGACGTTGATCATTGCCGGGAAAGTACGAACAAAAGCAAGTATATAAATATCAATTGGGGAACCATTTGAGACCATTAAGACAGTTCATATATAAACACACATGTATTGTTTGACACCCCAGGGATGTCTAGTTGGTCATGCGTCGAAGTACACTCGTTTATTGTTGTCTAGTGCGTCCTCTAATCCCTGCCTGTCTGTTTCCTCTACTTCTAGTTGCCTCAAAGGGTCCCTCAATTGATATTTATGTGTAATATGTGTACAACATTGGAACCATTCAATCATTTCACTTGTTTAAATGTTCGTTAATATGCTGGACACAGCATTACGGTATGATGTTTTTGTGTGTTTGTTCTTTGACCTATGCAGGTTTCATATAAAATTCTGAGACCTATGGTGCTACTTCAATGGTTAGAACGAATTCTTACAATATTCCATAGTTGTGCGTTCATGTGGATGATAGACTTTGTTAATGAAGGCACCTTTCCTAGGGGTGTCTATTTGGTCATGCGTCAAAGTACACGTGTTCCTACAGCGAGGAAGTGACAGATTCGAGTCCCGGTCGGTAACTATAGCTTTCAATTTTTATATTGTCTATTGCAGTGGTTCTCAACCTCTGTTGGCCCGTGCCCCCCTTCACTATATTTTCAGAACATCATTCCCCAGCCTTTGTATTTCCTACCTAAATATTTTGCCCCTTGCCCCCCTTCATCATATTTTCAGAACGTCATTCCCCCCTCCCCTTTCGTATTTCCTACCTAAAGATTTTCCCCTTCCCTTACACAGTATACGTAATAATGGAAGCACATACTAAAACAAGTCTAGACATCCACATAAAACGTGATTTGTGTTTCTACTTACTTTATAAAATTAGTTAGTTAGTCGCGGTTCCAACTTCACAACAACGGGTCGTCCCCATTATGCTCCGTTCCTGTGCCAGTGAATATCACATAAAACGCTCCCCACTGCCCAATGTGAACAGTGGAAAAGGCAGGAGTCTCGACAAACAACAGCCAGCACAGATACACTGTGCATAATGCAGCCGCCAGAATGTCAACACAATAGTCCCCCACGAAACATCCAGTTTATCTCTGATGGAATCGGCAGTCATTTTCTCATCTGGATATTTCCTAGATGTTCACCCACCGGTGGAATTCCCCACCGGTTGAGAATCATTGGTCTATTGCGTCCTCTAATCTCTGTTTGTTTCATCATTATTACATGAGCACCAGACAATAAATGTGTGTTTATTTATGAATAACAAATAAAGCACAGAAGCATCAATTTATACATGAGTATTCGAGACAGAGATGAATAATGAGGGGAACACATATGCAGATCTGGAGAAGATTGCAAAGTATAAAAGGGATTGCCGTGAGTTTTCTGAGGGCCTATGCTCCACTTGAGCATAAACAGTTGAAGCAGTAGGAGTTTATGTGTAGTGGTCTAGAATATCATCTAACGGATTTGTAGGTTATATCTCCTAGATATAAGGTGATCTAGTAGATCTGAGGCGATCTGGTAGATACGTATGAATAAAATTGGGTGGAACTGCTGTAAAGCTGTGAAAATGTAAACAATATAAAATGACACAAATTAGTGCAGCTTTACAGCAGTTCCAATCGCAGCAACGTCTTGTATGTGTCGTAATTCTGTTATGTAAAGTTGCACTATTTTGTGTCATTTTATATGGTAGATAAGTAATACATTTGCAGATACAAATTAATCTAGTGGAGGTGAATGAACTGGTATATTTAAGGTGATGTGGAAGGGACGCAGAGGTGTTTCCAAGGCATCAGGGCCGGGTTATATACTGGCCAAGACCTATTGACGCGTCCTCGCCGAGCGTCCTGGGCAACAGGTCCCTTCGGGGTCCTGGCTGAAGTCAATAGGATCGCCGATTCCTCCGAAGTCGGAGAGTGTCTGCCTGTATGGCGAGGAACCACCAGTCTGCACACCAATAAGCCAGACATGGGACAACGGATACTCACGCAAACCTCAGGTCCTGTATGACATCACACTGATGTTGGACAACAGGATGCCTTCATCCGACATACAGGACTTTGCGTTGGAGCTCAAGCCAATGAACACAAGCAAGCAAGCAAGGTGATGTGGAAGATATGTAGTAAACCTATTGATTTAAGCTAATCAAGCACACGTAACGTTAACTAGATTTACTGTGATCTAGCAGGCTGTTAGTGATTTGATAGATACATAATGATCTAGTAAATATGTAATAAACTAAGAGATTTTGATTGATCTAGTATAGGAAGATTTAATGTAATCTAGTCAAGTGTCTAGCATTGGTTGTCTGGATTGCTGTGTGAGGTGCACCCAATCGGGATCTTCCCAGCCGACGCAAGTTAGCGAGTCAGACATTTCGAAAATGTAACCGCATCGTGAAGTAGAGTCGTAGTTTGAGAGGGCGAAAGAGCAAATTTGTACGACCGTTCGACAAAGTCTCCATAAGCGCCCACTCTCTCTCTCTCTCTCTCTCTCTCTCTCTCTCTCTCTCTCTCTCTCTCTCTCTCTCTCTCTCCATGACTAGTGGGCCTGCAGTCAGACAACTGGCATAGCTTTTCGGTCAGCCCTGCGTTGGTAGGCGTCCAGTGATTTTGCATGTATCACAAGGTACCGAGGGAGTGCGCTGAGCGATTGCTACTCGTGGCCTGTGTGTGCGTGAATAGTCCGTATGTGCGATACATATCTGGTTGATCAGGCCAGTAATCGTATGCGTGTCTCAAAGATTAAGCCATGCATGTCTAACTTCACGCTGTCTCACAGTGAAACCGTGAATGGCTCATTAAATCAGTCAATTAACCACTACATTTTTGGCCCAGACACGTGATCTACGGCTCTCAGCTGAGGGATATGGCTGAACGCCTTTAAGAAAATATTCCTGGGGCTGAGAGCCTGGCGGTTACTCACCCTCTACCGATTTAGGTGTGATTCTGAGCCTGCTACATGTTTGGTGAAGACACTTATTCTACGGTTCTATACTGGGGGGTATGGTTGAACGCCTCTAAGTCAATATCTCTCGAATGTGAGGGCCTACATGGAGGTAAGATGCTGAGCCGGCAGCATCTGAAGCCTATCTCGAGATAGTTACCAAGAGTGAAAAAAGCGTACGAGTCGCACTTAATGGTTACGAGGTAAGTCTGTATCAAAAGCTCATTGAGTGAGCGTAGTCAACGGTGGAAAAATATCACATAACTTGAAATGGAACGATTGGCTAGCGAATCCATTACGTGGAAGTCCGAGGCGAAAGCCTGCTTAATGGAGCGTTGTCAAAGACCGAAAAACGTCCCATTAACACGAAATAGAACACTTGGCTAGCAAATCCATTACGTGGAAGTCCGAAGATAAAGCTTGCTGAGTGGATGTCGTCCACAGACTGGCCGTTCCCGGTTTTCGTGGGGAGCGGCCAGTAGCTAACGAAAAGTCCAATATACGGAAGTGAGGAATTGAAGCAGCCATGCGCAGGACGAGACGATTTCTTGTGTGAGCCCTGTACCAGAGAGCTATGTGTCGGCTCTGCAATTATTGAAGCCTCCTTGGATGGCAGGGATTGCCCATGGTCTTGAGGGTTGACCGTGATGTCTCTTGTCGTTCTAACTTGACCAGCTGATATGTGAACGAAACCACAACATTGAGAGTCAAGTGTCCATCGTAAACCCCAGGAAAGCTCACCTGATTAATAAACGCCCGAAGAAGTCGGATGTGCCGGCCTAAAGGTGAAAATAACATTGGCACAAGGCGAAAACATCTGAATGAGTGGAATGTCCTTCGTGCTCGGAACAGCTCTGACTATCTTGTTTTCCAGGCACAGCGTGCTGCACATGTCCGAACCGAAAGCTCTCTGAGTAGACATCGTCTGCAGACTAACCGTTCCCGGTTTGCCCGGGAAGCGGCCTGTGGCGAAATGCCCAATACATGGAAGTGAGAAATTAAATCAGCCATGTCGAGGACGTGTTGATTCCATGGGTGAGCCCACACCAGAGCGCTATGTATCGGCTCTGCAAATATGGACGCCTTTTTGGATGGTGGATAATGCCCATGGACTACCCCTGCCTTCCCTTGAGGGCTGACCGTAAAGTCTTCGACCGTTCTAACTTGACCAGCTGGGATGTTGACGGCACCACATCAGTGAGCAACACAAAGGAAGGCTAACTCGATTTTTAAAAAAAACACCCGCATAAGTCTGATGTGCCGGATTTAGATTGCAAATAAAATTGGCACAACGCAATTACGTCTGAAAAAACACTCCGGATGAACGCAGAAGAAGAAGAAGAAGAAGAAGAAGAAGAAGAAGAAGAAGAAGAAGAAGAAGAAGAAGAAGAAGAAGAAGAAGAAGAGGAAGAAGAAGAAGAAGAAGAGGAAGAAGAAGAAGAAGAAGAAGAAGAAGAAGAAGAAGAAGAAGAAGAAGAAGAAGAAGAAGAAGAAGAAGAAGAAGAAGAAGAAGAAGAAGAAGAAGAAGAAGAAGAAGAAGGAAGAAGAAGAAGAAGAAGAAGAAGAAGAAGAAGAAGAAGAAGAAGAAGAAGAAGAAGAAGGAGGAGGAGGAGGAGGAGGAGGAGAAGAAGAAGAAGAAGAAGAGAAGAAGAAGAAGAAGAAGAAGAAGAAGAAGAACAAGAAGAAGAAGAAGAAGAAGAAGAAGAAGAAGAAGAAGAAGAAGAAGAAGAAGAAGAAGAAGAAGAAGAAGAAGAAGAAGAAGAAGAAGACGACGAAGAACGAACGAACGAACGAACGAACGAACGAACTTTATTTTAAAAGGGTAACAAATTGGGCACGCAGGCCCGTCTTACATTCGGCCCTTTCGATCACTCATCTTTCATTCATCAAATGTGCATGTTAAATTTACATAGAAAAAAAAAAAACATTATCAAATGGATTTTGTAAGCATAAACAATGCATATTACGCATGGTACATTCACATCGGGAAAAAAAAACATTGTCAAATGAAAGTTGTAAACATAAACAGTGCATATTGCAATGTTGTGAGACACAACCCCATCCACCCTCACACCCCGCAGCCACCCACACATTCCTCAGACACCCACACATCCCCCACCCACAACACCCTCACCCATCCACAATACCTCCACTCACTCACAGAGACTCAGGCAAAAATACATGCCGCCACCCACCCACTGATCCTCCACCCACCCACTGATCCTCCACCCACACACATTTCCCCACCCACACATACATCCCCCATCCATCCCATGACCAACACGCACACACCCACCCACATATTCTCCACCACACACCCACACAATTCTCCACCACACACCCAAACAGAAGAAGAAGAAGAAGAAGAAGAAGAAGAAGAAGAAGAAGAAGAAGAAGAAGAAGAAGAAGAAGAAGAAGAAGAAGAAGAAGAAGAAGAAGAAGAAGAAGAAGAAGAAGAAGAAGAAGAAGAAGAAGAAGAAGAAGAAGTTCTAACATATGTTTAGTAATCAAGTAAATGTGCAGTGATCTAGTAGATGTATAATGATCTAATAGATGTTTAGTGATTTAGTAGATGTGCTATTTTACAATATACATAGATTGCCACAGTAGAAGTACGATGATCTAGCAAGTGATGTATAGGAACAATGTGTTCTAGCAGATGTGTCTTGATCCTGCAGATGTAAAATATAGTAAATATGCAGTCCATATTATGTCAAACAGCAATGGTGTTATCCAGCATTCTATGTTGCCTAATTTCCCCCAGCACTGCCAGTACAAGGGTCAGGGACAGACGAATCTCCCCCTGTAGCTGCGATAGTCGGACCAGTTGTCGCCTTCGCTGTACTGGTTACACTGATGGTCATTGGTGTACTTATCTGGAGGTAAGGACTGTCTAAATCTACGCATGTAACAGGCTCTTGGCATCTAGGCTGATGGTGCCATTGTCCATGCCTTTACGACAT
This sequence comes from Cepaea hortensis, assembly GCA_963921405.1. NCBI lineage: Eukaryota > Metazoa > Mollusca > Gastropoda > Stylommatophora > Helicidae > Cepaea > Cepaea hortensis. The sequence continues at coordinate 156,557 of CAWUFQ010000606.1, forward strand.
GGAGATGTACTGAAGCATACGAAAGAAGCAAACACATTCAAACACAATCAAAGCGCAATCAGACACATTCAAACACAATCAAATCCAGGATCTTCGCAGGGATCACCACTGTCACCAATATTATTTAATGTGTATACGGTGCTGGCCGGTTTCTCTGGCCGAGGGGTTACACGACTTTCTCCGTAATCCCGTTTATCCACGCAGGGTCTCGCAGCGCGCGAGAATTGGAAGCGGCTCTACCCGCGTTGGTGACTTGCGGGATACTGAGCTGGCCGCTCAGAAAGCAATGCCAAACTCAATCAATCATGTGCCATACCGGAAAGCGTGGGCGGTCATGACTCGCCATTTCACTCGATCACCGGAGTCGTGGATCAGCTCAGTGTTCCTGTCTAGTCCATGCCATGTGGCCAAGCCATCCAGGTATTTTCCTCTCGGTCTTCCTTGTGGTCTGTTCCCCTCGATCTTGCCAGTTGTCAATAAGTTATCCAATCCATTTCTTCTCATAACATGTCCAAACTACTGAGAGTAATCTTGCTAAGAAACCAACAATCAGCTGAAAGATGCTGGTGTTGACAGCGATGTCCTGTAAAAGGATATGCGGGGAAAAAATACGGTGCGGATTACTGAACAACAGCTAAATGGGCGGAATAGGACTCGGTCATTTGCTGACGACATTCTGGTGTATCGACAGGATATATTTAGATAAGCGATTGCCAGTACCATACAGAGGTACTTGATCGAATGTCCGACGTTTACGTCATCTGTCATTTAAAAAACTTTCATTTACTGCCAATATAGTACATTTCGGTGTATGGCAGAGGGGTCTTTGAGCCTGAGGAATTGGGGCCGCCTGGCTAGTGCAGTCGCCGCGAACTGTGCAGGTTAGGATTTTCTTTTTGCCCCCGACAGAAAAAAAAATCCCACACCTTACCGAGGGATAGAACCCGGAAGGAGAGTCCGGCGTTCTAGCACTCGGCCAGCCGCTCCTCTGACTTATGTGTATAAATCCATAATGACTTCAGGCAATATGGCGACGGAATAATTGTGTTTTTCGCAGAGGGACGCTGTTTTGTGTTTTTTCTGGAGAGGATGTGATGTTTTTCGTAACAGTTTTAGGAATATTTTTCACAAGAAACCACGGAATGCAGGTGATGGATGGAATTTTCAGCCAACACATAGTTCTTGGTAATGGTCTCAAGTTTCGCGACGGTAGGAGGAAGACCTCTTTAACGAAACAATGACTACTGTCATCGACCAGTGTGGTCACTGCAAGGAAGGAAAGCAATGGCAAACTACCTTCTTTACAGATGCCTAGTTTATCATGATACGTCAAATCACAGAAAAACACAAGAAAATGAGAGCAACGCTGAAATTAGCGACATGGAATGTTCGCACATTAAGCGCAGATAGAAAAGTAGATAACATAAATCAAGAACTGGGAAGAAAATATTAGGAATGTGTGAGACGAGAGGAGATGATATTAAAAAAGATGAAACAATGAGTACAATGAAGAGAACATTATTCTCATTTTCATGTGTTTGTTCTTCTAAACCCGTTTGCAAGGTGTTGAATGCGCCTGGCATTGCAATCAGCAGGGTTGGGATCGGTTAGCTCTCCCAGGAGGGGTGAAAAGTGAAAATTAGTAGCCTGCCGATGACCCGCAGACTTCACAAGTCAACCCCCACCTCCACGTGGTGCAGACCAGAAAACCATGACCGTGTGGTCATGGGCTGTAATGTTGTTTGTCCATCAAGAATGATGGTGACCATTCATTTCATCCAGTGGGGTTGAAAGTGTGGAACCGTGAGTTCTAAGATGGCTGGTAAGGCCTATTTTGGCTCGAAATGTTCTTTGACAATGTGGACAAAGAATGCTTGACGTTTCTGGAGGAGGATTTCCTGCAGTAGTTTTTCGGTCCTGCCTTTTCTTCACAGCTCTTGCAGTTCTGGTTGCATCACACGTGACTGCACCCTTGCGTAATGATGTACGCTATGAATTTCGGTCTCTGGCTGCAGTCTCCCAGGTGTCATGTTGAATTCCACAAGCATTCATTGAGATTTTCAGAGTGTCTTTAAAGCGTTTCCTCTGGCCGCCTTGGGAGCGTTTACCACAACGCAACTCGCCGTAAAAATTTCGTTTAGGGAGCCTGTGACCTGGCATGCAAGTCAAGTGACATGCCCAGCGAATCTGATTCTTCATTAGTAGAATGTGGATACTGGGCATGGACGCTCTTTCTAGGACTTCGGTGTCTGGGATCTTATCTTGCCATTTAATCTTCAGTAGCATCCTAAGGCAGACTGTGTAGAAGTGGTTTAATTCCCTAGCGTGTCGCTGATAAACAGTCCAGCTTTCACCACAAGCATATAGCAGTGTGGATAATACAACTGCTTTGTAGTCTTTTAGCTTTGTTTCCAGGCTTATTCCAGTTCTGTCCCATACATTCTTGTACAGTCTGCCAAAGGCCGCGCTGGCCTTGGAGATTCTTGCATTCACTTCGTCAACAATTGTGGCAGCTTGTGACACAGTGCTGCCAAGATAGGTTAATTTGTCCACAACACCCAGTCTATGACCATTCACTTTGATATTTGCAGATTATGATTAATCCCTGGAGCTGGCTGGTACATAACTACAGTCTTCTCCAAGTTGATATTGAGCCCAGAGTTGGCACAGGCATTTGAAAAAGCTGAATCATTGTGTTGCATGTCTGCCTCTGAGTTGGCATATAGAGTGCAATCATCAGCAAACAGGAGCTCTCTGACGGTGTCGCTGTTAATTTTTGTTTTAGCTTTCAGCCTTCTGAGATTGAATAACTTTCCATCCATGCGGTAGTTGATGTCTATTCCAATGTCTTTGTTCTCGAAGGCATTCGTCAACATAGCTAAAAACATGAAGCTGGACAGTGTTGGTAGCAGGACACATCATTGCTTCACTCCATTGATGACAGGAAAGATCTCAGACAGTTCACCATTTTCCTGTACTCTTGCCTGCATACCATCATGAAATAGCCGCACTATTTGGACAAACTTTCGTGGACAGTCATATTTTGCCATAATCTTCCACAGTCCTTCTCTGCTGCTTGTATCAAAAGCCTTGGTAAGGTCAATGAAAGTTTTGTTCCTGACATTTCTCTTGCAGCTGCCTTGCAGCGAAAATCATGTCAACAGTTCCTAGTTCTTTTCTGAAGCCATTTGACTCTCCGGAAGAAGACCTTGATCGAGACGGGCGGTGAGCCGATTGAGAAGAATTCTGGCGAGTACCTTCTCTGCAATTGAAAGCAAGGAGATGCCTCGGTGGTTGTCACAGGATTGGCGGTTTCCTTTACGTTTGTAGAGGTGGACTATTGACGCGTCCTTGAAATCTTGTGGCATGATCCCGTTCACCTATATGTTTGTGAAGACTTGGTGAAGCTGCTCTGTTAGGACCGGCCCACCTGCCTTGTATATCTCTGCTGGGATGGAATCAGGATCAGGTGCCTTGCCGCTGGAGAGTTGCAAGATGGCTTTGTTTACTTCCACTATGGTTGGCAGGTCATCAAGTGTATCATTGGTGGGAACTTGAGGAAGGCAGTTGATGGTTTCGGTCATGGGCTAACGGGGCAATGGCTTGCCATAGGGGATGGACTCCCTGTGGTCAGATTTGTGTTCTAAACCTGCGACTGACCTAGCAAGCCGGCAGGGGATGTTCATACTGCTAGTAGAAAAATTAAAAAGAATAAATGGACTGACACAACAAGCAATGATGTACGAACCAGATGGAAACGAGGTACAGGCCGCCAAGTAAACGTTGGACGGAGAGAATAGCAGAGCCCATGGGAATATCGATACATGAAGCCCATAATCGGGCTCTCTCACTATGTTTATACTTCACCTCGACACCGCAAGGTACAAGAGGAACATGATGAGATGAGATGAGAATCCCGTTCGTATGCCTTAATGTAGTCACTGGAGTGTCTTTTCTGTTATTATATGTTGTGCTTTGTGTGTGTGTTTGCTTGCTGATGAAGTCTAGTCGCCGCAACTTCCTTGTAGTGTACGAAATTATGTTCTGAAAAGTTTATTTATTTTATTGTATTTTACAATGTACACATTTCCACAGCTCTATAGTATTTCCACTAAGTTTATTCTTATTAAGAGAGGTGTGCGACTGGGGTATGTAATGTCACCAGTTCCTGTTTCCTTGTACAGTGGAAATATTTTCAGAAATACAGAAGATGTGAAAGGAATCACCATTGGGGGAAAGGGGATGCAAAACCAATAACATTAGATATGCGGGTGATACAATATTGATTGCAGACAATGAGGATGATCTGCAACATTTAGTAGATGCATTTGCTGCACACATTGAAAAACGTGGGTCAGAATTAACTTGTAAGAAGACACAGATTATGGTCGTCACTAGGAAGAAGGAAATGTCACAAAGCCATTTGCAATATGAAAATAAACTGACAAACAAAAAGATGTCATTTGCAACGAGAAAAAGAGCGTTGAGGTGCTTCATAGAACTGTACGTTTTAACCTTATATGGATGTAAAGCGTGGACAATGAGCTGACCAGCTGAAAAACATCTGATGGCTGTGGAAATGTGGTTTCCGTGGAAAATACCAAGAATACCATGGGCAGACAGAAAAACCAATGACCATGAAGTGGACAGGGTCGATCTCTTTCCGCAGCGGGGAAAGCGTCGCACAAAGCACGATCTCAATAGCTCCATCGACAACCCACAGGAGTCTCCGAAAAAAATGCACCCGTGAACCGAAGCACACGGCTTGGAACCGAACCCACAATCTTCGGAGTCCGAGGACATGAATGTGTGTGTACACACACACACACGCACGCACACACACACACACACACACACACACACATATATATATATATATATATATATATATATATATATATATATATATATATATTGATTATGTGGTTGTTTCGGGATTTGAAATTTAAATATTGAGCACAACCCACTACTGGCAACGCCGATCGCATTCTGGTATGAACCTAAGGCCTATCCACGTCAATATGGAAGCACTATACTCGAGTTTCGCCCTTGTTTGAGCTCGTCAGTAGTGCATATCCCTGACCGGATCCGGAAACAGTCCCGGATCACGCGTGTGAAGCGGGTGTGTAACCACGCGGCACACACTGGACACACCAAATTATCACAGCAGAACACCACAACGCTACCCATCGTAGGCTATGCTCAAGATTGCCCAATCGCCGCGACCGACGTCCGTCAATCGATGGGACCCGAACGTATATATGTATATATATATATATATATGAGTGTGTGTGTGGGGGGGGGGGGGGGGAGGGTTATTTGTGTGTGTGTGTATGTGAGTAGAATATAACTTAATATTGTGTTTAATGTATAGGAGACGCAGATATAAAAAAGATGAGCCTGAACAAGCAAGCCCACAAACACTCCAGGATTATGCTGAAATTGACAGTGTACGAACCGTGGAATCGAACGCAGTGAGAAAAAAGCCAAACATCGTTGTTACTGTGCAAGCAAAGACTCCAGGTCGGTAAAATACAGTTTTCAGAATACCAAGGTATCTTGCCAATATCTTTATATCGTATATTTATTTCATATACATGTTAATGCTGCACTGCGGGCGTTTTTGCAAAGTTGATTGGAGATGTGCTGATGATATCATGAGCACTGTCGGACGCGAGTTCGACTCCTGCGCTTTCTAAAGTGAGGAAACTATTGGCCACGTATTCTTTCCTGCATTCAGGCCTACACAATATGACAGCTATATCACATCACAGACCCATCACAAACAGCTTGTCACTGTCAGTCAACAATCCAACACCAACTGTAATGCTGTGTTCAGAGACGGTGGAAAGAACGCAGGCAATGAATTACCTGGGGATACGGTTTGATCGAAGCCTTGCTTATAATGTGCACATAGACCAGGTGATAACAAAGGCCAAGCGGGGTTTGGCAGCGATGCGGGTGATGGCGGCAGCAAACTGTGAGCAGCGCCATCTATGTCTTCTGTACGAGGGGCTGGTCATGTCTGTTTTGGAGTATGCAATGGCAATCCTGACTCTCAGCCATAAGCAGATAGAAAGGATGGAAAGGATACAGAATGAAGCTATGCGCATTATTCTTGGATGTACAAGAGATACAGCATGCAGGGCGATGCGCTACCTTCTTGATTTTCCAACCATTGAAGAAAGAATACAAGCTTGCAGGGCACGCGCCTACCTCAGAATTAACGCAAACACACAACATCCACTGCATAGTGAAATTAGGAAGGTGAAGGGCAGCAGGTTAAAAAGAGGACGGTCGTGGATGGGTCAAGCCGAAGACATTCTTCAACAGGTGTGTTCACTTGAGGACTTAGAACCTGGCGAGGAGTGGGTGCAAGTGCCAACAGACTTCTGCACATCCTTTTCAGTTTACAACCAACTAGATAGAAAATGCAGACAAGAAAATCCGGCTGCTGTTGAGGCTGAAGTACAAGCGTTGATTTTCGAGAATTCGCTAGACGGTGACGCGGTCATCTACACAGATGGGTCGGTCGTCCGACATGTGAGAAGCTCATGGGCCTTTACAGCTCGGGCCGGAGGGAGAATTGTGAAGGAGGCCTCTGGTGCTTTCACTGAAACCACAAGTAGCCTGACCATGGAAGTCATGGCAGTAAGTAAAGCAATAACATGGCTCGAGACACAGACATTCACTAGGGCTTGTTTCCTTAGCGACTCAATGAACATGATCAAGAGGATAGAGGAGGGGTCGATCCGAAGAGAATGGTTGCTGCCTCTGAAGCGGTCTCGGCTGGCAAAGATTAGTTTCATCTTCGTGCCAGGTCATGCGGGAGTACAAGGAAATGAGCGGGCTGACAAGCTCGCAGCTGAGGCTACTGTGGAGGGCGGACGCGCCATGGACCAGGCTGACATTCTGAATGCTCTACGAGAAGTGAGACTTTTGAGAGAACCAAGTGATGACTGTGAATCTACAACAATGGCCAGACTGCGGGAGCAGCAAATTAAAAGAGGAGTGGCCAAACAAGAACACTACGCAGGAAGCCAAAGAAGATTGATAAACCAACACAGAACTGGCGTCGTTAGCCGCTACACGCTGCGGGATTTGCTGAGGAGGGGATCCGAGCACTTATGGACTGAATGGTTCGATGTGCAACGAGGATGATCTGTCGACTAACTAACTAACTAACTTGTCACTGTCATCCATCTCTCTCGTCTCTCTTATTCTTTTCCATATCGTTCTTTCGTTTCTCATTCTCTAGTCCTCAACCTGTAGATCCATAGTCCTGAATCTCTATCATGTCTCTCTCGTCTTTCTCCCATCCCTCCCTCGTCACCACCATTGTCTCGTTATCGCATCTCTATACAATCACTCTCGTCTCATTCTTTATCTCTCTCTCTCTCTCTCTCTCTCTCTCTCTCTCTCTCTCTCTCTCTCTCTCTCACTCACACACACACTCTCTCGCGAGCCCTATTCTCTCTGATTTCTCTCCTGGAATTCTATGCTCTCTATATCGTATCTCTTGTTTCTTTTTGTTCTCTTCACCTTCTCCACTTAGACACGCAAGGAGATGCTCGTGCACATAAGGGCACATACGTGTATGGACACAAAGAAAGAATAGAGAGAGAGAGAGAGAGAGAGAGAGAAAGAGAGAGAGAGAGAGAGAGAGAGAGAGAGAGAGAGAGAGAGAGGATCCTACATGCACGTGCACGTGAACATGTACGGCGAAAACCTCACATATACACAGACGCACGCAATTCAATTGTGTCTTGGGAAATACATATTTATCATACGTCTTCGTTTTTCCCCCTATAGTAATGAAGAAAACTGCCAGCAGCCAAGGTAACAAGGTCGGCCAGGTAAACCATGCCCGTGGTGACTACTACAATTATCTTCCAGGTCGCAGTGAAACGGCTATTAGGTGTGATGACCTGGATAACGTTATGACCACACTCAAAAAGGAGTTCTATCAGGAGCAGATTAACGTAAGACAATTTCACACGTTATGGATTCCTTCTGAACATTACTTTTTAGTCTATTAACAATGAAATACCTATACCTCGTGGTGAAACATTGCCACACTAGGCATAATACCAATCAGTACATTGGTTCTGTGCTTAATCATGACCTTTTTACATGTCTCGCATCAGACGTGAAGATTCAGTGTCCTTCTAACAAACACATCCTGTTGGTTTCAGAGCTTTGGAAATGGTAACTAGAGCAGATACAATACAGTTCCCGTGGAGAATGTATTGTGGGACCAGATGCCTCTGTCTCATAACAGATTCTTCTCTGTTCACCTTTAGATGTCAAAGGAATAAATGCAAAGAATGTGGCAATAGACTAAGACGGAAAGTCTATACACCATTGTCACAGGAGTCCCTTTTCAGGGCTCACGCCAACTAAACGCCAATGCTTTGAACTTGTCCGGAGTGCAATGAAGATGCCCCGACTGATGACTGATAACTGATAACTTTGAACCTAAGAATGAAACACAGTCTTCCAGAGGATTCAACGGCTAACCACATAACCAAGCACACAACCAAGCACGCAACCAACCACACAACCAACCTCACAACCAACCACACAGCGAACCACACAAGCAAGCATACAACAAAGCACACAACCAACCACACAACCTACCACACAACCAAACACACTACCAATCACACAACCAACCACACAACCAACCACACCGCCAACCACACAACCGAGTACACAACCACCCACACACCCAACCACACAACCAACCACACAACCAACCACACAACCAACCACACAACCAACCACACAACCTACCACACAACCAAACACACTACCAATCACACAACCAACCACACAACCAACCACACCGCCAACCACACAACCGAGTACATAACCAACCACACACCCAACCACACAACCAACCACACAACCAACCACACGATACGTTATTGACATGTATTTGTTTGTTATTTCTCGTATTCATTCCGTGACAGTTATCGTAAAGAACTGCATATGAAACACAACGTTTCTGCTACAAATAACTGAACGTGTAATAGAGACATACGAATCCAGCCATTTAAACACATACTTACTTTAATACTTATTTAACTGTTATTAGACAATTCTGCCACAGAAGATCTTTATTTCCCAGCGGATGATAGCTGTTACTTCTAATGAAATATTGTTTCACCTACGGACGATCTTCCACATTGTAAGGGAGAACTGAGCGCCACTTTCCCTCGTATTGAAGTTGTATTACAAAACATCTAAACTGTTTGATAGTCTCACAGAAGATTCTTCGCCTTTGTTACCTTCAGGCGTCAAAATAAATAAATGCAAAGAAAGCGGCAATCAACTTTTATCTTCTTGGTATCCCCATAGAGTTTGTCTTCAAATCCAATGTAGGCCTAAAGAGTGTTCTCTGTTCACTATATGCTAGACACTCCTCCAACAAATGTTTTGCTGTCATGTTACCATTTCCACAGTTGCATTCATTAGTATTTCATATATTTAGCTTTTGTTTTTTAAACGTGGTATTTCAGCCTATTGTGTCCTGTACAGAGTCTGAAGATTGTGTTTTGTTCTTTTCCATGGAGTTGGTCATATGCATTATCTTTCTGGTGGCGAGGTGCTCTGATTTCCACTCATATAATTGCTTTATTTGTTCCCACTGTTACTTTTACAGATTAATTGTTTACCCTACGGTGAGCGTAGTATTCAAATTACCTTAAAAAATATGTGCATTGCCAGATAGCCACATAACAGATTCTGCAATAAGGATGTGCAAAAACAGGGTGTTTACATATACTAAACATGTAAAATTAGTCTCAAGGCACCGCAAAAGATGCTGCTTTTGGTGTGTAAAGTGTAATGCCTTCACTAATTATAGAATATAATATATGTCCTGTCCTGTCCCCCGATGGTGTTTCCACCTTGTCGTGGTGGGGGAGCTTGAGTTTCTCAATGACCCTGAGAGCTATGCCGGCGGTAGCGTAGCTACCAGCAGGGCCTCCCAAGCCGGACAGGTCAAAGGGTAGAGAACAGACAAAGAGAAACACCCTGGTCCTCCAGGTTGGGGGTTGAAGCGTGGGGTTAACATTCCCACCTTTGTAAAAACATTTCTTTGTTACGAAACAAATACATGAGCCTCGATATCGGACTGACTTATCTGGACAACGACCTTGGAACGCTAAAGGACTTTTGAGATTTGGAACATGGAATGTACGGATACTATATCGAGCTGGAGCGGCCGAAGAACTAACCCGGGAGCTGGTTGAATATCAAATGGATATAACAGCAATTCAAGACATAAGGTGGCCAGGAGAGGGTACTTTAGAGCAAAATGGAATGATTATAATATATGGAGGAAACACCCAAAATAAACATGAATTAGGAACAGGATTTGTCATCAAAAAAGAGTTATGGGGGAACGTTTTAAACTTTAAAGCTTTTAATGACAGGATTAGTAAATTACGAATAAAAGGTAAATGGAAAAATATAACGATGATTAATGTACATGCACCTACTGAAGAGAAAGAAGATGATATTAAAGAAGACTTTTATAATGATCTGGAAGATGTCATAGAAGAAACCCCCAAACAGGACATCCTGATTGTGCTGGGAGACTTCAATGCAAAAATAGGTAGAGAGCAAACGAATAAAAAAGTGGCCGGTATGGAAAGCCTACAAACAACTTCAAATGATAATGGATGGAGAGTCATCAACCTGGCAGAAGCCAAAGGACTGCAGATTAGCAGTACCATACTACAAAGAAAGGATATACACAAACAAACTTGGAAATCATGTGACAAGAGAAACTATAATCAAATAGATCACATTTTAATTAACAATAGAATTTCATCAAACATACAGCAAGTCAGAAGTTATAGAGGAGCTGAGTGCCACAGTGACCACTTCCTCGTTGGAGCAAAATTTAAAATAAAACTTAAGAGAGCTTTCTATACTAAATTACAAAGATTACACCCAACATATAACAGAGAAAAACTACAAGATATTACAGTCAAAGAGAAATTTACAGATGAAATAAAATGTAAACTTGAAACTCTGCAAAACCTTTCGGAGGAAGGCGTTGACCAAACTTGGTTGAACATCAAGAATACAATTCAATCTACCGCAGAAGAATGTCTAGGTGTGTTAACCACGCATAGAAAGAACAGATGGTTCAATCAAAAATGTGAAGAAGCTATCATTAGGAAGAAGAATGCCAGACATGTGTGGTTAAATGACATCAATAACATCCAAAAGGAAGAACATTATAGAAATGAATGTAATGAGGCTACAAAAATAGTCAGACAGCAGAAGCGGGAATATATGAGTAATATTATCAAAGATATGGAAACTAATCACCAGAAAAATGAATCCAGAAAATTTTTTAAAGAACTGAAGTCAATGAAACGAGGGCACCAACAAAACACATATGGTTTAAAAGACAAACATGGGAATATGATAAATACCAATGAGGAAATGTGCAACACATGGAAATAATATTTTATTGAATTACTAAATTGTGAAACTCCAAGTAACGTTTTCCCACAGGAAGAGTTTCTAACATGCGAACCACAATTTGAAGAACCTACATTTGAAGAAATCCTATATGTAATCACACGACCTAAAAACAATAAGGCAACTGGGACTGATGGAATTGCTGCTGAATTTATAAAGGCAGGTGGCCATGCATAACATTTAAAGCTATACGAACTAATAATACAAATCTGGAGGACAGAAGAATTACCCCATGACTGGAAAGAGTCATTATTGATACCTATCTTTAAGAAAGGAGACATGTTCCAATGTGGAAATTATAGAGGAATATCACTACTGTCCACAAGCTATAAGATACTATCCGCAGTATTACTAAATAGACTAAAACCATATCCAGCTATTCAGAAGACATATTAGGTGACTACCAGGCGTATTTTAGACAAAACAGACTAACAATAGATCAGATATTTATCTTACGACAAATAGCCGAGAAACATTGGGAATATAAAAGAGATCTCCATAACATTTTTGTGGATTTTAAAAAGGCTTATGATAGTGTCCATAGGAATAGTCTATGGAATGCTATGCAGGAATTTGGAATACCAAGGAAGTTAATCAACATGACCAGACTATGCATGGCAGATACTTATAATATAGTAACATATAAAGGCAGGAAATCAGACCCCTTCCAAATAACATCTGGCTTGAAACAAGGTGATGCACTATCGCTGCTACTCTTCAATCTGGCTCTAGAGAAAGTTGTAAGGAAGATAAAGGAGGAATGTGATATTGGAGGAACATCCAAGCTGCTTGGTTATGCAGATAATATGGATATTATAGGGCAAAGTGAACAAAAGACATTGGAAATGTTGACTCACTTAAAGGAAAAAGCCAAACAGATGGGGCTGGTTATCAACCAAGATAAGACAGAATATTTGGTAATTTCAAGAGACGGAATGGCTAAAAACTCTGGCCACATACAAATAGATAATATGACCATTAAAAGAACGGAAACATACAAATACCTGGGTACAATCTTCAACTGCTCCAACATCATAAGGGAAGAAATACAAACTAGAATCAACTCTGGAAATAAGATATACTATGCACTACAACATCTACTAAAATCAAAGGCGCTATCTCGTAACACCAAAATCACAATATACAAAACACTGATCAGACCAGTTGTGCTGTATGGCTCTGAAACCTGGAGTACAACGAAAGGAGACGAAGCCTTGTTACAAACCTTTGAGAACAAAATTTTAAGACGCATCTTTGGACCTATTAGGGATACACAAAGTGGAGAGTGGAAAAGAAGAAGTAACAAAGACATTTATGATCTGTTTAAGTCCCCGCTAATCACTGGTATCATGAAGGCTAATAGACTACAATGGCTGGGGCATATAGAAAGAATGGAAGATAATAGGGAAACAAAACTCTCTTACACTCAGGAAATAAATGACCGTAGACCCCGAGGTAGACCAAGAAGACGGTGGAGAGATAATACATGTACAGACATACAAGCACTTGGAATCAACGACTGGCAAGAGAAGGTCCACCAGAGAGACGAATGGAGACGGATTGTATTTGCAGCAAAGAACCTCAATGGCTCGGAAAGCTGAAGAAGAAGAAGAAGAAGAAGAAGAAGAAGAAGAAGAAGAAGAAGAAGAAGAAGAAGAAGAAGAAGAAGAAGAAGATATGTCCTGAAACAGCTGAAACAGTTTCACATGTAGTTTCTAATGCAGAGGGGAATAGGTGGCCAAGCTTATTATAAATCTTATTATAGGCAATGACATAATGCGGATTTGCTTTATATATATATATATATATATATATATATATATATATATATATATATATATATATATATATATATATATATATCATGTGCCATGCCGGAAAGCGTGGGAGGTCATGACTCGCCATCTCATTCGATCACCAGAGTCGTCGATCAGCTCAGTGTTCCTGTCTCATCCATGCTATGTGGCCAAACCATCCAGGTATTTTCCTCTCGGTCTTCCTCTTGGTCTGTTCCCTTCGATCTTGCCAGTTGTCACTAAGTTCTCCAATCCATTTCTTCTCATAACATGTCCCAAACATTTTGACTGTCTACGTCTAATTTCTCTAATCAGTTTACGATGTTCATTTGTCTCCTGTAGTACTTGGTCATTGGTTTTTCTGTCTGTCCATGGTATTCTTTGAATTATCCTCAGAAACCACATTTCTTCAGCCATCAGATGTTTTTCAGCTTCACTGCACATTGTCCAAGTTTCACATCGATACAAAAGAACTGGCTTTATGCATCCCCTCAACACTCTTTTTCTAGCTTCAATTGACATCTTTTTATTGGTCAGAATGCTTTTCATCCTGCTAAAGGCTACTTTCGCCATGGCGATTCTTGTTCTAATCTCTTCAAGGCATCTCCCATCAGATGTTATGACTGTTCCGAGATAATTGTACCGATTCACTTGTTGGAGAATATTCCTATTTACTTGTATATTACATTGTGGTACTTCGTTCTTCCTAGTGACGACCATAACCTGTGTCTTTTTACAATTTATTTATAACCACAGTTGCTAACTGTGTACAACAGCCGCATCTACTAATTGTTGCAGATCCTGCGCATTGTCTGCAATCAATACTGTATCATATGCATATCTAATGTTACTGATGTTTCGTCCTCCAATGCTGACTCCATTTATATCTTCTAAATTTCTGAAAATATTTTCACTGTACAGCGAAAAAAGATCTGGAGACATTACACATCCCTGCCTAACATCTCTCTTAATAGGCTGATATTTTCCCACCTCATTTTCAATCCTTATGGCAGCTTGTTGTTTCCAATATATGGTTTTATAAGTCTAATGTCTTTTCCATCAATTTGTAGATCTGCAAGCATATCTACCATGTTGACATGTCTAACTCTATAAAAGCCTTTGTGTAGTCAATAAAGCAAAGATGTATATCCTTGTTTACTTCGTTAGCACGTTCAATAACTGTTCGCAGCATATACACAGCATTTACTGCACCCTTTCCTTCCACAAACCCGCGCTGTTCTTCCCCTATTTCAGGTTGTAATTTCTTCCTCACTCTTTGCATGATAATTCGTAGCAAAATCTTTGTGATGTGACTCATTATATTAATTGTTCTATGTTGATCACATTCCAAGGCTCCTGATTTCTTTGGGATTGCAATAAATACAAAGTTACATAATTCAGAAGGTATATCTCCGGTATCATATAATGTGTTCAGCAGTCTGGTTACTTAATGTGGTCCATATTCTTCAAAAGCTTTAATCATTTCTGTTGTGATGTTATCTGCACCGGTGGCCTTGCCAGCTTTCATATGCTTAAGAACATTTCGAACCTCCATCTTCAAAATTGGCGGTCCTTTATTATTAAATCTAATATCATACCGTCGTTCCTCTCTGTTATCCTCATAAAGGTTTTTCACATAATATGTCCATATGCATAATCTGATCTTTTTCTATTATGATTTTGCCATCTTTAGTTTTTAGACAGCCTGTTGATGTACTTGTTATTTTATTAGTAAGTTCCTGAAATCTTTTGTGCATTAATTTGGTATTTTGACATTGTGTTGCTTTTCAATTTCTAAGCACTTTTCCTAAAGCCATGCTTCTTTTGCCTCCTTACATAATATTCTGACTTGCCTATGAATTTCTTCATATTAGGCAGAATTATTTTTGTTAAGTCTTCTTGTTTCCATTAGGTGTAAAATTTCTTCAGTCATCTATTTCTTACAACCCACCTTCTTTAATTTTGGAATAATTGTTTCTGCAGCCAAACTGATTGAATACTTCAACATTTCCCATTGATCAACCACATCCTGGAATAGGATCTCTAGATCAGACAATATGTCAAATATGTTCTGTACTTCTATGTTGCATGTGTTTTGTATTTCTTTGTCATTACGCAATGTACACAAATCATATTTAGTATTTCCTGTTGTATACTTGACTTTCTTCTACTTTAGCCTCAATGTTCCTGTAAGTAATCTGTGGTCACTATAACAATCAGCACTGGAACTGTTTTTGCTATTGTTAACGCGTTTCTAAATCTTCTGCTAATCAGAATGTAGTCAATTTGGTTTCTAATCCTGTTATCAGGACTCCTCCATGTCCATAATCGTCTAGGGTGTTGCTTACACCAGGTGTTTCCTACAATCATTTCCTGTTCTTTTGCCCACTCAACAAATCTGTATCCTCTTTCATTTCTCTCTCCTAAACCATAGTTTCTTACTGTGTATCTATCAACTTGATTTCCTACTTTTGCATTGAAGTCCCCTAATATAATGTTTATTTCTGAATTTTTACATTTCTTTAAGACAGATTCTATGTCATAAAATTCCTCTACACTATCTTCACTGGATTCTCCTGTCGGGGCATATACTTGAATAACATTTATGCTAAAAGATCTGCAACTTAATTTAACTAGTAGAACTCTGTTCGACACGGCCCAATATCCTTGAAATGATTTTGATGTTTTCTGGTCCAAAATAATTGCCACTCCCCTTTGTCGATCTTCACATCCAGAATACATAATCTTAAAATCTTCATCTATCTTGATGCCTGCTCCTGTCCATCTTGTTTCGCACATTAAAATTTTTTTTATTGTTTTCTCTTTCTAGTTCTTGTATTATGTTCTCTAATTTGTCGTCGTCGTTTAACGTCCTGACATTCCATGTTGCTAATTTTAATGTCTCTGTCCTTGTTTTGCAATGATCAGTCTTTAAGCGAATCATAATGCTACTCATCATCATCATCAAGTGCCGTGCCGGCTGGCATAGGTGTTCATGGCTCTCCATAGATCTCGGTCTTTGGTTTTCTGGATCAACTCTGCTGCTGATATTACTCCATGCCACCGTCTCAATCCATCCAGCATCACTTCTCTTGGTCTACCTCTGCCTCTCTTCCCCTCGATCTTTCCAGTTGTTACGATCTTCTCCAATGTCTCTCTTCTCATCACATGACCGAAGAAAGCTGTTTGTCTCTGTCTTATTGTTGTATATAATGTTCTAGTTTCATTAGCCTGTTTCAGGCAGTCGTCGTTAGTTACTCTGCCAGTCCAAGGAATTCGCAACATTCGTCTCAAGAACCACATCTCTGTTGCTTCTAATTTCTTCTTAATTTGTTCATTTACATTCCAAGATTCACTGCCATACAGCAAAACTGGTTGTACATAGCATTTCAGCACTCTCTTTCTTACATTCAGTGATAGTGACTTATTGCATAAGATACTCTTCATTTTCTGAAATGCGGCTTTTGCCTGCCCTATTCTGCTCCTAATCTCTGTTGTACATCTTCCATCTGATGTTATAAATGCCCCTAGGTATCTAAAATTATCAACTTGCTTAAGGATTTTCCCTTCTATTTCTATGTCACATTTTGGTGTCACCATTTTCTTTGATATTACCATTGTTACTGTTTTCTTGATATTCAAGGAGAGTCCTTTCCTTGCACTCTCTGTTACTACAACGTCTAATAATTGTTGTAGGTCTGTTGAATTATCCGCCACCAATACTGTGTCATCTGCATAGCGTATATTATTTATATTATAACCTCCAACTAGTATTCCTGGCGTCTCTTTTATCTCTCTCATTATTACTTCGCTATACAGGGAGAAAAGATCTGGTGACAAAACACACCCATGTCGTACTCCTAGCTTTATCTGTTCGTAACTACCCTCTTTATTTCCCCTTTTAATTGCTGCTACTTGGTTCCAGTAAACATTCTTTATTATTCTTAAATCTTTTCCATCAATGTTGATATCTTCCAACATTTTAATCAGTTCATCATGTTTTACTTTATCAAATGCCTTAGTATAATCTATGAAGCACAAATATATGTCTCTCTGTTTCTCTATTGACCTTTCAATTAGTGTCCGTAATGTATAAATTGCATTGTTTGTGCCCTTTCCTTCCACAAATCCATACTGTTCTTCACTAATTTCCATTTTTATTTTATTTTTGGTTCTTCTCATTATGATTCTGAGTAGAAGCTTAGTGATATGGTTTATAAGGTTAATTGTACGAAAATCTTCACAATCAATTGCTCCTGGTCTTTTTGGTATAGCTATAATTACAGATTTCAGCATATCACTGGGTAAATATCCACTGCTGTAAATATCATTCAACATTTTGGTTAATATATCTACTCCAAATTCTCCCAATACTTCTAATTCTTTTATTGTGATTTCATCTGGTCCAGCTGTTTTTCCTTTCTTCATATGTTTCATAGCGTCAGCGACTTCTTCTTTCAGAATAGGTGGACCTTCTAAGTTACTATCGTCTGTTAATTCTTCCCTTTCTCCTTCATATAATTCTCTTATATACCCATTCCACCTCTTCATTATAGCATCTTCCTCTAATATTATCTTTCCTGTTTTTGATTTCAAACACCCCGTATTTATTCTTATTTTTTCTTCCTGTAAGCTCACTGATTTGTCTGTGCATATTTTTTGTATCTTTAATGGAATTTAATTCAATTTTTTTGCATTGCTCGTTTAACCAACTTTCTTTAGCCTTCCCACATTTATCTTTTATTTCTTTATTTATCTTAGCGTATTCTTGTTTGTCATTTTTACTCTGTTTTCTTTTGTCCATCAGTTTTAAAATATCTTCATTCATCCATTTTTTCTTAGCTATTTTGCCTCTCTCCGGTAATACTTCTTTGCTAGTTTGATGAATGGAGTCCCTTAACATTTCCCATTGTTCATCTATACTCTGTATGTTAGTTATTGCATTGTACCTATTTTTCACAGTCACTCTGTATTGTTCTTGCATTTCTTTATCTATTTTCAGAACCTCTTTATTAAGTCTCATGTACTTAACCATTTTTTCCCCTCTCTTAAATCTTACTTTTATTTGTCCACATAGTGGTACATGATCACTATTACAGTCAGCACCAGGCATTGTCTTTACATTAATTAAAGCATTTCTAAATCTTTTATTAATTAGTATGTAGTCAATTTGGTTGCGTATTTTCTTATCAGGGCTTATCCATGTGTACAGTCGTCTTTTATGGTGCTTAAACCATGTGTTTCCAATTATCATATCATTGATATTTGCCCATTCTATTAGCTTTTCCCCTCTTTCATTTCTTGTACCTAAACCATAATTCCCCACTACATCCTCCATTTTTCCCTTTCCTATTTTTGCATTAAAATCACCAAGTATTATCTTTATTTCTTGTGATCCAATTTGAGCCATCGCCATTTCTATTTCGTCGTAAAAGTGTTGTATTTCTTCCTCACTACTGCTTGCTGTTGGTGCATATACTTGTATAATATTTATGTCTATTGGTTTGCCTTTGATTTTTACCATAATAACTCTATCTGAAATACACCAGTATCCATTAATTGACTTGGCTGTTTTTTCGTCTAATATTATTCCTACACCTTTTTCATGTGTATCCCCTCCATAATAAATTATTGTGTGATCGTCAGCTATAATTTTGCCCGAACCCTTCCATCTCATCTCACTAACGCCTAGTATATTCATTTTCATGCTATCCATCTCTCTTAGAACATTGGTCAACTTTCCTAGCTCATTTAATGTCCTAACATTCCATGTTCCTACTCTAAATTTATTTATTTTAGTTAAGATTTTGCCATCAGTAGCTGGATGACGGTCTGGTGTCACCTGTGGCTCATGACTGTCCCTACCGGACGAGGATGCCCTAAGACAGCCATTAACGTCCTTCACTAACTTTGATATATGTTTTGCCATGAAGTTTTGGGAAGATAATGTGGTGGTTTCCCCTTGCCTTCCACATTCACATGGTGGTCTTTTTACCTCTGCCTTTGACAGCCATTTCCGACTGTAAGGACAAGTGAGTGCCCTGCTCTGCTCAGCTGCAGAGTTGTCCACTTATTCCGGTGGATACTCGGTCCCCAGAGCTGTGTTAGCCACACCGTAGTGTGTTTCCATCCTCTACCGCGGGGAGGTGCAGTTGGGATTTTCCCTTCATAAAGTTGTGGTCTATGACCAAAATCTCTAGTACTTAGGCACTTTAAAAGAGGTAGTTTGCGGTTGCTTTCCTCTATGGCAGTGACCATACTGGTCAGGTGACCGCAACCATTGTTTGTCGAAATAGATTATCTGTCTGCCGTGGTGTAACTTGAGACCATAACCAACAAATAGCTGTCGGCTGCCCTCAAAGTTTCATATACCACCTGCCTTCCGTGACTTCTATTGAACACTTCCAATAAACGAATACGAAATGACACAACATAACCAACATTAAAACACTAAACAGCGTAAAACACTAAACAGCGTAAAGCACTAAACAGCGTCTCCCGAAGAATGAACGCGTCACGTCGTCGCCATTTGTATGTGTGTGCGTGCATGTGAGTGTGTGTGAGAGTATGTGTGAGATATGCAATTTTATGGTGTAAATACCACCATTGGATGAGAGAAACAGAGTGCTGAATTGTTGTATAGGATCTGTTTTGCTGTACAACATTGAATTATGGATCAAGAACAAACATAATAGAAGATCTTTTAGGCAACACTGATGGGCTGATGTATAACAGTGCCGGAGCGCTTCCCCTGACTTCGCTTAGATACATCGACTTCTGTACTTCAAGGTCTTCATGTGACACCCAGGTTTCAGGAATCTCTCCATTCAAAACTGCATTGTTCTGATTCTGATTCTAGCCGTACAGCACGATCGTATAGGGTTCTGAATCGTTAGTCTCCAAGGACCTAGTAGAGGGCTGAACGTCGTTCAAATCTTTCATCTTCCATCATCTTTCGGATAAACATGAAAAGCTCCCAATTAAGACTGTGATGATGATTAAATTAGCTTTTATTCATTCCTTGCTGAACAGATAAGTTCAAAAACATGATATTCTCAACAATCATGACAGTGCCTTACAATAGCACGACTGACCCTTGACGAAGGTGAAAAACATAACATGATTCTAATCATGACGCTAATCCTGGTACAGCTTACTGAGCATTATAACAGGAAATTTCGATACTCACTATCTTACTCTGAATTCAGCCACAAATTAACCTACCCAACTACTCCAATCATATATAGTCCCGGGGTCAGTGAATGATAGAGACTTCAATTACACGTCTGCTCCAGATCTGGTCTTGGTTTCTAATGTTTACGTTGTTCTGTTGTTGTTAGCTTCTGTTGCTACCCCAAACTTTCTGACGTGATAATTTCTTGGTGCATTTTTGTGCCCCTTTTTCTCTTCTAGTTTACTTTCCCAATTTATACTTGTGCATCACTGTTCTATTCTCTCCTATTAACTCTCCCCCTACCTCTATACTGTTACAGATGCGATAAATGTTTCGAATGCCTTTGACTGTGTAACTAACTACGATTGCTTGGAAGAAGCTACCCTAAGTAGAACAGTATTATGCTACTATACGAAAGCGACAAACAATTTCTTTGATGAAATAATGAGAAGGAAGACGATTAAAAACATCATGATGACTGGAAACATCAGTTGTAGAAAGGTCAGAGGCTAGACCAGAGAAAAGATGCTGGATGCACTGAGACTAGAATGGAGCTATGTCCTCAATAAAATAGAATCAGAACATCAAGGTCAAAGATCTGCTGAGATGCACGAATGCCAATGCAATTTGTCAGAACCATTGATGATATATGGAAAGATCAACTGAAGAAGTCAATGCTGGTTTAACAGAGTGGCACTGAAGACGATCTATGATAGAAAATATCAAGAGTACAGAGGACAACTGCATGTGGGGAAACATGATATTGTGTACCGATTAGTTATGACGCATGATGATGATAATTATGATAAAGTGAAGGATGATAATGACGATGGGGGTGTTGATAATTACATTTATAATGCATAATCATCTTTTTTGTTACGATTTTTTTCTCAAGCGTATTCCAGCAAACAACAGTGCGACTACGACAGTGGCCCATAGTCCAGAGAATCAGAACAAAAACAGATACAATCATATCAGCGCATGTGGGTACAAAATGCTTGAAATATATAGTGTCTATAGACCGTGGTTTGTTTAATGCTCAAATAACCGGTGACGTAATGGGTTCATTCCCCACCCAGGCAGTTATAATTATATGTTGACTTCTTATTCAGACAGCGATGGGAAACGTCTGAACGGAATATTGTCTTGAAAACCAACCTGGTGTTGATTGCAATATCCTAAGAGGACATCAACATGTTTAACTTATTCACTGCCATTCACCACTTTAGAGACAGATGGGATTGACGCTTGATTGCCAAGCGCCACTTTAATGACATATTGTTTACAGTTCGTTATTTGTTTCATTTCGCGTATCTGCCATAACGTTAATGCCCTGTAAATGACGTTTTACACCGGAAGAAGGTCTGTTGTTTCAAATCAGCACACGAGAGAAGTAAAGTATCTAAAATTTGAACAGAAATGATTAGTTACATTGTGGTTTTTTTATTTTTTTTTTATTTCGCATATCCTTTTACAGGACATCGCTGTCAACAGCAGCATCTTTCAGCTGTCTGCTGATTTGGTAGGCAACAGTGTTACTATTCTTTGCTCCCCCGTAGGGGCCCCGGCAACACACAGACGTGCATCAGAAGAAAACAGTCTACATTCTTTGAACACGTCATGAGAAGGAGAAAGCTGATGTATGTCGTCACAATGGGAAAATTCGTGGAGAGGAGAGGCGGGCGGGGAGAGGGGGAAGAAAGGGAGACTATGTTGGGCAGTTTAACATTATGGCGCAGATGAACATCTATAGCAGAAACTATTAGCGGTACACGGGATAGAAGGCATGTAAACATACACCACACAGCATGGACTATAACAAATGTTTTATAACCAGCAATGACGTAACATTGCTAGCGGAATCTGAGTCTAACACGCGTGACTTTAGTATAATTTCTGTGTCAACATCTATTCAGAAATACAATTTCTTGTATAAGTTTTATTGCCCCTTCTATCTTCCACAATAGCGTGCTGGAAGTTTTTTTATTTTTTTTATTACTGGCAAGTCATGTTCCAGATCTCTTCTCCCTATATAGCGAAGTAATAATGAGAGAGATCAAAGAAATGCCAGGAACAGTAGTTGAAGGTTATAATATAAATAATGGATGTTCGTCCATCACGAATGATGAGGACCATTCATTCATTGCATCTTTGATTTGATGAAGAACGAATGACTTGCGCTTTGGTATCAATAATATGCACTACGCACATGACACAGTATTGGTGGCGAATAAATCAACAGACCCACAACAATTGTTGGACACTGTAGTAACAGAGCGTGCAAGGAAAGGACTCTCCTTGAGTATCAAGAAAACAGTAACAATGGTGATATCAAAGAAAATTGTGACACCACAATGTGACATAGAAATAGAAGGAAACATTCTTAACCAAGTGGATAATTTTAGATACCTAGGGGCATTTATAACATCAGATGGAAGATGTACAACAGACGTTAAGAGCAGAGTATGAAGAGTATCTTAGTAGTAGACACCTTTCAGTCTTGACAGACTAAAGTATGTGAGTGGAATGTGGCCACTATTCCATCACAATGTCTGGGCAGAGCTTCAGAGATCATGTGATGCCCAAACGACATGACCCCTCTCTCGGCCTAGTCTTGTGTATTCCAGAGGAATGGGTAACCAATACGTCTGGCACAAGGTAGGCTGCAGACGCTGGCGGCTCAGCGTCAATCCACCGAGACCTCACCACCACGAGCCGGTGGCGAGTTATGGCCAGACCCTGACACCCTAGGGACCCGGCTTAGAGACGTTCAGCCATGTCCCACAGATGAGGGCCTTGTACGAGCCCGGACCATGAGGGCGCGCACATCTGTCAGTCACAAGTGTCCGGACCTGTGTAAAGCGTGCACTATCGTCAGACTCCCCACCTGACTTATAGCGGTCCCCGCGACCAGCGGGAATAGGTCCGCCATAGCTACCGCAGGAGATATTGCCTGTCTATTTGCAAGCAAATCTCCCATACTTCCACTGTGCGGATCTCGCGACCAGCGAGAATAGACTGAATAAGTAAAGAAACGATAAAGAGGAGTATCTTATGCAATAAGTTACTATCACTAAATGTAAGAAAGAGAGTGCTGAAATTCTATGTTATGTAGAACCAGTTTTGCTATATGGTAGTGAATCTTGGAATGTGAATGAACAAATTAAGAAGAAATTAGAAGCAACAGAAATATGGTTCCTGAGACGAATGTTGCGAATTCCTTGGACTGCCAGAGTAACTAACAACGACTGCCTGAAACAGGCTCATGAAACTAGAACATTATATACAACAATAAGAAAGAGACAAACATCTTTCTTCGATCATGTGATGAGAGGAGAGGTATTGGAGAACATCGTGACAACTGGAAAGATTGAGGGGTAGATCACGAGAAATGATGCTGTATCGATTGAGAAGGTGGCATGGAGGAATATCAACAGCAGAGGTGATTCAGAAAACCAACGACCGAGATCTGTGGAGAGCCATGAACGCCTACGCCAGCCGGCAGGGCACTTGATGATGATGATGAAGTCATGCTACTGGTGTGAATTAAAAGTAGAGAAAAGATATCCACTAGAACAGTATGCTCCTACTGTGTGTGGTGTTATGGTATGAAGTACTTTTAATGACGGCAGCATGGCCGAATAGATAAGAACGCTCGTTCTTAAACTTCCGGTAGCTGATGCCAAGGCAGCGGGTACATCCCTTAAATCAGTCAGTTGATCTAAAGTGTTAACTTTTCGTTCTTGACTTAAGGACGTAAATTGCAACTACCTCTGAAGTCAGAGTATGTTTTCCTGGTAGCAAGGAACACTGGTAATCGGGAAAGCTAATCATACACAACATTACGTCCAGTGCTATTAAAAAGATGTGTATAGTCTACGCTTGAGTTAAAAGCCAGCGAGCACCCGCAAACAATTTTAACCCTTCCTGAAAGTGCTGTACAACCACTGTTTAATATGTTTCATATATTTTATTATACGTCTGAAAGATACAGTAAATTGCATTATATAATTTTGAGAATACTATATACTATTTGCATGCCCATATAACAAGAACAGTTTAAAACTTTAACATTTCTGATAGGCTTTCTCTTCCCTGCTTCGTTCTATTTAAAATTTATCCGACCTATAGGGTTCTAGAGCAGAATTATTACTTTTTTGAAAAGTCATACCTCACAGAAACCTCATCCAAAAATACAACTTAGAAAATTCAAATTTATTAGTGATATTTATATATGCTCAAAAACAAACATACACATAAATTGTAAACGTGGTATTGGCTGCAATGGACAATTTGCAAACACTCAAGAAGAATTAGAAAGGTGAAAATACACTCATAGTTTAGTAACGAAATTGTAATGAGAAATACATCATAATTGATACTGTAACATGACCAATGTTTCTTTATCACACCTTTCTTTGTTATACTAATACAAAACCTGAAATCGCAAAATGTGACGGGATGTAACTATTTATTTTCAGATGACCATTCACGTGTCCATCTACAGACTAACACCTTAAAGAACCACGGTGACTACATTAATGCTTCATACATTGATGTAAGTTGTTATATTACGAATGTGTAATATTAAAGTGAGTAAAGAAGTTTACCTACCTGGTGTATATAATTACGGAAGATACATATTTGAAACTGAAATGAGGTACACGGATATTTGTAATCAAAAGTATATCGAGAGAAACAAGAATTTCTAACATGAAGGAGCATCTGTATTGAACTGCGTAAACGAATTATCATCATGCATACCTGGCCTATCATTTTCCTTCCTGCCGGGTGCTCAGGTGTTCAAATTCCTATTGAATTCTCACGGTGTGAGCAGGGTGATTTAATTACCTTCTACTATTATATCTGGCCCATAGCACAATGCGGCTCTGAAATATGAAAACTGCATGTTAGTTATACGCGGAACTTGGAACCATTTCAGATGTGGTGTTATGGCATGATGCAAAGAATACGTTGGACCATAACAATTTCATTGAACAAGTTCTAGGAGACACTGATGAACATCGCCAACTATTGACATTTATGCAGAAAATACGGTTTTATTGGCTTGATCACAACATGAGATATCACGGTCTGTACTGAATATTCCCAACGTCAAATGGGAAACTAGGCGTCCTATGAAAATCTCATTAAACTAGCAAGGGAGAGCGTTGGGGTGCTTAATTAAGCTAACCTGAATAGAGAATTGCTGAGATAAGGAAACATGGGATGAACATGCTTAGGCATGCTTATTACAGTTGCTGTCGTTGACAAAACACTAATAAAACTGAAGATAAAGGACATTTTCGGATTCTTGGTGTGCAATGGTTAACGTGTGCTGGCAATGCAGTTTTGCGGCATTTAATATTACAGTAGTACGGGTATAATCTCCAGCAATGATTGGGTTCATATCTTCCCTTTCTTATTAATAATAACCTGGAGTCGAACAATCTTTATGTAATCGATACAAGATTGTTTTAATTACCCAGAGATTAGAATGGGAAGGAGGGTGACGTGACCGAAGGGATAAGAGCGTTCGAGCTCTTAAACTTCCAGTACAATTATGGCGAGGTAGCAGTACCGCTTTCTACACATGTTAGTTTAGACTTTAACGTTAACTTCTCGTTCAGGGAGCAATGGCAAACTATAAAGTAAAATTTCCTAGAAAATCAACCTGGGGTTGAGGTTGATAGCTGTCGTAAGTAATTCTTTATTACTTTTAGTGTCGTCCCTGGAGTGAGGGGAATCAACACCCACAATTTTATTAACCCAATATTATTGTCCTAGAGAAACCACCAGAATCCGTCCACAAAACTCCCTCAGTCTGTAGACACCTCTTTCTTACTCTCACTCACCCCTAGATCATGCCCCCTCTCATTCTTCCCCAACACAACATACTCAACAACTCTAGCTTTAACAAATAAATACAACTATTAATTTATTAAAACAAAGAGTATGTGTGTGAGAAGTGGGTGTGTGTAATGTGTAGAATGTGTGTCGAATATTCTAATGTGTATGTAGACTCAGACTAGTGAATCAGGAGCAAAGTCTGTTACATCACTGTGCTGAGCACACAACAGCACCATGTATTCCGGACAGTGAACCTCACTCAGAAAATGTTTCTCCGTCCACGTGACGACTTTCTCCTATATTGCTCGAACAAATAGGATGCTGGTCATCAGATAGACACTGTTCGATCTTGGTCTTCACTCTCACAAACACGGTGAAGTTACTCTCTTTAATAATGTTTGTTGAACAGAGAATCTTTCAATTAACTGAAATGTCACTTGGGAAAATCTACTGTTCACAAGTCTCTGACTATAAAATTTCCCCCATCTTTTAAAAACAACCTATTAATGTGGTTAGGTAGATGTGTGTGTGTGTGTGTATATATATATATATATATATATATATATATATATATATATATATATATATATATATATATGTGTGTGTGTGTGTGTGTGTGTGTGTGTGTGTGTGTCCTTGGTATATGAGTTATGAATCTTCGGTGATGAAACTTATCACTCAGTAAACACAATACTTATGTTCATCAAGTCCGGCTCAACAGAAGCCAGGTTTCTGCAGACCAACTAGGTTCTGAGCCCCGTGTAAAAGCCTCTCAGTAACCACTGTCTTCATTCCGCGAGCCATCATTGTATAAAACTTTGAAATTGCTTCTTCGTAATAAATCATCGCACACTCGATTGGAGCCTGTGAGTAGAGAACATCATGGTGAGAGCAACTCAATCCTGACCGTAATTAGGTGAGTGTAGGCCAATAGCAGCACTCAGATCTATAACAGAGATCCGATCTCTGTCATACAGGCCAAATAGCTCATCACATTGGTCTTAGACATGGCAACACCAGGAAAGAATAAAGGAACGGGTAGAAACCCAGCAGATGCCCTACTGGAAGATCCTACCTTTTCACATTCCCCTCCTCCCTCGCAACCAACCTCAATCTCTCTAATTATTATCCCACTACATTGTCCTAAACTCCCCGAGTAAAATGATATATCACACAAGCTAGTTAAAGCCATACAATAGGACACTAGTGCCGACGCTCCTATAATACTTTCTAGCACCGCACTTATAGAACATTCTATCACCGCACCTATAATACATTATATCACCGCACAGTACTGTACTCTATTCCTAATCATACTCTAAGTTAGATATGATTAATAGAATACCATATGCCTATTCCGGTTGATAATTGAGACTATGCAATCCCAGACTGGATCTATGTCCGCCGATACATTATCAACACTTTGACACTATAGTCTCTTTCAGGTAACACAACTCGGAAACTGCACCGATCCTTAAAACATCAGAATCTTGGTCGACTAACGCAACTTGTTTACTTCAACTGGTTTTATATCTGGAGTGACGTCATCAAATTGTCTAGACGCAGAGGCGTCGAGAAGTTATTTTTCTCTGTATTTTTCCCAACTCAATGTGAACATCTGGCTGGTGTCCCCTTTCATCTGGGAAATTGTCTCCTGTCTGTGATCTAGAGACCTTCTCCACATCACAAGACTCCATCCGATGTCTGGCCAGACATTCCGTCTATCACTTCAAAGGCTGACTCCCGCCTTGCAGACGGATGGCGCCAGTGTACGTTTCTCGAGCAACAACATGTTAACAAAATGCCGACCGGGGTTAGACATTTCGACGCGTCTTATTTTGCTCCCCAGTCTATACAACATCAAAGGGTTGCCTGCTTTTGCAGACGAATGTCGGGTCTTGTTTGTCATCGATCGAAACTTTCAAGTTTATTTTTCGCGACAATAGCAATGCCCTGCAAATGACATGCAATTCACAAACAAAGGAAAATGGCGACTTGGCCCAGTTGCTAGCACACTTGTCTGCCAACCGGGTGGTCATGTTATCAAATCTTCATTCGATGCGTATATTTCAAATTGACTTGGGCTCCCAGGTCAACCCACTAAATTAGTTCCAGAAAATGTTGTGGGAAGTATGGGCGGACAGCATGGTATCTATCACACCATGTATCACGTGCTATTTGTCTATAAAAAACATGAAGCTAGCACCATAGCCAGTCCGTTCCAGGGTATGCACAATGGTCCACATATAAAGTAAAAAACAATTATCTCAAACTGTGCATTTGGGATTGTCTAGGACAGTCTCCATTGCACACAAATACCTTGGATAGCATAGGACTTGGATAATCTCACAATAATGCGCAACCGCCAAAGGCGTCATCAAAGGTCCCAATGTGTATGTATACCGGATTCAAACATGCTATAAATATTCTATTTTGTGGGTAGTTTTCTAATGTTGACATATTTATTCTACCTACTCTTTTTGATTTATAACTTTTGAAGTCCACAGAATGACTCATATCAAGTTTACTTGCGTCTGAGGACGATACTATACTTTAAAGTCAATCCCCTTCGCTCTCACAAAGTATACACATATAATCTTATTGTTGATTGCATCGTATGACTGATTACGTCATTGGGGGACATATCATCAATATTAGATATGTGGATGATATAGTATTGCTTGCAGACAACGAGAAGGATCTGCAACATTTAGTAGTTGCTGTTATAGTACAAAACAATTTGTTGCGTATCCCTCATGGGACGTTGCAGTCAACACCAGCATTTTTCACCTGCTGTTGATGTACTAGGCTAATGTTACGTTCAGTAGTTTGACATTGCTTTGTGAACGACCGGCTTCCATACCAGCACGTTATAACACAACGCGACATGGTCTGCTGCACAAATCAGTCGCAGCTGAGCTTCGAACGCCTGGTACCCGGCTCACGAACGGCGTTCGCAAGCCTTTAGCCACGGAGCCGGTTATGGTACACGGGGAAAAAATAGGTTTAGAATTAAATTGTAAGAAGTCAGAGATTATGGTCGTCTTCTAGAAGAAAGATACACGGCAATGTGATATATGGATAAATATGCATATTCTTAAACAAGTGACTCGATGCAACTATCTCGGAATGATCATACCATCTGATGCAAGATGCCTTTAAGAGATTAGAACAATAATCTCTATAGCAGAGGTTGCGTTGTGCAAAAAGGAAAACAGTCTGACCAATGCACAAATGTTAATTGCAACAAGATTTAAAAAAAAAAAAAAAGAGTTATGAAGTGCTGCAATGAAACTATACTTTTGTATGGGTGTGAAACATGGACATGGAGCAGACAAGTTGAAAATCATCCAATGGCAGTGATGAAAATCCAAAGAATATCATGGCCAGATAGAAAAACCAACGAACAAGTCCAACAAACGACACTTTAAACGTAAACTAATTAGGGAAACAAGATCTAGACAGTCAATATTGTGTTTGGACACGTTATGTGAAGAAATAAAATGGAGACAATGGTGACAACTGGCAAGATTGAGGGGATAAAAACAAGGAAAGTCAGAGAAGTACATATATGGATTACATAATCGTAATAAAAACACAGAGCTGATCTGCAACACTTGTGATCGCGTGAGGTGAAATGTCGAAACATGACCACCCACGCGTAGAGACTTGGCTCAAATTGATGATGATGATAACTGATTAGACTGTGAGAAAAATCGGGAGGCAGTGGAGGTGTGGTTTTTGCCAAGAATGTTGAAAATGTTGTGGTCAGAGACAAAAACAATCGCAGACGTAGCGTAATCTAAAGGTGTTACAAGATCACTTGTCAAAACCGTACGGAAATGAGAAATTACATTATGGGATATATCACAGAAGAGTTCGTATTAAGAAATTAGCCTTATGTGTGAACATTCTAGACAAGAGAAGCCGAGGGAGACATGGACAATGTATGTTGAAAATTTACCCTAGGCAACAAGTAATTTTTTTTAAGTTGCATGTCCTTTACATGACGTAGGGGTCAACCCCAGCATTTACGCTGTTCGTGATTCCTGGTCAAATTTTACGTTCAGTAGTTTGCCATTGCTTTCTGAACGACCGGCTCCTATACCTTTTTCGAAAACACCAGCACCAACAAGTAATACTATAAGCTAAACAAGTGGTTTAAAAAATATTAGTGGACAAATATGATTGGAGAGTCATGATCGCCGATGTCTGCCCAGACCTGGCACGTAAAGTAAAAGATGATAACTGTATGTCACGTATCCGTGTGACATTCATCGCAAGAAGTATGAAACCATACATTTCTGCACTTACTTAATGCAGTCGAAGAGCTCTGGGGGTACAGAGGCTAACATACTAGTCTCTCGATCTGGTGGTGATGTGTTCGAATACCCTTCGATTCGGCGATTTGTTTCATTGCCCAGGGCTCTCAGGGAGAGAATGCTAGTTAAATATTCTTTACACGACGTAGCAGTCAACTCCAGCACTTTGTTTTTTGGCTGTCTGTGATTCAAGGGCAAGTTTACGTTCAGTAGTTTACCATTGCTTTCTGAACGACCGGCACGTATAGTACTGTAGGGAAACCAACACAAGACAGTCTGCTTCCAAATCGCCGGCATCTGTGTTTCGAAAGCGTTATGATGGATTAAGAATTATATTTTTAATTCCTTCGACACAGTGCCTAGGGAGATATAGGCTAACATAGTTGTCATAAGTAAAGGCAAAGCATATGTATAACACCACACAATTCGTGTCGATGTGTAAAATAAATATGTGGCTCCAACCATATAACGACTACTCCTCATTACTTGACTAGTGGTCCTTTGCTTTACTTGTATTACATTGCTGTTTATTTCAGGGTTATCTGCAGAAGAAACAGTTTATAGCTTCACAAGGCAAGTCGTTAATTTGTTTTATAACATATAATTATAACATTTACATAAACGTAAAATTAGAATTAAAAAGGAAAATGTACATTACATTTAGCCATGTATTGTATCACTCTTATCGAGCTGAACATTAACACTGCTTGTTGTGTATTTAAAACGCCACAATCAATAATAAGAGAGTTCTGGTCTGTCGATGGTGTTACATTAGGAGGATGCGTTTTGTTTAAAAAAAAAAAAAAATTTTACAGGTCTAGCTTAGAAACACAGTGTATTGTTCTTTTTGAAAACGTTGCTGATCAAGCTGAGAGACAAAGAGGAATTGTAATATTCAAACATTAGTAATCGGGCACAGAGGCACATTATAATTGTAATATTTAACTGTTAGTGATCGGGTAGAACTGTTTTGTTGAAATGATAGTAATCGGGCAAAGTGAGACACGGTAGAATTGACATTTTTTAAATGTTACTAGTTAGGCATGTTACAGTAGAACTGGTTGATTGAAATTGTAGTGATCGCTCTTAAAGGCTCGTTAGAACTGCTCTATTTAAATATCAGTGATTAAATAGAAAGATTCGCTAAGCTTGGTCTGTTTAAATGTTGGTGATCGGGCATAGACACATTATAACAGTTAAAAGTGTGTTCGATTTTGTGACACATTATACTAGTTATATTTGAATATTAGTGTTCGAGCATTAGTGACACTATTATAATAGTTATATTTAAATGTTAGTGCTCGGGTATAGGGACACAAAATAGTTATATTTACACGATAGTGTTCGGACATAATGATACCTGATGATAGTTATATTTAAATGGTAGTGTTTATGTCATTTTCATAGGGACACATTATAATTGTTTTATTTAAATGTTTGTGATTAGGCATAGGGACACGTTATAACAGTTATATTTAATTGTAAGTGTTCGGGCATAATGGCAATATTATAATAGTTATATTTAAACATTAGTGCTCGGGCATAGGTATCATACTGTTGTTACTTGGCTCGTTCTATTGTAAATAACCTTTGACAATATTAAGTATGACACAGGTGAGATGAAATGACTTGACAACGATTGCGTCACAGACACTTAAAAGTTTAATAATCAACAACGATGATACAAACCACAATGTCACGCCTCACTTACTGTACGAATCCGCATTGTATCGTGTTTACATGCGTGGCCATCTGAACCCGAAGTCAATAGTTGAGAATGTGAGTGACCCTGTTGTCGAGAGCGTGAACGCCATTCTCTCACTGTCAAGCTCAAACATCTAAGAAGCAATTATTACACAGGCACTACTTACTGATTGTCCTAAAGAATATGAACACATTAACTACAAATGTCCATATTTGACTTCCCTTTTATCGAGCTGGTGGTGTTTACACATCGTCATTTTAATACTGTCTAATGCTTTATAGTTTAACTCGACTTTCGATCATACTGTCGACAATGCATGCGCTGTTTGTAAAGCCTTGCTTGCTGACCTAGTCACCTTTCCCCATCCCCTTCTTCTCAGTCTTGTTCAGAAAATATACACAGTCAGTTTCTGTAGAGACGATCTTAACGCTGACAAGTCTCCTGGCCGAATACAATTAAAACCCGTGGATGCCCGCATTAGGTCTTGTCATATGGTCGTCCTGGCTGATTACTATTCATATTAATTCATGATTCAGTCTCTACTGAACTGTTTCTCAGTTACTAACACTTGTTACTTCTTTTTTTTCTCAGCCTATTTATGAATCTGTCTGTCCTATCACCATCGTGTCTTTCGGTAACTATTTACATAGCTATTTTCGGATCATGGCAATAAGGACGACGATTATACTTAACCTCGACACCACAAGGTACAAGAGGAACATGATGAGATGAGATGAGAGTAGGGACACATTATAATAGTTATATTTACACGCTAGTGTTCGAGTATAGTGATACTATTATAATAGTTATATTTAAACATTAGTGCCAGAGCATAGTGACACATTATAATAATTATATTTAAACGTTAGTGTTCCGGCATAGTGATACATGATAATAGTTATATTTACATGTTAGTGAGGGGTCATAGGGACACATTAAAATAGTTATGTTTAAATGTTATTAAGCAAGTATAGAGACGCAATCAAACTATTATATTTACATGTTAGTGGTCGGATAGACGGACGCATTCAAATTATTATAACTAAACATTAGTGATTAAGCAGAGGGATACTTTATAATCACCCTGTTTAAGTGTTAGTTATCGAGCAGAATTGCTCTGTTATATTTAGTGATGTAACATAATTGTTATGTTTAAATGTAAGTAGATAAAATTGTTCTCGTTAAATAACCCACGCTATTTGTTGACATTCATCTGGGTAAATGACAGGCCCCACGAAGATTATTTTAGAAGACTTTGTCCGCATGCTCTGGGAACAAGAAGTTGAAGTCGTTGTCATGCTTACCAACTTAATAGAGGACGGGAAGGTAAATTATATTTTCTTATTGCTTTGGTCGTCTAAGCCACAGTCAATATGTTACACGATTTATTGCCTGTAATATTTCGCTGCAGATCGTCAGCTGCATATTGCAGACTTATATCTCATTTGAACTGAATAATATTTCGGCTGAAAATCTCTTTCTGTTTGCAGAAAACAGGCTTTAACAGTCTAACTGTTAAGGTCTCACCATATTTAAGCAATCGTTTATTGTTGATAGAATACAGTATTCGAAATGCATTTTCTTTGGTAATGTTATGACCAAGGTTTGTGACATGGTGAAAAATCTACGAGGAGGACGTTTATAGCCTTTCGTCTGCACAGTGATTATACCAAAACACACTGCATGTATCAATTCCAGTGTGAGTGAAAAGCGGTTTGAATAGGAATCAATCAATCAATCAATCATGTGCCATGCCGGAAAGCGTGGGCGGTCATGAATCGCCATTTCACTCGATCACCAGTGTCGTGGATCAGCTCAGTGTTCCTGTATCGTCCATGCCATGTGGCCAAGCCATCCAGGTATTTTCCTCTTGGTCTGTTGCTCTCGATCTTGCCAGTTGTCACTAAGTTCTCCAACCCATTTCTTCTCATAACATGTTCAAAAAATTTTGACTGTCTACGTCTAATTTCTCTAATCATTTTACGATGTTCATTTGTCTCCTGTAGTACTTGGTCATTGATTTTTCTGTCTGTCCATGGTATTCTTTGCATTTTCCTCAGAAACCATATTTCTGCAGCCATCAGATGCTTTTCAGCTTGACTGCTCATTGTCCAAGTTTCACATCCATACAAAAGAACAGGCTCTATGTATCCCCTCAACACTCTTTTTCTCGTTTCAATTGACATCTTTTTATCGGTCAGAATGTTTTTCATCTTGCTAAAGGCTACTTTCGCCATTGCGATTCTTGTTCTAATCTATTCAAGGCATCTCCCATCAGATGTTATAACTGTTCCAAGATAATTGTACCGATTCACTTGTTGAAGAATATTTCCATTTACTTGTATATTACATTGTGGCACTTCTTCCTTCCTACTGACGACCATAACCTGAGTCTTTTTACAATTTAATTCTAACCCCAGTTGCTCACTGTGTACAACAACCGTATCTACTAATTGTTGCAGGTCCTGCGCATTGTCTGCAATTAATACTGTATCATCTGCATATCTAATGTTATTGATGTTTCGTCCTCCAATGCTGATTCCATTTATATCTTCTACATTTCTGAAAATATTTTCACTGTACAGGGAAAAAAGATCTGGAGACATCACACATCCCTGCCTAACACCTCTCTTAATTGGCTGATACTGTCCCACTTCATTATCAATCCTTATTGCAGCTTGTTGTTTCCAATATATGTTTTTTATAAGTCTAATGTCTTTCCCATCAATTTGTAGATCTGCAAGCATATCCACCATGCTGACGTGTCTAACGCTATCAAAAGCCTTTGTATAGTCAATAAAGCAAAGATGTATATCCTTGTTTACTTCTATAGCACGTTCAATAACTGTTCGCAGCATATACACAGCATTTACTGTACCCTTTCCTTCTACAAACCCGCATTGTTCTTCCCCTATTTCAGGTTGTATCTTCTTCCTCATTCTTTGCATGATAATTCTTAGCAAAATCTTTGTGATGTTACTCATTATACTAATTGTTCTATTTTGATCACATTCCAAGGTTCCTGATTTCTTTGGGATTGCAATAAATATAGAGTTACATAATTTAGGATGTATATCTCCAGTATCATATAATGTGTTCAGCAGTCTGGTGACTTGATCTAGTCCAAATTCTTCTAAAGCTTTAATAATTTCTGTTGTGATGTTATCTGCACCGGGGGCGTTGCCAGCTTTCATATGCTTAAGAACATTTCGAACTTCCATCTCCAAAATTGGCTGTCTTTCATTATTAAATCTAATATCATACTGTTCGTCTCTGTTATCATCATAAAGGTGTTTCACATAATCTGTCCATACCTGTAGAATCTGGTCTTTTTCTATTATGATTTTGCCATCTTCAGTTTTTAGACACCCTGTTGATGTACTTGTACTTTTATTAGTAAGTTCCTGAATTTTTGTGTGCACTAATTTGGTATTTTGACTGTTGTGTTGGCTTTCAATTCATAGGCACTTGTCCTCAAGCCGTGCTTCTTTTGCCTCCTTACATAATGTTCTGACTTGTCTGTGAATTTCTTCATATTTGACAGAATTATTTTTGTTGAGTCTTCTTGTTTCCATGAGGTGTAAAATTTCTTCAGTCATCCATTTCTTACGACCCACCATATTTAATTTTGGAATGGTTGTTTCTGCAGCCACATTGATTGAATTCTTCAACGTTTCCCATTGATCATCCACATCCTGGAATAGGATCTCTAGATCAGACAAAATTTCAAATCTGTTCTGTACTTCTATGTTGAATTTGTTTTGTATTTACTTTGTCATTACTCAATGTACACAAATCATATTTAGTGTTTCCTGTTATATACTTGACTTTCTTCAACTTTATCCTCAATGTTCCTGTGAGTAATCTGTGGTTACTATAACAATCAGCACTGGGAACTGTTTTTGCTATTGTTAATGCGTTTCTAAATCTTCTGCTAATCAGAATGTAGTCAATCTGGTTTCTAATCCTGCTATCAGGACTCCTCCATGTCCATGAATAGGAATACGAAATGACAATTAGCAAATCGAGTAGCTGAACACATACCCGTGTGGTTGTGTGGACAAGAGAGTTAATCATTCTTTAGGAATTATAAACATTATTTTACATTTGTGCACTGATACCTTGTCAACCTTCACCAATGGTGTAATGCTGCAGCCACAGTATTTGTTGATCAATAATTTCTTATCGTGGCCTATTAAACGCCCATTCCTGGCTTCAGACTCTATTAAGAAATGGATCGTAGGTAATTATTGGAGCGGTGGCGTCAGAACTTCTGGCTGTAGCGTCTCTGATAGTCATTATATGTTGGTTCAAAGCCCATATATATTAGTTGAACGCCTTCATATGTAGGTTTTTACACATGGACATGTTGGTTGACAGTTTGTATATGACTCTGACTGATGATGCTTTTATTACGACACCAATACGACCCACTTTCTGAGCTATGGGTGAGATGAGATCATAGGTAGATTTGTTATAGAATAGGAAAAGTGGATACATAGAATATAAATCAATATTTAAGAACTGACTTTATATAATCTTGCATTTTTGGTTCTAAGTATCGACATGACAGCACTCTGTATAACAACAACCCATTGATGCTCGGTCTCTCGCAGCAAATATCTTCAAAAGTGGTTGATGATCGCCCGTGTATGACAAGGGCCTATAAAAGAAGCTAACCATAATACACTACAACTTACCATGAATGCCGTAAAAGTCAACTAATGGCGGCTGCCATTGGGCTGGCTAATTCATCTGTTGCTACAAAATCAATCGAATCATTAACAAATCTGAAGAACAGAAAAAGTAAAATTGGTTACCTAACAAAGATGGAAGGATGTTCTCACACTGGAAGATGTACAGAGCTGGCACTTGGAATGTTACAAATTAAGACAGAGATGAAGAATGTGGGGAGGGCATAGATGAAACTGCAGGAGGTAGTAAAGTTTGAGTTAGTTGAGGCCTAAAAGGCATAATAAGTAGATGCTTATCGTTCCAGCATCAAGCTCCTTGTAAATACATTGTAATCCCTCTCTCATTTGGTTGCTCTCTGCTTAAACCTTACTTAGGTCCTAATATATATATATATATATATCTTATATATAAAAAAGGATGTAATATGTATGCATGTCTGTCTGTATGTCCTTTATGCGTTCGCGAACGGCCCATCTGATTGAGATGAAATTTTCTACACGTCTTCCTCTCATTCCCGCGCTGCCAACTGTCATATTTTTTCAGTGCAACATCTGCTACTTACTCAATATTATTTAATATTTCATGTTTCATTATAATTTCTATATAGCAAGGGGACTTAACTCTAGAAACGTTATTTCAAGGGGCATAACTTTTAATAACATTGCTATATAAATTATAGTCATATTGTTGCATGGTTTTCAAAGATTTATAACCTCTTTGTCTATAGTTATTTACCGGCATATGAGTTATAATAAATAATGATATAATATTTAAGGCATTTTCAAAGTTTTCATAACAGTAATGCATAATGCATAACATTGTAACTCATCTTTTTATGCTTAAAGAAGTTATCTACAGTACAGTCATGTAGGTGATTAAAAACAGTTTTCATTAAAAAAATAATGGATGGTGTGTGGAAGGACATTCTTTTAAGTAACCATTTTTTTTTTGGTATGAATTTAATGAGACGCTCCCGCCAGGAGCTGGGCGAAGCCACGCCGGGTCAGATAGATAGACAGACCCACCTTTTCGCTTTATCTACAGACATATGCGTTATAATCCTCCTCCTCTTCTCCCACCCTCCTCCTCCTCCTACCCTCTTCCCCTTCCCCCTCCTCCATCTCACTCCTCTTCCTCCTCCATCCTCCTCCTCCCTCTCCTGCTCCTTCCTCCTCCTCCCTCTTCCCCCTCCTCCTACCTCCTCGCCCTCCTCCATCCTCCTAATCACTCCTCTTCCTTTCTTCCCCCTTCTCCTCCTCTCTCCTCCTCCTCCCTCCTCCTCCTTCCTCCTCCCTCCTTCTCCTCATCCCTCTACCTCCCCCTCCCTTCTCCTCCTCCTCCCTCCTCCTCCCTCCTCCTCCTCCCTCCTCATCCTCCTCCTTTCTCTTCCCTCCTCCTCCTCTTCCCTCCTCCTCCCTCCTCCTCCCTCTTCCTCTCTCCTCCTCCTCCCTCCTCCTCACTCCTCCTCATTCCTCCTCTTCTCCTCCCTCCTCCTCCCTCCTCCTCCCTCATCCCCCTCTTCCCCTCCTCCTCCCTCCTCCTTCCTCTTCCCCCTACTCCTCCCTCCTCCTCCTCCCTCCTCCTCCTCCCTCCTCCTCCCTCCTCTTCCTCCTCCTCCCTCCTCCTCCCTCCTCCTTCCTCCTCCCTCCTCCTTCCTCCACCTCCCTCCTACTCTTCCCTCCTCCACCCTCATCCTCCTCCCTCCTCCTTCTCCCTCCTCCTCCCTCCACCTCCTCCCTCCTCCCTTCACGTCCTCCCTCCTCCTCCCTTTTCCTCCCTCCTCCTCTCTCCTCCTCCTCCCCTCCTCCTCCATCCTCCTCCTCCTCCCTCCTCCTCCTCTCTCTTCCTCCTCCCTCCTCTTCCATCCTCCTCCGTCCTCCTCTTCCCTCCTCCTCCCTCCTCCACCTCCCTCTTCCTCCTTCCTCCTCTGCCTCCTTTTTCTTCTACTGATGCTGCTGCTGTCGCCACTCCTTTTACCCAATTAAATGAGATGCTCCCCACTTTGGGAACGGGAATGGGAGCTGGGGCCGAATATGAATTAAATGAGATGATCCCCGCTTTGGGAACGGGAACGGGAGCAAGGGCCGAATATGAAAAAAATTAGATGTTTCCTGCCAGGGGCAAGGCGAAGCCGGGCCGGGTCTGCTAGTATATATATATATATATATATATATATATATATATATATATATATATATATATATATATATATATATATATATATATATATATATATATATATATATATATATATATATATATATATATATCTTCTTCAGCGTTCCGAGTCATTGAGGTTCTTTGCTGCAGATACAATCCGTCTCCATTCGTCTCTCTGGTGGACCCTCTCTTGCCAGTCGTTGATTCCAAGTGCTTGTAAGTCTGTAATATATATATATATATATATATATATATATATATATATATATATATATATATATATATATATATATATATATATACATATACACATTGTAACAAATAATGAATGCCACAGTTATTAATGTGCTGGTAATGCTGCAGTGCTGAATGTAATGACGAACCATTCACTGAATGACTGAGAGAATCTTCTACAGTTAAAGTGCGAGCAGTACTGGCCCAACGATGGTGAAATCAACATTGGTGAGATCACAGTGAAGCTGATAACCACACAAGTATTTGCTGACTACACTGTCAGAAGACTGTGTCTCAACAAGGTATTACATAATCATCATCTCGTCATGTTCCTTGTGTACATTGCGGTGTCGAAGTGAAGCATACATAGCGTGAGAGTGTCCGTTTATGGGCTTCATATATCGATATTACCATGGACTCTGTTATTCCTTCTGTCTTTCGTTTACATGGACGAGTCTTCTTCTGCTTTTGGTCTGTACATCATTGCTTGTTGTTTTATACTGTTAGTTGATAGTTTTGTTATGTAGCCAACCATTTATCATGCTGTTTTCTGATGAAATCTAGCGCTGCTATAACCCCAACTTTAGAGACCTGATTTCTTCATTTCTGATTTTCTCACTTCCCAATACATTGCTATTCTTCTCAGGAATCTCATTTCTGTCGTAATTTTTTTTCTATTCTCTGTTTCTACCATTGTCCAGATTTGGCTTTGGTAGCATAGAGTTGGTAGAAATAGTGCGCTGTAGAGTGTTTTTTAAGGGATCTATTGATTCCTATTTGTTCTTTAGTACTGGTGCCATTTGTCCACTTAGTTGTTTTGCCATATTGCATCTATTTTTGATCTCATCTTCTGATTTGCATTTGATGATATTATACTTCCTAAGCACTCGAAGCTCTTTACTTGTTTCAGTGGGTGTTCTGTTAGATGACTCTTTATGGGTGTTTTTCTTCT
This sequence comes from Cepaea hortensis, assembly GCA_963921405.1. Taxonomy (NCBI): domain Eukaryota; kingdom Metazoa; phylum Mollusca; class Gastropoda; order Stylommatophora; family Helicidae; genus Cepaea; species Cepaea hortensis. The sequence goes on from CAWUFQ010000606.1 coordinate 196,950, forward strand.
TTGGTTATAGTCATTACCTCTGTTTTACTGGTGCTAATTTTTATGTTATGTTCCCTACACACAGTTTAGACAAGTTATGTGGACATGTACTTCTTGATCGTCAGCAACGAGTAGTTCTTTAATGATATAATTTGCCGTTGGTTCTTCTTCTGTGTTCTTTTCATCAGGATGTGTTGTTACGTTCTCTGTTTGCTGGTGTCTTAACATTTGCAGTCTATATAGGATATGAACAAGAGGGTGAACGGGACACAGACTCGTCGTACACCGCATCTTATGGTGACGGGTTCTGAGTGTTCTTAGTTTGTTCTTACCGTTCATTCACTGATTTGTATGATTATATACACACGTTTGTAAGATGTGTACTCATTCCATATAGTTTAAGAATTTCTCACAGCTTCTTTTTATCTACTCTATCAAATGCAATTTCCTTGTCGACGAAGGCTAAGAAGAGTGTTTCGTTTAATTTGATTGATTATTTCCATAAGTTGTCTAACAGCAAAGATGGCATTCTTTGTTTTTCCTAATCCAAGTTCGGGTTGTATTGAAGGTCGTACTCTTTTCTACGGAAATTTGCTAAACATTTTTTCCAGTATGACTCAAAAGGGAAATGCATCTGTAATGTGCGCAGTTTCTTTTTCATCCTTTGTTTTTCCAAACTGGGATTACTATGACGATTTCAGTCTCGTGTCGTCTGTTGTTCTACCCAAACGTGGTGAAAACAGTCTATGTAACTATGTTGTTCCTAATTATATTTTCTACTTGAATTAGTTCATTAGGTGTTTCGTTGTGTTCAGGTGATTTATTCAAAGAGACTATCTAATGGCTTCTCAAATTTCTTCTTTCAGTATGTCCAGTTCTAGTCCTTCTATGTCATCTGTATTTGTTTCTTGAATTCCTGTGGAATCTGATGGAATTGTGAGAAGTTTTTCGAAGTACTGCTTCCATCATGTTAGGATTTATGCTTGTTCACGCAGGCAATGAATTACCTGGGGATACGGTTTGATCGAAGCCTTGCTTATAATGAGCACATAGACCAGGTGATAACAAAGGCCAAGCGAGGTTTGGCTGCGATGCGGGTGATGGCGGCAGCAAACTGTGAGCAGCGCCATCTATGTCTTCTGTACCAGGGGCTGGTCATGTCTGTTTTTGAGTATGCAATGGCAGTCTTGACTCTCAGCCGTAAGCAGATAGAAAGGATGGAAGGATACAGAATGAAGCTATGCGCATTATTCAAGAGCCCATAATGCAGAGAATGCGCTACCTTCTTGATTTTCCAACCATTGAAGAGAGAATACAAGTTTGCAGAGCAGGCGCCAACCTCAGAGTTAACGCAAATACACAACATCCACTGCATAGTGAAATTATGAAGGTGAAGGGTAGGAGGATAAAAAGAGGACGGTCGTGGATGGGTCAAGCCGAGAATATTCTTCAATAGGTATGTTCACTTGAGGACTTAGAACCTGACGGGGAGTGAGTACAAGTGCCAACAGATTTCTGCACATCCTTTTCAGTTTGCATCTAACTAGATAGAAAATGCAGACAAGAAAATCCGGCTGCTGTGGAGGCTAAAGTACAAGCGTTGATTTTCGAGAATTCGCTAGACGGTGATGCTGTCATCTACACAGATGGTTCGGTCGTCCGACATGTGAGAAGCTTATGGCCTTTACGGCTCGGGCCGGAGGGAGAATTGTGAAGGAGGACTCTTGTGCTTTCACTGAAACCACAAGTAGCCTGACTATGGAAGTCATGGCAGTAAGTAAAGCAATAACATGGCTCGAGACACAGACATTCATTAGGGCATGTTTCCTTAGCGCTCAATGAACATGATTAAGAGGATAGAGGAGGGGTTGATCCGAAGAGAATGGTTGCTGCATCTGGAGCGGTCTCAGCTGGCTAAGATTAGTTTCATCTTCGTGCCAGGGCATGCAGGAGTACAAGGAAGTGAGTGGGCTGACAAGCTCGCAGGTGAGGCTACTGTGGAGGGCGGACGAGCCATGGACCAGGCTGATATTCTGAATGCTCTACGAGAAGTGAGACTTTTGCGTGAACCAAGTGATGACTGTGAATCTACAACAATGACCAGACTGCGAGAACAGCAAATTAAAACAGGGGTGGTCAAACAAGAACAGGAAGCCAAAGAAGATTGTTAAACCAAAAGCTCCAAGATGTTTATCTATGTCCGTTCCCTTCTGTAATGTCCTAGTCTTGCATTGAAGTCTCCCATAACTATGGGGGTGTCCTGCGTCTCTATTTCTTTTAGTACATCATGGATGTCTTCGAAGAACTCCTCGTATGCTTGCTAATTTTATTTGTATTACACAACATAATTATTAATAAAAGATTTTGAAATAACAGTAAGATTGAAGAGAGGCGAAAAGTGGTTATAAACATGAGACTTAATAAAGATGTTCCGAAAGTAGATAAAGAAATTCAAGAACAATACAGGTTGACTGTGAAAATAGGTACAATGCAATGGCTATAAACGAATAATGGGAAATGTTAAGGGACTCTATTCATCAAAGAAATAAATAAATATTACCGAAGAGAAGCCAAACAGCTCAGACAAAATGATTGACTGAAGAAATGTTAAAGCTGATGATGGACACAAGAAAACAGTGTAAAAATGACAAACAAGAAAATGATAAGATAAAAAAAAATAAGAAAGAAATGTGTTAAGGCAAAAGAAAGTTGGTTAAATGGGCAGTGCAATAACACTGAATTAAATTCTATTACATATATACACAATATGCATAAACAAATCAGTGAACTTAAAGGAAGAAAAATAAGAGTAAATACAGGGTGTTTGAAATCAAAAACAGTGATAACATTATTGGAAGAAGCTGCTATAATGAAGAGGTGGAATGAATATATAAGGGAATTTATATGATGAAGACAGGTACAGCTTAACAGAAGAAAGTAACATTAAGGCCCATCTATTCTAAAAGATGTAGCCATCGAACATATGAAAAAAATGAAAAATATCGGGGCCAAAATAGAATCACAGTAGAATAATCAGAAGTACTGGGAGAAATTGGAGTAGATATATTAACCAAACAAATAAAAATATTTCAATTGCAACGTGAAAAAGAGTGTTGAGGAGCTACATTGAACTGTACTTTTGTATGGATGTGAAGTTTGGACAATGAGCCAACAAGCTGGCACACATCTGATGGCTGTGGAAATGTGATTTCTGAGGAGAATGCAAAGAATACCATGGACAGACAGAAAAACCAATGACTAAGTCCTACATTTAACAAATTAAAATCTTACACTGATTAGTTAGTTAGTTAGTTAGTTAGTTAGTTAGTTATCCGCGGTTCCAACTTCACAGCAACGGTTCATCCCCATTATGCTCCGTTCCTGTGCCGGTGAATATCACACAAAATGCTCCCCACTGCCCAATGTGAAAAGTGGAAAAGACAGGAGTCTCGACAAACAACAGCCCGCACAGATACACTGTGCATAATGCCGCCGCCAGAATGTCAACACAATTGTCCCCCACGAAACATCCAGTTCATCTCTGATGGAATCGGCAGTCATTTTCCATCTGGATGTTTCCTAGATGTTCACCTACACAGTCCACGAAAATACAGTAGTGGCAGTCAACCAGAAGCCCAGCAGCCACGCATTTCTGCATAAGGCAAAAACCGGTCAACTCTGGGACATAGCCAGCTGCCATCGCTCTGAACATGCAGTCACGTTCCAAAAAACCTCGGGCAGATTCAAAAGCATTTCACACGAAACCCACAGCTCACAGTGTCGCGCCACGCACTCACTCAGTAGCAGGGCGACGGAACCATCAAGCCTCCTTAGTCGCCTCTTACGACATGCATGGTAGGCTACACTTTACACTGATTAGAGAAATTAGACGTAGACAGTAAAACTAACCACTTTAGTAACATTTCTAAATTGATTTTTAATTTTATAACTACATGGTTGGATACCTCTTGAAAAAACAATGCCAACGGTACCTTATTCAATTCTGTAGGCCAGTTCTAAGCCGAAATATTAATGTTTGTGTGTCAGTTTCTCATTTGAATTATTTGAGACCATTTGAATTATTTCCATTAAGTCAGATCTTGCAATAATAAACCATTACACCAGTCTATTTGATTTGCTTTGCCGTCCCAGACTAAAAGTATAGTGCCAGTGTCTATAATATGCATGCAACAAATTTAGCCATACATTTGCAATAAAGGCTGTATATTTTACTACCGATGTAAAATGTATAATTAGGTCAGAGCATGTGTTAAAGAATAATAATGATGTGTGCATGTTTCTCACTTTTAATAAGAGAAACAACAGTATATGGTATATACGTTTTTTTTTTGGATGAATATCCTATTTACAGGACATCGCTGTCAACATCATCATTTGACTACTGTTGTTGATGTCTTAGCAAGTTTCACGTTCACTAGTTTGCCAGTGATTTCTGAACGACTGGCTCCAATATCAACACGTTAAAATCCCATTGCGACACTGGCTGCAGCCAAATTGGTCTCCGCCGCGTTCTGAACATATGGTAAGCGGCTCTCGTATCACGTTTGCAAGCCTTTAGGTCACGGAGTCCAGCGGTATATAGACAGACAGACAGACAGACAGACAGACAGACAGACTGTTATATGCCTGTCTCCCCGACAAAGAGGTTAAGGACGCTGTTCGTAATCCCGTATACCCAGGTACAAAACACAGTAGAGCGAGATTCGGCAGCTGATCGCGTCGCGTTTTTTCTTACGGAAAGACATCAACAGCAGCTAAAAATGCTGGTGTTGACTGCAATGCTCTGTAAATTTATTTATTTTGTTGTTTGATTATGTGGTTGTTTCGGGATTTGAAATTTAAATATTGAGCACAACCCACTACTGGCAACGCCGATCGCATTCCGGTGGATAGGCCTTAGGTTCATACCGGAATGCGATCGGCGTTGCCAGTAGTGGGTTGTGCTCAATATTTAAATTTCAAATCCCGAAACAACCACATAATCAAGTTATTATTGCTCACTGGATTTAGGAGGCCTGGTGTTCCTTGCCAGTGAGAAGTCCTGATCGTTCGGGTCCCATCGATTGACGGACGTCGGTCGCGGCGATTGGGCAATCTTGCTGCGTTACAGAGTGGAGGGTGATGCATTTCTCTTCCGCATAGTAGCAGGCGATGAATCATGGTGTCACCACGTTGAGCCGAGCAGCAAAAGAGAGAGCATGCAATGGAAGCATGCTGGATCACCAAAAGCCAAAAAATTCAAGTTACAGGTTTCCGCTGGTAAGGTTATGCTGAGCACATGTTTGTGACCATGAAGGGCTATTGTTGACCGACTTTAAAGAACCTGTATATCAGCTCTACCCGCTACTTTTAAACACAAGACAAGCTGCAAAAATCTATCAAGAATAAACGACCGGGCATGCTTTCTCGCGGTGTGATTTTGTTGCACGATAATGCTCGTCCGCATGTTGCGAAGATTGTGCTGGAAACATTAGCTTGGAAGAAGGGGAAAATGTTGCAACATCCAGCCTATAGTCCTGATTTTTCACCATGTGATTTTCGTTTGTTCAGATCTATAAAAAAAAGTCTCAAGGTTCAACGATTTCACACAAATGCAGAAGTAATGAACGCGGTAAATACTTGGTTCAGTGAGCAACCACAATTCTTTTTTTTTTTTGCGGACGACATACGCCGCCTATCTAAGCAATGGGATGCTTGCCTTAATGCCTATGGCGACTTCTTCTGAACAACCCATGGTGCATAATTCATTCAAAATAAATGCTTTGTTTAATTCTACTACTCATGTTAATGTTTCTTGCATGCACTTGTAATAAAGCAAATGGAACGGGTTTCAAATGAACGATATATATATATATATATATATATATATATATATATATATATATATATATATATATATATATATATATATATACAGACTGGTTGTCTGTAAGCCTAGGTTAGCAATGTTTTATCTGGAGAGTGTAGGTGTTTAAATACATTGAAGGCCATGATGCATCATGCTTTACATTGTTTAAAGCTGTTGCGTGTATTTTACCCAGGAATAGATTTTAACTAAACATTCCAAGCTTACTCTTTCACTATGACTATAGAAAAGCAGTTAATGTCAATACCACACCACACAAAAACAGCATGTCTCGAATTGTATTTTTTAAATAAATATTAAGAAAAATTTGCTTGTTTTTAAATATAAACTACGTAACTGAAATATAATTTTCAGACATCTCAGCCTATGCAGATCCTGACACATTTCCACTTCACAAACTGGCCAGACAAAGATGTCCCAACAACTGCTTGGGGATTGGTGGATCTCGAGCAAAGGTTGGCTTCTATTGCCACTAGTAAGCCCACCGTTGTGCACTGCAGGTAGGTCAGATGTTGTTTGACGTGCTTCTTGATGGCTTGTTGGTTAGATTGACTTGTCAGTGTTTCTCAACACACATACTTGCTATAAACATATACTTCCGATTAGGCTTCAAATGACAACCTTAAAAGTGTGATAGAAATTACAATACCTATGCCATTGTCTTGTAACCTGTCATATTGTTGTTCAGAATGTCAAGAAGGTTTAGCCCGTGACATCATGGTACAGATGAACACTGTGACGCCATAAGGTATGTTTAAAGATGACCCCCCGACTTTTGACATGCATCAAAGAAGAACTGCGTTCTGTTACCCGTTATTTGATCAGTGAAGGGATGAAACCTATAAATGTCCATCGGCGAATGAAGGTCCAGTATGGTGATGTATGCCTGTCAGTCCAGTAAGTAGATGAGTTTAGTATGAAGTTTCAAAACTGCATGACTTCTGTGAAGAGGTACAGCACGTGGTGCACGAGTGGTTTCACACGCTACCAAGAGATTCTTTTTCTGCAGGAATCTAAGCACGTCATCGGCGCTGGAGGACTTGCATTGAACGCAGTGGTGACTACATTGAACAATTATACATTTGTTCTTTACCTTTTCAGAATATATTCACCCAAAATTAACAAAAAAATTAAAAACATCCTCCAATATCTGACAGAATCGATCCAAGACTGTGGTATTTGTATGAGATGGAAAACCACGGGTGTCCACGTTTGCATGGCTTACATGACGCAGGTGACAATGGTATAGATATAAGACAAAAGTGTAGCATTCAAATGAAAGATGACTGCATTATTTATGTGTAATAATTCAAATAAATAGTAAAGATAATAAATACAATAGCAATGAACAAAGAATTCGTCTAATTAACTCGACGAAGAACAAAACTATCGGATATCTGAAATCAAAAAGAAGTAAACGTATTAATGGAAACAAATAAGAATTTACACAATGGACAATGTTTATTAGTGGTATTTCAAAATATGAGACGTAAACCTCAGAGAATAGGTGGTGCCACATCTGTTTTGGCAGCAAAATTAAGAGAAGTAATACATCAAAAGAAAATAACAAGCGAAAAGCCCTAGGACCAGACAATAAAAGCATGGAAAAATTAAACAGTTTTGAGAACTATGATATTGATATTATTACATTTGTTAATATTACATGTTATTTTATATCTGTTACGCGACCTTTACAACAGGTTAAGAGTTCACACTCATAATTAAAACGTTATCATTGAATTGCAAAGAAGTACATCTTAATGAATAGATGCAAAATGCATAGACAATCTGCATTACGAGGTATGTGATGATATTATTTTAAAAAATATGTAACATATAAAGAATCACTTGTGTATATATTCTAACGGTCCATTAAGAACATTTTTTTTTGCATATCCTATTTACAGGGACATCGCTGTCAACACCAGTATTTTACTGCTGTTGGTGATGTCTTGCAAGTTTACGTTCAGTAGTTTGAAATTGCTTTCTGAACGACCGGCTCCCATACAATCACGTTAAAACCCAGAGCGAAGGGGTCTGCTGCCAATTCGGTCGCAGTTGTGTTTCGAACTCGGGTAAGCGGTGGATAACGAATCGCGTCAGTAAGCCCTTAGCCAGGGAGACCGGCATTAAGAACATTAGAGAGTGTAATTGAAATGTGTATATATATAATTCAGTTGTCCACCTATTCAATTGCATCAGTTGTCTTCTGATCTCCTGGTACCATATGGCGAATTGACTGGCGAACCGTTAAGGCCTTGAAATGTTTTCTTCTCGCCATAGTTTGAGATGCATTTTCTTCATTCTTCATTTGGACTTACAGTACATGGTTCATCCCCCAGCTACTGAGTTAAGTGCTTAAATCGCCACTGTCAGCTGTGGATTTCATGTGGAATGCTTGTTCGTCATTCCGCTGTTGCTTGTGAATGTTCATTAAAATGACGGGTGACAGGTTTGTCGTATGCAGTAATGCCTGTGATGGTTTTCTAGTAACAGTGAGGAACATTTTGTGTGATTTTTACTGGCGCAGAGCGGAGTAATTACGGGTTGACTCGTTGCCATGAAGTTGGAACCGCGACTAACCAGCAAACTAAGGTATATTTCGTTTGTAGAATTAGGAAACACTATATTATATGTTGTAGAATAGCATAGCTTAACTGTGGGATGCTGATAACCAGCATCACAACAGAAATGATTAATGCCTTAGAAAAACATGGAATAGATAAAGTTGCTAGACTGCTGAATACGTTATATGAGATATACCTCATAAATTATGTAATTCTGTTTTTATCGCAATCCTAAAGTATTCAGGAGCCTTGGAATGTGATCAATATCGAACAATTAATATGAGTCACATCACGAAGATTTTGCTAAGAATTATCATGCAAAGAGTTAGGAAGAGAATTCAACCTGAAAAATGAGAAGAACAATGTGGGTTTGTAGAAGGCAAGGGTACAGTATATGTTGTATATATACTAAGAACAGTAATTGAACGTTCTATAGAAGTAAACAAAGATCTACACCTTTGCTTTATTGACTACACAAACGTTTTCGATAAAGTGAGACATGTCGACGTTATAAAGATGCTTAAAGATCTACAAATTGATGGGAAAAATCCTTAGACTGGTAAAAACCATATATTGGAAACAACAAGCTGCCATAAGAATTGATAATGAAGTAGGTCAATATCAGCTTATTAAGGGAGGTGTGAGACCGGGATGTGTAATGTCTTCAGATCTTTTTTCCCTGTACAGTGAAAATATTTTCAGAAATATAGAATATATGGAAGGAATCATCATTGGGGAACGATATATCAATAACATTAGAAATGCAGTTGATACAGTCTTGATTGCAGACAATGAACATGGCGTGCACCATTAGTAGATGCGGTTGTTGCACACAGTGAACAACTAGGGTTAGAATTGAGTTGTAAGAAAACACAGATTACTGTCATCACTGGTAAGAAGGAAATACTACAATGTAATATACAAGTAAATGGGCATATTCTTAAACATGTTAATCAGTACAGTTATCTCGGAAAAATCATAATATCATATCGGAGATACCTTGAAGAGATTACGACAAGAATTGCCATTGCGAAGGTAGCCTTTTTTTGCAAGATGAAAACCATATTGACCAATAAAAAGATATCAATTGAAACGAGAAAAAGGGTGTTGAAGTGCTACATAGAACTTGTACTTTTGTATGGATGTGAAGCGTGGGCAATGAGCAGACAAGCTGAAAAAAACATCTGATTACTGTGGACATATGGTTTCTGGGGAAAATGCAAAGAATACCATGGACAGACAGAAAAACCAATGAACAAGTCCTTCAAGAAACAAATCAAGATCGTAAACTGATTAGAGACATTAGACGTGGACGGTCAATATTTTTTCTGTGTGTGGCATGTTATGAGAAGAAATGAATTGGAGACCTTGGTGGCAACTGGCAAGATAGAAGGGAAGAGACCAAAGGGAAGACCGAGAAGTAAATATCTGGATGGCGTGGCCACTTGGCATGGTCGAGACAGAAACACGGAGCTGATCCACGACTCTGGTGATCAAGTGAGATGGCGAAACATGACCGCCCACGCTTATCGGCATGGCACATGATGGATGGATGGAATGGATGGCTGATAACCATAGTACGTATGGCAAGACATAAAAATGAATAGTAGAAATTGATTGACATCACAACCAATGAAAGTGAAAAGAACAGACTGAACATAAACAATACAAAATTAAAAGATATGGCTACATCTATGAATATAAGCATCGATAGTGTACAGTGACAGCAAGGAGGATAACACTACAACTAGTAGAAATAATCAGCTAACTTGGGTTATTTAACAGAACAGATGGAAAAAGCAACCCACAAATAACATGCATACAGTCCACGCAAATGCAGCATGCTAAGAGATGAAGAACATTCTGTCCAACTTATAGCTGCCCGTGGAAGTCACAAAAAAGGATTTAGGATATTACACACTGCCTATAGTACGTATAACGGGCCTGTTAGCGAAGTTGATAGCCCACTGCACTGATAATGTCATGTGTACGGTCGAACGCTGGTTCGACTTCCGGGTTCGTCGTCTGCGAAAGTGAGGGAAATATCGATCACATATTCTTCCGTACATTCAGGCCTATATAATGTGATGGTTCTATCATATACCCATAGTTAGAAACTGATTAGAAACATATTTGTGTAGAACGTATGTCACTGAATCATGGACGCTGTATAAAGAGATCAGTCATGTAATAGCGTAATAGCAGCTTCAAGATGTGGTTTTTAAGTAGAATATTAAGAATCCCTATTTGGCTAAGAAGATCAATATCCAAGCACTGCAAGAGCCAAGTTCGCAAAGACATATTTCTACCAACATCAGGACAAGATAATCATATTTGGTGAGGTAAGAAGAGGCGTGAACTGGTGACAGTTGTTACAGTCTGTAAAAGTATTAAAGTCACAGGTCGTCGGAGATCATAAATGCTACCTAGCAGGTAGAGTGGTACGGTAGACACATAGGTCTGGTTTTTACGGAGAATATGATCGTCTCTGCCGCCCGACATGGTGCTGATTAAGCTTGTTTCGTGTATGTTGTGTTACACAATCTATATGCTAACAACTGTCATATCACAAGAATGGAGACATTGCATGTTAAGTCAATATAGTGTAACTAATTAATTAAATATGTTTGCAATATATGTGTATCCTTCTATGTGACAAGTGCTGGAGTAGGACGGACAGGAACGTTCATTGCTCTACATAACATTCTGGAGGAAATCAAGCATACTGGATATTTGGATGTTTTCACAACAGTCCAGAAACTCAGACATGACAGGATCAATATGGTGCAGACCGTTGTAAGTAAGAAATTTGTCATTAATCTAGCAAACACGAATTCCAGTAGAATTATGTGTTTGATGATTAAAATTTGAAATTACCACAATTAGAGAAGAAAATTATCTTTAATATATGACCCGCAACTGTTCCTCTTCCTCTTGCTGAGCTCATACGTTACATTTCTTCTACTGGTGCAACACTAAAAGCAGTCATCTAAGGAGTAGCACAGAGTTTGAGGAATATTGTAAAGGTCTCTTAACTCGACATGGGGAAATTCCGTAATGTGCTTCCATGTTGTAGACAAAAAAAAAACACATCACAGAGTGACAAAATCAGCACTGCTGATCGAGTATCTGCCTGCATACGAGGATAACCCTGCAGATGAGTACAGGAGGGCACTAACTTGTTCTGACAGTCGGAAATGACGGAACTGACTAAGTGTGGATGTAAAAGGCACAGGGAAACAATAATGTTATCTTTCCAAGAACTCTTAAAATTAGGAAGAGCTTGGAAGCATCAGGAATGTAACAAGTGAGACTATGTTCCGAATACCTCGAGGTACTAGAGTAGCTAACAACGAGTGCCTGGAAAAAGATAATGATTGTACTACATCTTATATATAAATTAGGATGTGCGTATCTCTGTCTGTCTGTATGTATGTATGGCCTTTATTTGTTCGCGAACGGCCCATCCGATTGAGATGAAATTTTCTACACGCCTTCCTTTCATTCCAGAGCTGTCAACTGTGATATTTTGTTAGTGTGAAATCGCCTGCTTACTCAGTATTATTTCATTTTTCATTTTTCATCATAATTTCATATATCTCAGGGGAGCTAACTCTGTAAAAGTTATTTCAAGGGGCATAACTTTTCTGTATAACTTATAGTCATATTGTGGCATCGTTTTCAAAGATTTATAAACTCTTTGTCCATAGTTATATACCGGCATATGAGTTATAATAAATAATGATACAATCTGTAAGGCATTTTCAAAGTTTTCATAAAAATGATGCACAATGCATAACATTGTAACTCATCTTTTTTTGCTTAAGAAGTTACTGTAGTCATGCAGGTGATTAGAAAGAGTTTTCATTAAAAATAATGGATGGTGTGTGGTAGAACGTTCTTTTAAGTTACATTTTTTTTTGTTGTATGAATTTAATGAAGCCGGACAGGGTCAGGCAGACAGATAGACAGACAGACAGACAGATAGACAGTCGGGAACAGGAACTTATATGACTACTTATATAAATTAAATGAGATGCTTCACACCAGGAGCTGGGCGATGTCGGGCCGGGTCAGACAGACAGACAGACAGACAGATAGTCGGTAACGGGAACGGGAACTTATATGACTACTTATATGAATTAAATGAGATGCTTCCCACCAGGGACTGGGCGAAGCCGGGCAGGGTCAGCTAGTTATACATAAATGAAAAGGAGGCAACATTCTTTGGGCCAGTAATGAGAAGGGATGTTTTGGAAAGCATCGAGACAACTGGACAGATTAGCAGAAGTACAGCAAGAGGCAGACTATAGAAATAATGGGGAATTGTTTGGGACATGGCAAGGATAAATATTATCAATAGAATTGATTCAGAACACCAAGTGTCAGGTTCTGTTGGGATGCATGAACGCCTATCTCAGCTGGCAGGTCTCATGATAATGATAGTGATACTATTTCTTATGAGTATGGTGTTAGCCCCAATCTGCATTCCGGAGGACGTGGTCAATATTATTCCGACGACTTTTACTTCCAACGCCATTTCCCAGTTCTGGATTCCAGATTATTTTTATAACTTCGCCTCGTTGCGAATTAGCACCCATGACAATAGATTGAATCACGCCACATCTATATTCAACTTCCTATGTATGATCTTGGAAGCAAACTGCACCAGTCAACCCTAAAAGAGCATCGTTCGAAGTGAGAAGCTAACATGACCCTTGTGAAGACCAAAAGAACCTTCGATTGGAACATGCATCATGGACAAGGCAGCCATATTGAAGACTGTTTATGGGCAACTAATAGCTAAAGACACAATATCGGATGAAGCGGATATTGAAGGAAGCTCGAATTAGGAGTTAACTGTGGGTCTGGTGTGGATAAAATTATGAGAGGACGCAAAGACGTGTTTGCAAATGTGTCAGTGACACGTCTGGCATCTATACTTGCGATATTTGCTGAGGGAAACGAAGCAACCATGGGATTGCCGTAAATGTTATGATGTCACAACATGAATGTCATGATATAATAATGTCGATTATTGAATCAATCAATCAATCCATCAATCTATCAATCAATCAATCAATCAATCAGCAATCAAAGGTATTGGTCATCTCAATGTATGAGCATTTCTCACTGAGCCATTTATCTTTGTCTATATAACAGTTCTTCTAATTTACTCTGTTTCTTCTTCTTCTTCTTCAGCGTTCCGAGCCATTGAGGTTCTTTGCTGCAGATACAATCCGTCTCCATTAGTCTCTCTGGTGGACCTTCTCTTGCCAGTCGTTGATTCCAAGTGCTTGTAGGTCTGTATATGTATTATCTCTTCATCGCCTTCTTGGTCTACCTCGGGGTCTACGGTCATTTATTTCCTGAGTGTAAGCGAGTTTTGTTTCCCTATTATCTTCCATTCTTTCTATATGCCCCAGCCATTGTAGTCTATTAGCCTTCATGATACCAGTGATTAGCAGGGACTTACACAGATCATAAATGTCTTTGTTACTTCTTCTTTTCCACTCTCCACTTTGTGTATCCCTAATGGGTCCAAAGATGCGTCTTAAAATTTTGTTCTCAAAGGTTTGTAACAAGGCTTCGTCTCCTTTCGTTGTACTCCAGGTTTCAGAGCCATACAGCACAACTGTTTAGTGTATGATAATTCTCGTTATCACTCCTTGCTAGAGTTCTTGATTCCATAAAATCACACTTTCCTGTGTTATACATTGTTTATGCTTCTGTATCGTCTTTTAAGGAGATGTGCTCTTTCATTGGTATCTCCATATAATTATTGAATTCCTGCCACTCCCCCGATGTATCTCCACCTTGCCGTGGTGGGGGAGCTTGAGTGTCCCACTGACCCCAAGCGCTATGCCAATGGATATTAACTACATATTGCACAGCTCTTGAAATAGGGACCAGACTAAGAAAGACACAACCTGCTGCTCTGCTGGTAGACTGAGGATAACAGTCGAAAGTTTGAATCAGGCGCACGAAGCCACCAGTACTTGGTCCGGACACAAGCACTAAGACTCTCAGCTGAGGGATAAGGCTGAACGCCTCTTAGCCATTAACCCTCGGACTGAGTGCCGGGCCGATTCAACCCTACCGAAGAATGGAGGTGAGATGCTGAGCACGCTACATGCTTATTTCAGATACTTGTTTCGAAGGTTCTCAGCTAGGGGATAGGAGGGATCCCCGGATGAGAGGACCTGGCCGTTTTTCGCTCTCTGATGCACGGAGGTAATGTGCTGAGCCGGCAATACATGTAGCCTACCTCGTGAGCGAGTACTAAAGGTAGAAAAGCGCCCAAGTCGCACGTAATGGTTACGAAAAATTGCTGTATCTATGCTCACATTGATTGTAGTCAAAGGTGGTAAAACGTCTCAATAACGTGAAATGCAACGTTTGGCTAGCGATTCCATTGCGTGGTTCCAAATCCGAAGCGAAAGCTTACCTAGTGGATGTCGTCCGCAGACTGTCCGTTCCTGGTTTGTGCTTGAGCGACCAGTGGCAAGCGAAATACCGATACATGGAAGTGAGGAATCAAAGCAGCCATGAGCAGGACGTGGCAATACTTCGGGTGAGCCCAACCTCAGAGCAGTATGTGCCGGCTCTGCAATAATGGAAGCCTCCTTGGATAGCAGGGAATGCCCATGGTCTGCCCCTGCCTTCCCTTGAGGGTTGACCGTGATGTCTTTGACCGTTCTATATTAACCAGCTGAGATGTGGGCGACAACATATGTCTAACGTGCCTCGAAACCCAAGGAAGGCTAACCTCATTAAAAATGCCCGCCGAAGTCGGAAGTGCCGTCCTACGGGTGGCAAAATAAAAATTGGCATTACGCATTTACGTCCGAGTGAAATGTATTGTCCGAATGTCTCTCGTGCTAGGAATAACTCTGACTACCTAGTTTTCGAAGGCCGCACAGTTCTGACTAGCTAGTTTTCCGTATGTTTGTCGTGCCTGGAACTGCTCTGTCCGGTCACAACGACAAGCACATGACCGAACCGAAAACTCACTGAGTGGATACCGTCTGCAGACCGGTCTTGTTGTGCGGGAGAGGCCCGTTGCGAACAAAATGTCCAATATAGTGAAGTAAGGAATTTAAGCAGCTATGTGCAGGACGTGACGATACCTGTGGTGAGCCCAGCACCAGGGCGCTATGTGTCGGCTCTGCAATTATGGAAGCCTCCCCGGAAGGCGGAAAATGCCATAGACTGCCCCTGCCTTCACTTGAGGGTTGACCGTGCAGTCTTCGACTGTTCCAACTTGACTTGCTGGGATGTGGACGGTACCACAAAAGTGAGAGTCTCCCAGGAATGCTAACCTGGTCAAAATTTCACGCTAAAAGTCGGATGTGTTGGCCTAAGGGTTTCAACCCAAGGGTGCATAGCGAGACACACCGCAATCACATCTGAAAAAAAAACACTCCGGATGAACGCAAAGAAGAAGAAGAAGAATTCCTGCCATCTATCTTCTGTTGAACTAAGACATTCAAGTGCCTCTTGTTCTTATGGACGTCGCAGCTACTGCAGCATTTGTAGATTGTTGCAAATTGTAGGCAATTTTACGTTCAGTTTGCAATTGCTTTCCCAACTACCGACGCCTATACCATTGCATGAAAAGCACCGCAATAATGTCAGCTTCTAAATAATCTGCAGCTGTGTCTCAAAGGCTGTATGCGAGATTTGAATCGCGTTCTCAACACCATCACCACAGCGCCGGGTTTGCTTCTATGGCTGCATAATTAAGATGTGTAATGTAATGACATATGGACATAAGCGCATGTTGCTGTCGAATAAGCAAAGTCTGTAACTATACGTTAATTTAACTTCATTGTTACACAGTTTTTCTGTCATTCTATTTTCGAATACTCCTCTTTGTTCTCTAGCTAGTTAGATATAGCTGGGTGACAATTTATAAATTGTTTCAATCGTGTTCAATTACAACTAGTTTATTTATACGTTTATTGGTGCTAGGTTTAAAAAGCACAAGTAACAGAGTAGAACTTTTCGTGCCATTTAGCATATTAGGTATACGGTGCGTGCCCAATAGTTTATATGAATCGGCACTCGATGTTTGACGTAATCAACATCTCGCCAACCGCCTTTACTTCCTAGCACATTTTCTGGTACCGGTTTTAGATATAACTTGCCCTGAAAGCCTCGAAGGTGATTACAACAAATGACGTACTAGCGACTGCGCCACCACGGGTCATGATGATAAGTTTGGTTGTAAATAATTATTGTATTCAAAGATATTCACAGCGCCTGACAATAATCCCTACGTGTAATATGTGTATGTGGTCACTATTCCAGCAACAGTATGAACTCCTGCACAGAGCTACACAGATCGCCATGGTATGTAGGGATACCACACTGACCTCAAGCAACATACGAGACAGGGTTCAATTCCTGGAGCAGAACTGTGAATCAGGCCAGTCTAATCTGGAAAAGGAGTTCAAGGTAATCAACATGAAGAATGA
The DNA here is from genome assembly GCA_963921405.1 of Cepaea hortensis. NCBI lineage: Eukaryota > Metazoa > Mollusca > Gastropoda > Stylommatophora > Helicidae > Cepaea > Cepaea hortensis. The sequence continues at coordinate 213,863 of CAWUFQ010000606.1, forward strand.
CACTGAAATATTACTGAGTAGCTTCCAACATGAATGTTTCATATTATTGGTTGTATATCCAAAATTAAGAAAGGTTAACTATTTTAGTCTTATTGCTTTCCAACTGAAAGTGCAGGCGTTTAAAATGTGAATTGTATGCTGACTGCATGAAATAAAAATGGAGAAATGTGATAGGAGTGTAACAGAATGAAATATAAGATTACGTTTGCTCAGAAACAAATGATGCTATGATTCAACAATTACATGTGTAATTTATTACATACTGTATACGGCTAAAAACAAATGCATGCACACATTTGCTGAGGCTACCGCCATTATGTGTAGGAAACCACCGCTATGTAAGCAGACTTACTTGCAGTGAATCTGCGCTTACCGTGGTAACACATGCTTTACATTGGAGGAGTGTCCGTGACTGTGTATGATGTATTTCAGCCAAAAAGGATTCATTTATTCACTTCAAATTATATCTAACCCCGTAGCATGCACCTGATGAGAAGGACGGAAATATGTCAGGCAGTCCGTAGAACAAGCTATTGTTTGTGCCTTCTTCGTTAAAATTTACAATGGAAAAGCATTGCTTCGAATTAAATATTTTATATAATAACCATTTAGCTGAAACTCTAGTAATGGAAAAGAAAGAAAAAGCTCTTGCATAGATCCATGTATATTGTAAGAGTGACATGAAGAATAAAAATATATGGCATATCGAAGATGAGGGATAATAAGAGGCGGCATCACATGACAACCTTAAAAGTGTCATATAAATTACAAAAACCATGCCATTGTCTTGTAACCTGTCAATATTGTTGTTTGGGATGTCGAAAGTATTAAGCACGTGATATCACTGTGCAGACGAACACGATGATCTGATAAGGACAGTCTAAAGATGGCCGCGCACTTTCGATATGCACCACAAATGAGCAGTTTTCTGTTATACGTTTTTTGATTAGTGAAGGCGTGAATAAAGCACCAGTATGGTGATGCATGCCTATCAGTCCAGCAAGTGTATGGGTAGAGTAGGAAGTTTCAAAACTAGTTATTTTGTTTACTATGTTATTTATTTATATATATGTCCGGAATGCAATGAAGATACCCCAACTGATAACTGATAACTGATTATTTATATACACTTGTATATGTTTATGTATTGGTTAAGTGGTTATTTTTTTACTATATAAACTCTTATGTGTTTATGTATTGGTAAAAATGGTGTATGAGTGTAGGTGTATTGTATGTTTATTATCTGTGTACTTACGAAAGTCGCAACGTCCATTTTGTCACGTGCGATTGTGCTCTGGTAAATCTACCCGATTCTATTTCACGTTTTCTTCGATTCACTCAATGATGTTTAACAAGTTCCAATGCTGGTGCTTCCAGTACTTTAATTTGTGGAAAGAAACACTAACCTTTTTGTTGAATACATGTGTGCCATATTTGTCTGTCTTATCAGTCACTATGTCTGGTGTGTGGTGAAGATGAATACAACAATGAAGAGGAAGAAGTTCAGGAAAACAACACATACTATAACAGTCGTCTGCTGTCTAACAGTATGAAAAATCGACTGCACAATGTCCTACCAAGTGAGTAAGATCAAGCATCACAAATTCAGTTCCTAAAGTGAAAACTCCTATATCTCTTATTTATGTTCTTTGGCACAACGTTTTTTTTTTCTATGATAAAACATCTATTAAAATTTTCTCTGTAGGACGTTGCGATCGACTCAACTCCAGGTTGATTTACTAGGCAATTCATGTTAGCTAGTGTGCCATTGCACAGAGCTGATCCTCGACTCTAGTGATCGTGTGAGATGGCGAAAAATTCCGCCCAAGCATATCGACATGGCACATGATGATGATGATGATGATTACTAATTTGTCATTGCTTTCTGATCAAGAACTCAACCCTGAAGTCAAACTGATCTGTGAAGTATTGAGCTCCGTACCCCGATGTCATCGTGCAGACAGTTTAAGCGCAGGCGCTTTAAGAACTGTAACTACAATAACACCAAACAAATGGCTACCTTCGCCATGGCGATTCTTGTTCTAATCTCTTCAAGGCATCTCCCATTAGATGTTATGACTATTTCGAGATAGTTGTACCGACTGTAGTGACTAGCCATAATCTGTGCCTTCTCACAAAGTATTTCTAACATTAGTTGCAGATCCTACTCATTGTCTGCAATCAATACTATATCATCCGTATGTCTAATGTTATTGACGGTACGTCCCCAAAATGGTGATTCCTCTCATATCTTCTAAATTTCCAAAATCATTTTCACTGTATACGAAAAAAAAGACATGGTGACATTACACATCTCTGTCGCATATTTCTCTGAATAGAGTGATTTTGACCTACTTCATTATCAATCGTTGTGGTAGGTTGTTTTTTCCAATATATGTTTCTTTTTACAAGTCTAAAGACTTCACCTTCAATGTGTAGATCTGCAAGCATCTTCATCTGAATGACGTGTCTTACTTTATCGAAAGCCATTGTATAAGTAAAGCAAAGATGTAGGTCTTTATTTACTTCTATAGAAAGTTCAATTAATGTTCTCACCATGTACACATCATTTACTATACCCATGCATTCTACGAACCCACATTGTTCTTCTCCTATTTCGGATTGTATTTTCTTCAGAACTCTTTGCATGATAATTCTTAGCAAAATCTCCGTGATGTCGCTCATTACAGTAATTGTTCGATGTTGATCACATCCCAAGGCTCCTGATTCCTTCAGGATTGAAATAAATATAGAATTACATAATTCAGGAGATATATCTTCAGTATCATAGCTTGTATTTAGTAGTCTGGTCTATTCCATATTCTTCCAAGGCATTGCTCATTTATGTTGTTATGTTATCTGGACCCGGGTCTTGCATGTTTTCATATGGTTAAGAGGATTATGAACTTCCATCTTCAAAATCGACGGTCCTTCATTATTCTTCCGAATATCATACTGTTCTTCTCTTGAATCATCATACAGGTCTTTCACATAATCTTACCAAGTGTTTATAATATGATCTTTTTCTAACATGATTTTGAAACAGTTGGTTATCAGGCAACCCGTTGATATGTGTTTTCGTTTGTTAGTGATGTCATTAAATCCTCTGTGCATTAATTTTGTATTCCGGGTGTTGTGTTGGTTTTCAATTTCGCTGCAAGTTTCCCCAAACCACGTTTCTTTTGCCTCGGTGCACAGTTTGCTAATTTTCATGTGAATATCTGTATATTTTCCATGGTTATTTTATTATCTGCCGGTCTCTCTGGCCGAGGGGTTACAGCACTTTCTCCGAAACCCCGTTTATCACGCAGAGTCTCGTAGCAGGCAAGAACTGGGAGCGGTTCGTCCCCCGCTGGTGACTTGCGGGATAACTGAGCCGGCCGCTCAGAAAGCAATGACAAACTACTGAGCGTAATCTTGCCAAGAAATCAACAGACAGCTGAAAGATGCTGCTGTTGACAGCGATGTCCTGTAAAGGATATGCAAATTAAAAAAAAAAAAAAAATTCCATTATCTACGTTTTTTTGTTTTTGTTTTTGTTTTTGTTTTTTTTTGTTTTGTTTTTCTATTGTTTAATATTTTCATTAAACACATGGCATTTTTTTTTTCTGAATTGTAAAACAAAATATGTAACTAAACACACACAAAAACCGATTCCACAAATGTGTTTCCTCCAACCAACGGGACCCGCAGTGACTTTCGCCACCTCAGTTCTCATATCAGATGATTGTGGTATTATAAATCATCTGAATGTTAACAGTTTGGCATGGCTGCAAAATACTTCTAAAATCTCGGTAAGGCGATTCAGTCCTACAAAGGCAGTTTGTATACATTATCGAAATTAGTAAATTATGATATATTAGACTAAGCAAGACATTGTATCCAATTTTATAAGAAAACGCCGTTGGAACTACATAGGCCATGTACTCAGAATGGACAAGACAAGACTCATATGGTCACCAGTAGGGAAAAGAAAACGGGGAAGACCAAGAGAGACCCTGCATAGAACAATAATCAGAGAAGGCTCATTCAACGGCCAAGTGAACATCCAGGACCTACAACAGGTAGCAGCGAACCGCCGGACACGGATAGCCATGACTTCTGCCCTATGCGCCGCATTAGGCTCAAGAGGAAGGACTAACTAACTAACTAAGACAAATGAACAATTACATGATGATGTAATTATTAAAGAGCTACTTGTCTAACGCTTACATTTATTAAATAACATGGGTCAACGTATATCTGTATCCATGAATTACAATTGCTTGAAAGAAATCGCACAAAGAATCTATATTTATCAAAACTATATTGGTGCCATAGCTAATGATACATGTTTCTCGGAAATCGGAGTATCCTCGGAGTCATCATCGTCATCATCATCATCATAACCATCCTGTACCATGTATATAAGCGTGGACGGTTTTGGTTGGCTATCTTACGTGATCAACAGAGTCGTCTATCAGCTCTTTGTTTTTGTCTAGATTATGTCATGTGACCAAGCCAATCAGATATTTACTTATTTGCCTTCCCCGTGTTCTTTTCACTATTGCCAGCTATCAGCACGTTCTCTAGTTTATTTCTTTTATTAACGTGTCCAAACAATCGTGACTGTCTACGTCTAATTTCTCTAATCTGTTCACGGCTTATATTCAACAGGAGAGTACAACAGACCTATTCTTAGATGTGAAAATGAGGATCTGGGGAATTACATCAATGCAGTGCTTGTTCCGGTAAGTAAATCTTTTATATGTACCCAGAATCCATGTTTATAGTTAGCAATCACACACACACACACACACACACACACACACACACACACACACACACACACATATATATACATATATATATATATATATATACTTTTATAGTTTTATTATCGTTTCTTTACTTATTCAGTCTCTCGGTAGAGATTTGTTCGCAGCAGACGAGCATAATCTCCGGCGGGCCTATTCTCGCCGGTCGCGAGATCCGCACAGTGGAGAGATGGGGGATTTGCTTGCAATAGACAGGTGTCATAATCCCCCATTGCTATGCCGCGACATCGTTACACCCGCCAGGCGAACACCAGTTACCTATTCACAGGTTTCGCTGACGAGAGAGAGTGACCAAGCCAGCGGTCAAGCCAGTACAAGCGTGACGCATGCAATTCTCGCTGCGCTCGAATCCACAGGGCAAGCACTGTGAGCGGGAAACGTCAGACACGGCTAGGGTAGCGGACTCGACGGACGTTGTATGAGAGAGGCTCCTGTGTGTCTGTGCCTGAATGTTGATTGCTCGTACCTCTTGTGAGAAGATGAAAGACTGCGTAGCTGTGGGTTTGCGTTTGTGAGTGCATTGACGTATTGTGTATAGATTTTAATATTTACCTTGTGATGGCCACATGCCGAATTAGATTGTGTTGCATGTGAAGTGTAAATAAAACCATCACAACTTAGTGTTACCGTGTGTCCAGTCAAATCATTCTGTACTTGTGTATGTCTCGCATATGTTAGGTCCAGCGAGCCAGATTCATTAGATTGTAAGAACCTGACATGTGTGAACGTGGGCGCTCGTCCTCATTGAACATACTAACGGAAATTACATACATTTGAAGGTGTTAACGTGGAAAAACATCAGTGATTGTGTAATCTAAGTGTAAGTGATGTACCATCATAGTTGTTGAACGTTTAAACATGGCTAACTTGTCTTCGTGAAAGTAGTTGTGTAAATGAAAAAGCGTGTGGAAGCAGAAAGGTCAGGAAAGAAAGTAACTTGTGAAAATTGTTGAACGACGACGTTACGACCAACAATAACACTCAACGCCATACAAACCTAACTAAAACTTACTTGACAAGCATACACATCACACAAACATAGATTCTAATTTATTTCCTCCCAAAAGTAAACAGGTTTTCTGTGCCACCTGAAACTGTTACCCGTAGAGGTCATTTGTCCTTGCAGTAACGACCCTACAGTTCCTGGCCCTGGTTCTCACCATTCTTCATTGTATCCAGAGCACTTGAGTATTATCTTTTTATATACTTTTGGATGCAAATTTAGGCACGCGCTGTAAGTTCAAAAATATTGTAAAAATTGTTCACATTACTAACACTTTATAACAAAATTGCGTGTATGAGAATTCATTTTCATTGAAACATTCCATCATGTCTTCTCTAAACGATTTAATTGAGATGGGTTTAAAACTAAAGTTAACTGGTGATGAGTTGACAAAATGGAGTGAGACAAAATATTCAGAACACCTCCTAGCACAGGAGAAGGCTAGGGAACGCGAGGACAGAGCGGCTGAAAGAGCTGCTAAACAAGCAGAATTGGAATTAGCTGCAAAAACTAAACAAGCAGAAATAGATGCTGAATTGAAAAAAGTAGACATCTCAGCTCAAAGCAAACGAGAAGAGCTTGAACTCCAACTGAAAATCAAACAGCTTGAAGCTGAAACAACTGTTGCAAAAGAGTCTCGTAAATCTGAAAGACTGGAAAAAGAAAACCAGTACAAAAAGTACCAAGGTATTGTCAGAAATTACACCTCGGGTGATTGTATAGCAGCCTTCACCCAGAACTTTGAAACTTTAATGGACCACTACCAGATCCCATTATCTGAGTGGAACATCATTTATATTAGAAGTTTATCAGGGGAACCTCTGAAAGTCATAGAGACTATCCCTAAAGATCTTAGAAAAGATTACCATTACATAAAGTCAAAAATTATGTCACATTTCCTGTTAGATGAAGCAGGCTACAGAGAACAGTTCAGTAAATTAACTCCAAAACCTACTCAAACGTTCTCTGATTACATCTCTGTAGTACAGGATATATTTACTAAATGGCTCTCAGCAGCCAAAGTTAATAATGACTTTAACAAATTGAAAAATCTCATCCTCAGGGATAAAATCATCACATCCCTTCCATCATCATTTTCAAAATTTCTACAAGAGAGTGAGTGTGTGAATGTAGAACAGATTGAGACACGTGGGTCGGCTTATTTTACAGCCAATAAACATTGTTTTGCTAGTGGGGCAACTGACATAAATTTCGTAGCAGCTGCTAGCTATGATAAACCAAAATCAGATCATTACAATAGGCAAAGAACATTTAAGCCTACTACTGAGAAATTCCATCTATGTAGGTTTTGCCAATTTCCACACCACCAGAATGAGATGTGCGACAAGAATCCTGCATATCTAACATACTTACAAAACTACATAAATAAACAAGATAAGGAACGAAGAAGCTTCAAACGGCTAACCAAATGCTTCCTCTGTAAAGCGTATGGCCACTGGCGTCATGCTTGTAAAGGGAAACAGATGACCAGGAAGGCGAATGCCGCCTTGTTTGATAGCTCTTCATCAGATGAAGAACATCTTGAAAATCATCCTGTGAACTCAGCACAGGCCATAGATGTATTTAATCCACAAAAATGTACCATCTGTAATCAGTTCCATGAAGATGGCCTATTAACATGCGGCCACTCGATACCTATTGCCAATGAGGAAGCTAATTTGGTAATAGATTCCAAATGCAGAATTAACATCCACCATGGGTATGTGAAGGGCAAGCCTGCTACAGTCTTGCGAGACAGCGGAAGCACTCTTATAGGTCTTAAAAGAGATTTCATAGTGCCTACAGACTATACAGGCAGGCACGTAACATGCAGAACATTCTCGGGTAATATCGAGAAGTATCCATTGGCATGGGCATATATTGAAACTCCATTCCTCACTGGGAAGGTCAAATGCGCAGCATTAACCAATCCTTGTTGCGATGTTATCATTGGAAACCTTCCCGAAGTGAATGATATGCCTCATAACACCATAACATCTGTATGTATTGATGATAATGTAACATCATCTCCATCTAATGTCATCATGGAAAGTGTGTTATCATCAAATGAATGTATGCTAGCTAATGCAGCACTACCATCACATGAAATCATTGATCCAATTGTGTAACCACCATCTCATATCATTGAAAGTGTGAACGCAGTAATTAGATCTGCTGCTAGAGTGCAAGAACAAATTGATCAAACTGAGGCGATAGAAATGCTAAGTCCGGTGTTACTACCTCCTAAAACCATGAAGGAGAACTTTGTAACAGCCCAAAAGGCTGATCCTTCATTATATAAGTATTTTAATCTGATAGGCCAAAAGCCGAGGTTAACTAAGAATGCAAGATGGCATTTTGCGCTGAAAAATGGCATCCTCACTAGGTAATATACCAGAGGCGACACCACCACAGAGCAAACTGTTTTGCCAGTAGAATACCGTAAGCAAGCCTTACATCTTGCCCATGATATACCTCTCGCAGGGCATATGGCGTATTCAAAGACCAGATCTAGATTGTTGACACAGTTTTATTGGCCAAAATTCTGTAATGACACTAAACAATATTGCAGAAGTTGTGACATCTGCCAAAAACTGGTGAAAAAAGGGAAACACTCACAGGCTGAATTACAGGTTACAGATTTAGCCAGTCGACCCTTTGAGAAAATATCTGTCGACATCGTAGGTCCTCTAAATCATGTAACATCTAGAGGAAATAGATTTATAGTTACAATAATTGATCTATGTAGCCGCTGGCCTGAAGCTATTCCTCATAAAAACATAACTGCCAATGATATAATGGAAGTTTTCTTCCATGTATTTGCAAGAATAGGGTTTCCTGACACTATCCTATCCGACCGTGGAAGCCAATTTATTGCTGCATCCACTCAAGTTTTCACCAAAATGTTAGGTGTGAAACAATGTTTCAACTCACCGTACCATCCTTACTCGACTGGAATCATAGAAAAATTTAACGGGGATCTAAAGCATATGCTTTCCAAAGTCACCCAACAATATCCCGAAAATTGGGACATCTATTTGCCTGCCATACTTTTTGCATATCGCGAGGTCCCTCATTCAAGCACTGGGTTCTCTCCATTCGAACTTGTCTATATTAGTGACCCCTTAAGTATATACCATTCCATGTTGACTGAATCTACTCCTGTACTTAAACCCATATCATCATACGTATATGTCACATCATTGCGTGAAAGGATAATTAAAACGTGTATTATTGCTAAAGAAGCACTGAAACAATCTGGTGCGATGTATAGACAATACGCAAACAAAGGAAACAGGACGATAACGCTGACACCTGGACAGGACGTACTACTTCTCCTACCTAGCGACCGACAGTTACTGACAGATTCTTGGCAAGGACCATTTAAGGTACTAAGACAGATTTCAACTGTTGACTATGAAATTCAAGTTAAAGACAAACACAAAATATTCCACATCAATATGCTAAGACCATACTACAACAGGGACAACTAACAAGACGATACAGCAGCCAGTACAACAATAATCGACCACGAAGACGACGAAGAAAGCGACGAAATACCAACACCAGCACTAAACACGACGAACTGCTTACATTGCCATTGGCACCTTGCCGTCTTGACAGACGATAGTTTGTGCTTTAAAAAGGCATAATAACTTTTAACTATGGCGGTAGCGAGTGTGACTGATAAGGCCAATTTGCGCTGTAAATGTCCGTTCACAGTGGGTGCATGTGAACACGTGGTCACTTCCACCATCATGCACCATCTTACGTCTCAAACGCTTGGTGTGTGACTTTTCTGCACCACTCACTCACTATATATATATTTATATGCAACAGGAGGGAGAAATATAAAGAACAGGAAGATATAATTTCCTACACATATGTGCTCAAAGATAAAGAAGCGCAACAATGACTTCTAGTGGGCCAGAGAAGTAAAAGATAATAAGAAGAAAAAGAGAAAGAGCATTTGATACATTCCCCTCAGTTAACAAGAAATCGGATAGAGTTAGACAGAAAATTCCAGGATTTCTTCAGGCGGGGAGTATACTGTATACCCCAGACAATGGATCACTGAAATAGGCTAGACCAACATTAATGAATGGAACAAACAATGATTAACATCACTCGAACAACAAAGACTAAACATAGCTCACCATTAACAACTAATAAAATCTTTATTGGATGACTCTCATGATCTGAAGTTAAATGGACACACAGGCACAACACGTGACTGATGTGATTACAGAAGAGGGAACTTATGCTCCCACAGTGAGCGTCACTACTACCTAATATCTATGTTCACATGACCGAGTACCCATCTCACAGATCAATAAGAACACAACAAAGGAATTTCAAGGCTGACAATACTGATAATAAGGATGGACTCTCCATTGATCTCACCCCAGAGCTCGCCAATAGGTGGTACATGCAGAAAGTGGAATTCAAAAATTCCACAGTCAGAGATAATTGCTGACTAGCACCAACCGCAGGGGTGGTCTCCAACTAACAGTGAGACCTCAACCTTGTTAAGGTGAGTTAAAGGGTACTTGCTATCAGTACCCACACAGGACACCCAATAAACAAGCTGACTGGGACAAACGCAAGGAAAAGTCACAACCTAACCAAAAACATAATTACAGTCATGGTCATGGGCACAAACATTGGTGGGAAAACAACCAACCAGTTAAGCAGAAAAGAAAACCTGCAACTCAAACTACACAGGCATAAACAAGGGTATGGAAGGTTGGACTTTTGAATTAGTTGGGAGGGGATGCGAAAAATCCGGGGGTGGGGGGGGGATGTAAGGGATAACTGGAGGTGAGGAAAAATGAGGATAAACAAAAACCCAGGAATGTTCCTCCCCTTTGCTATGATTGGAGAGTCACATGCTTCGGCTTATTGGGGGAGTGTTTCTCACTGCAGGCCATAATCTGCGAATTCTCTTCACTCTTTTTCGCTTTTTCACAGGTTTATGCACATGAATCAAGGTCTGGGACACAGTAAGGTCACACTTGCCACTCTTATACATATTCTTTGATGGAGGGTTGAGGAGGGCAATTCCATTCCTCCTCTGGACCTGGGGCTGATCTGGTCCCAGCCAGGGCTGCTGCAGAACTAATCTCGACTGCTGGGGCAAATAGTGTGCCAATTTTATGCCCGGTAAAATACCCAGGATGCATCAGCCAAGTATCAGGTTCTGGACGTTTCATCAGTTCCGCATCATCAGCATTCAGGGCCGCGCTGAGTGGCTTCATGTATATATATATATATATATATATATATATATATATATATATATATATATATATATATATATATATATATATATATATATATATATATATATATAATACATTTCAATCTACCGCAGAAGAATGTCTCGGTGTGTTAACCACGCATAGAAAGAACAGATGGTTCAAACAAAAATGTGAAGAAGCAGTCATTAGGAAGAAGAATGCCAGACATGTATGGTTAAATGACATCAAAAGAAAGAGCATTATAGAAATGAATGTAAAGAGGCTTCAAAAATAGTCAGACAACAGAAGCGAGAATATATGAGTAATATAATCAAAGATATGGAAACTAATCACCAGAAAAATGAATCCAGAAAATTTTTTACAGAACTGAAGTCAATGAAACGAGGGCACCAACAAAACACATATGGTTTAAAAGACGAAAATGGGAATATGATAAATACCAATGAGGAAATGTGCAACACATGGAAAGAATATTTTATTGAATTACTAAATTGTGAAGCTCCAAGAAACATTTTCCCACAGGAAGAGGTTCTAACATGCGAACCACAAAGTGAAGAACCTACATTTGAATAACTCCTATATGTAATCACACGACTTAAAAACAATAAGTCAACTGGGACTGATGGAATTGCTGCTGAATTTATAAAGGCAGGTGGCCATGCATTACATCTAAAGCTATACGAACTAATAATAAAAATCTGGAGGACAGAAAAATTACCCCATGACTGGAAAGAGTCATTATTGATACATATCTTTAAGAAAGGAGACAAGTTCCAATGTGGAAATTATAGAGGAATATCACTACTGTCCATAAGCTATAAGATACTATCCGCAGTATTACTAAATAGACTAAAACCATATTCAGAAGACATATTAGGTGACTACCAGGCGGGTTTTAGACAAAACAGATCAACAATAGATCAGATATTTATCTTACGACAAATAGCCGAGAAACATTGGGAATATAAAAGAGATCTCCATAACATTTTTGTGGATTTTAAAAAGGCTCATGATAGTGTCCATAGGAATAGTCTATGGAATGCTATGCAGGAATTTGGAATACCAAGGAAGTTAATCAACATGACCAGACTATGCATGGAAGATACTTATAATATAGTAACATATAAAGGCAGGAAATCAGACCACTTCCAAATAACATCTGGCTTGAAACAGGGTGATGCACTATCGCCGCTACTCTTCAATCTGGCTCTAGAGAAAGTTGTAAGGAAGATAAAGGAGGAATGTGATATTGGAGGAACATCCAAGCTGCTTGGTTATGCAAATGATATAGATATTACTAGCTGACCCTGCCCGGCTTCGCCCAGACCCTGTTGGGGAGCATCTCATTTAATTCATATAAGTAGTCATATA
>CAWUFQ010000607.1:0-37500 GCA_963921405.1 Cepaea hortensis
AAGAAGAAGAAGAAGAAGAAGAAGAAGAAGAAGAAGAAGAAGAAGAAGGAAGAAGAAGAAGAAGAAGAAGAAGAAGAAGAAGAAGAAGAAGAAGAAGAAGAAGAAGAAGAAGAAGAAGAAGAAGAAGAAGAAGAAGAAGAAGAAGAAGAAGAAGAAGAAGAAGAAGAAGAAGAAGAAGAGAAAGAAAAAAGAAGAAGAAGAAGAAGAAGAAGAAGAAGAAGAAGAAGAAGAAGAAGAAGAAGAAGAAGAAGAAGAAGAAGAAGAAGAAGAAGAAGAAGAGAAGAAGAAGAAGAAGAGGAAGAAGAAGAAGAAGAAGAGAGAAGAAGAAGAAGAAGAAGAAGAAGAAGAAGAAGAAGAAGAAAGAAGAAGAAGAAGAAGAAGAAGAAGAAGAAGAAGAAGAAGAAGAAGAAGAAGAAGGAAGAAGAAGAAGAAGAAGAAGAAGAAGAAGAAGAAGAAGAAGAAGAAGAAGAAGAAGAAGAAGAGGAAGAAGAAGAAGAAGAAGAAGAAGAAGAAAAAGAAGAAGAAGAAGAAGAAGAAGAAGAAGAAGAAGAAGAAGAAGAAGAAGAAGAAGAAGAAGAAGAAGAAGAAGAAGAAGAAGAAGAAAAGAGAAAGAAGAAGAAGAAGAAGAAGAAGAAGAAGAAGAAGAAGAAGAAGAAAAGAAGAAAAGAAGAAGAAGAAGAAGAAGAAGAAGAAGAAGAAGAAGAAGAAGAAGAAGAGAAGAAGAAGAAGAAGAAGAAAGAAAGAAGAAAAGAGAAGAAGAAGAAGAAGAAGAAGAAGAAGAAAGAAGAAGAAGAAGAAGAAGAAGAGAAGAAGAAGGAAGAGGAAGAAGAAGAAGATGAAGAAGAGAAGAAGAAGAAGAAGAAGAAAAAAACCTCGGTAAGGAGTGGAGTTTGTATCTGTCGGGGGCAACAAGAAAACAATAGTCCACAGTTTGTGGCGACTGCACTTGTCAAGCGGCCTTAATGCCTCAGGCTCAAGACTCCCCTAACATACACCGCAAGGTACTATATTGGCAGTAAAATTACTATGTCCGAAGAAGGTGTTCCGCCCCATATGATTATCTATTCAGCGCTGTGATTGGCTGCCCTCTGACCTGCATACATTTTATTTATATTTATATTCCAACACGCATAAGGTCCACCTTGTTTGCGGCGACTCCGATATATGATTTAGCCCGCTGTAACCTTCGGGTGTCTGCAAACGTTGGCAATGTGATCGGCGTGTCCCCCGCGCAACCCAGAATCACCCGCATATATTTATTATGTAAGCGCTAGCTGACTCTTTTATACTTTAATATAGTCCTAATCCATACTCACTGAGATGTTGTTTGTCCATCAAGAATGATGATGACCATTCATTTCACCCATTGGGGTTGAAAGTATGGAGCTATGAGGTCTAAGAGGTCTGATAAGGCCTATGTTGGCTCGAAATATTCTTTGACAATGTGAGCAAAGAATGCAGTGGTTATTCTGTCCAGCCTTTTTTATTTTTTAAAACTTTTTTCACAACTCTTGCAGTTCTGTTTGCTTCAAACGTGACTACATCCTTGTGTAATAATGCGCGCCACGAATTGTGGTCTTAGCAACAATTTCCCATGTGTCGTGATGAATTCCAAAAGCTTTTAGTGAGATCTTCAGAGTGTCTTTAAAGCGTTTCCTCTAACCGTTTTGGGAGCCTTTACCACAATGCAGCCGTAAAAAAAAGAAGTCTTTTAGGGATCCTGTGATCGGGCATGCGAGTCAAGTAACCAGCCCAGCAAATCTTATTCTTCATTAGTAGAGTTTGGATGCTGGGCAAGGACGCTCTTTCTAGGACTTCAGTGTATGTGATCCTTTCTTGTCATTTAATCTTCAATACCTTCCTTAGGCAGATTGCGTGGAAGTGGTTTAATTTCCTAGCATGTCACTGGTAAACAGTCCATGTGTCACAAACTTATAGCAGTGTGGATAATACAACTGCTTTGTAGACTTTAGGCTTTATTTGCAGGCTTATTCCATTTCTGTCCCACATATTCTTGTACAATCTGCCAAAGGCCGTGCTGGCCTTGTAGATTCTTGCATTCTCTTCGTCAAAAATTATGGCAGCTTGGGACACAGTGCTACCAAGAAAGGTGAATTTGTCTACAACATTTAGACTATGACCATCCACTTCGATATTCGGCACGATGTGACTAATCCCTGGAGCTGGCGGTACATAACTACAGTCTTCTTCAAGTTGATATTTAGCCCAAAGTTGGCACAGGCATATGAGAGGGCTGAAACATTGTGTTGCATTTCTGCCTCTGTGTTGACATATAGAGCGCAACCATCAGCAAACAGGAGCTTTCTGATGGTGTCGTTGGCAGTTTTGGTTTTAGCTTTAAGCCTTCTGAGATTGAACAACTTTCCATCCATGCGGTAGTTGATGTCTATTCCAGTTTTCCGTGTTTTCCCAAGGCATTTGTCAGCATAGCTGAAAACATGATTCTGAACAGTGTTGGTGCCAGGACACATCCTTGCTTCACTCCATTGGTGACAGAAAAGGGCTCAGACAGCTCACCATTTTTCTGTACCCTTGCCTGCATACCATCATGAAATAACCGCACTATTTGGACATAATTTTGTGTTCAGCCGTATTTCGCCATAATCTTCCACAGTCCTTCGCTGCTGACTGTATCAAAAGCCTTGGTAAGGTCAATGAAAGTGGAAAACATTTCAGTGTTCTGTTCTTGACATTTCTCTTGCAACTAACTTGCAGCAAAAATCATGTCAACAGTTCCTCGTTCTTTTCTGAAGCCACATTGACTCTTAGGAAGTAGACCTTGGTCGAGATGGGCTGTGAGGCGATTGAGAAGTATTCCGGAGAGTATCTTCCCTGCAATTTAGAGCAAGGAGATGCCTCGGTGGTTGTCACAGGATTGGCGGATTCATTTACGTTTGTAAAGATGGACTATTGATGGGTCCTTGACATCTTGTGGCATGGTCTCGTTCACCCATATGTTTGTAAAGACTTGGTGAAGCTATTCTATTAGAACCGGTCAATCTGCTTTGTATATCTCTGCCTGGGTGGAGTCAAGACCAGGTAGGTGCCTTGCCGCTGGAAAGTTGCTGGATGGCTTTGTTTACTTCCACTATGGTTGGTAGGTCAGCAGGAGTATATTACTTATACTTATATCAGCAAGAGTATATTGCTAATATACTTTTTGAGATAATCTGGTGTTGACACAATTTGAACAACAATTATCAATCCATGCCTAATTTTTCCATAGTCTTCAGTGCACAAAGTCCCTTCTTACTTCTCGCAATAACTCCTTCCACACGATTCTAAATGACAGACTCTGTGAAAGATGATTCATAGGTACTGTAGACTGCTCTCTCTCTCTCTCTCTCTCTCTCTCTCTCTCTCTCTCTCTCTCTCTCTCTCTCTCTCTCTCTCTCTCTCTCTCTCTCTCTCTCTCTGCCTCTGTTAATATTTCTGCCATTTGTTGTGAGATCTGGGGCGTTAGCCGTAACAATCCTATTATACAAATAATACTTTAACATAGAAGCCTTATCTTGGCTGATTTCACCACACATCTCTGTGCACCAGTAAATCACTTTGTTTACTGTCTACTTGTCAAACAAATAGGAACCTTTCAACACATGAGACAAACTTTTAAACAGGATTGAGTACTACCGCTCTATCTGTTCCATATCTACAACGAAATAATCACGCCAGGAATATTGGTTGTTGGGCATAATATAAACAATCTGCGTTAACGTGACGACATGGTTTTGGTCGCTTAAAACGAGATGAGGGAGGGACTTCTTAAGAACTATATTGCATTCTGAAGTCGCAGAGATGCGGTTTTATAAAAGAACGTCAAGGCCATTTTAGAGAGATTAAAAGAGTAATAAAATGATCTTGAAAGAAGTTAACTCCCTCACTGAACTGATTGATTGTATTAGTCGACATTATTTGGGAATGAAACGAGAAATCAAAGCTATAATATGTCGTGACAACGATAAAGACGGAAGGGAGAAGAGGCAGTGTGAGACGGAGAGAGATTATACTAGCCAGCTTGACATCGTTTACATGGAGGAACATCGGTATCTGCAATTATCGGATAACAATACGGTACTCTATCGAGGCCCCGTAATTGGAATGAGTACACTTTAGTACACACTTTGAGGGCAAGTTCCAAATTCCAAAGTCGGTCGGTCAGTCCTACTTGGCATAGCACGAAACTCTCCAGCAGGCGACCAGTGGAAATGACATGGTGGTTAGTAGCAAATATACGTGGGTTAAGTAGGTAAGGAACCTACGTCTGGTCTAGCAAACCGGTAGGGAATTTACTTGATCCTAAAAATTCTGCTCTTGATTTATAAGTCGGTCGGTCAGTCCTACTTGGCATAGCACGAAACTATCCAGCAGGCGACCAGTGGAAATGACATGGTGGTTAGTAGCAAATATACGTGGGTTAAGTAGGTAAGGAACCTACGTCTGGTCTAGCAAACCGGTAGGGAATTTACTTGATCCTAAAAATTCTGCTCTTGATTTATAAGTCGGTCGGTCAGTCCTACTTGGCATAGCACGAACTATCCAGTAGGCGACCAGTGGAAGTGACATGGTGGTTAGTAGCAAATATACATGGGTTAAGTAGGTAAGGAACCTACGTCTGGTCTAGCAAACCGGTAGGGAATTTACTTCATCCTAAATATTCTGCTCAAGATTTATGGAGAAAATTGGAGGAAAGGTGCTAGTCACGGCGCTGGAACTCCAATTAACCCTCCCCACGACGCCTAACGGCATAAGTGGAAGAAACAACAACAACACAAGCCAGATATGATACCCAACTCCACGCAACACAAACTATAAGTAGAAGATACTATTTCACTACTGATTTAGATATATTCAAGATTTACATAAAAAGTGATCCGTTGGCAGGTAGATTTGTCCAGCAAGGATATACTCAGCGGTCATTGCTCTAATGAGGAACTTTCCCTTACTATGGACGGCTATTCAGCAAATTGTGAATGGCGTATGTCTGCAGCAAAACTGGAGCCCGTTACGTACAAATATTTCCTCAAAGTGTTTCCAAATCTGCCCAACACTACCGGAATCAGCGTCCCGACTGTTTTCAGCCAGGATTACACATTGCAGCTGAGTATGTTTGCATTTTTGTAAACTATACCTATAATATTCATCCATTGACTGTACGTCTACTGCCAATCTGTTAACTATAATTCTACTGGTCATCAAATGACTATGCCTACAATGCTCATATGCTAACTACGTCTATTAATCACCTACTGATTATATTTCTACTCTTTATTTAATGCAAAATGTCTACTAATTATTTACTGACTGTGATTCTGCTAATCAACTGCTGAGTATACTTTTACTGACACTTTTACCAATCATCGACTAAATATACTTGTAGCAATCATCTACGTAATATACTTTTACCAATCATATCTTCACCTACTGATTATACTTCAACCATTGTTGACTGTACTTCTACCAATTATCTACTGACAATACGTTTACCAGTCATCTACCGACTCTTCATATATTGCTTATCTATCGATGTTCGTCCGTCATGAATGACGAGGTAACACTACCAGTCATCTACTGACCACCTGCGAGCAGATCACTGGAGCGGGGAGGACATTGTCATTTGCCGACGATGTGTTAGTGTTTTGTCAGGGTAAGGATAGAGATCGGGTTGCTGTGGAACTACACACAGAACTAAATCGCATAAGCACTTGGTGTGTCGTATCTTTGTCAATAGTCAACCCAACGAAGGCAGCAGTGACATTGTTCTCTTTGAATAACCATATTGTCAATACTCCAACAAAAACTGTAAATCTGTGTTCAGAGACAAACAACGAGCAGCGCTATCTATGGTTTTTTTTATACGAGTGTCTCGTCATGTCTGTTTTTGAGTATGCGATGGCTATCCTGACTCTCAGCCGTAAGCAGATGGAAAGGATACACAACGAAGCTATGCGTATTATTCTTGGATGTACAAGAAATACAGCATGCATGGTGATGCGCTATCTTCTTGATTTCCCAACCATTGGAGACAGAATAGAAATTTGCAGAGCACGTGCCTACCTCAGAGTCAATGCAAACACACTGCATAGTGAAATTAAGAAGGTAAAGGGCAGCAGGTAAAAAAGAGGAAGGTCGTGGATCGGTCAAGCAGAAGACATTCTTCAACAGGTGTGGTTACTTGAGGCCCTAGAACCTGGCGAGGAGTGGGTACACGTGCCAACATATTTCTGTATGTCCTTTTCAGTTTGCAGCCAACTAGACAGAAATTGCAAACAAGAAAATCCGGCTGCTGTGGAGACGGAAGTACAAGCGTTGATCTTCGAGAATTCGCCAGACGGTGATGCTGTCATTTACACAGATGGGTCAGTTGATCGGCGCGTGAGAAGTTCATGCGTCTTTACGGCTAATACCGGAGGGACAATTGTGAAGGAAGATTCTGGTGCTTTTGCTTTGAACACAAGCAGCCTGACTATGGAAGTCATGGCAGTAAGTAAAGCAATAACATGACTCGAGACACAGACATTCATTAGGGCATGTTTCCTTAGCGACTCGGTGAGCATGCTCAAGATTATAAAGATTGGGTGAATCCGAAGAGAGTGGTTGCTGTCTCTGGAGCGGTCTCAGCTCGCAAAGATTAGTTTCATTTTCGTGCCAGGGCATAAAGGTGTATAAGGAAATGAACTGGTTGACAAGCTCGCGGGTAAGGCTTCTGTGTAAGGCGGGCGCGCCATGGACCAGGCTGACATTCTGAATGCCTTATGAGACGTAAGTCGTTCGCAAGAACCAAGTGATGACTGTGAATGTATAACCATGGTCAGGATGCGAGAACAGCAAATTAAAAGAGGTGTGGCCAAACAAGAACACTACGCAGGAAGGCTAGGAAGAGTAATTAACCAACACAGAACTGGTGTCGTTTGCCGCTACACGCTGCGGGATTTACTGAGGAGGGGATCCGAGCACTTATGGACTGAATGGTTCTATATGCAATGAGGATGATCTGTAGGCTAACTAACATCTACTGACCATACGAAAATCAATCTTCTTTTGACTATACTTCTTCCAATCATCTACTGAATAAACGTATACTTGTCATCCATAGAGTATAAGTGCACTAACTGTTTATATAATAATATTTGTACTAGGTATCTATATAATATATGTCTGCCTTTTGTATACATAATATACATTGAATAGTTTACTGTATATTATTTTATGCTAGATTTCTATATAATATACTTGTACTAGATGAATGTAAATTGTACTTCTGCTTGTTGTCTATACTGTGCCTGTCTGTTCTCTCGCTTTTAACTCGAGCGTAGTCCTGACCTTAAGTATGTTTGCGTGTTGGGTAGCTTTCAGTATTATCAGTGTCCACATCCATCAGGAGAACCCACGCCCACTTCAGAGGTACACATTATTTTCGTCCTCAAGTCAAGGAGGAGAAATCAAAATGTTAGTCCAACTTGCCGATGTTGATCTTGAACTCTCTACTTCGTCAGTATCACATAGGAAGTTTAAGAACGAATGTCCGTAACCAATCCACCATGTCCATCTAGTTGTCTATAAAATATACTTCTACATCTTGACTATGCAATATATGTCTACTAGTTACCTACAGGCCGATCTCTCTTCCCGAGGGGTTACACGACTTTCTTCGTAATCCCGTTTATCCATGGAGGGTAACGAAGTGCGCGAGAATTCTAAGCGGTTCTCCCCGCGTTGGTGACTTGCGGGTTAACTGAGCCGGCAACTCAGAAAGCAATGGCAAACTACTGAGCGTAATCTTGACAAGAAATCAACAATCAGCTGAAAGATGCTGATGTTGACAGCGATGTCATGTAAAGGATATGCGAATTTAAAAAAACAAAGTTGCCTATAGAATATATTTCTGATAGTTGTCTACATTGTATATTTCTACTAGATGACTATGTAACATACTTCTGCTAATATTCTATATAATATACTTCTACTAGTTGTCTATATGTTATATGTCTTCTAGTTTTCAGTATAATATACCCGACTAGTTGTCTATATAATACACTCGGAATAGATGCCTTTATACTTCTTCCGGAAATTTTGTATTTTTCAGAGCATTATTATTATTTAAATATTGAGCACAACCCACTACTGGCAACGCCGATCGCATTCCGGCACAAACCTAAGGCCTATCCACGTCATGGAAGCACTATACTCGAGTTTCGCCCTCGTTTGAGCTCGTCAGTAGTGCATATCCCTGACCGGATCCGGAAACAAGCCCCGGATCACGCGTGTGAAGCGGGTGTGTAACCACGCGGCACACACTGGACACGCCAAATTATCACACCGGAATACCACAACGCTACCCATCGTAGGCTATGCTCAAATAACCAAATAATCAATTATTATTATTGTGTCACGCATATTGTTATATAGCTTATTCTGATAGATCAGTTGCGGTTGTAATATTACCACGAGGAAATACTACATAAAGTTAGTTGCAAATCCTTTAAAGGATATCGAAGTTAACCCCATAATTTTTGGCTCTTTGTGATTTCTTGGCACGTTTACGTGCAGTAGTATGCCATTGCTTTCTGAACGGCCGGAACTCTTATCATTATATGAAAATCAACAGAAGGCGGTCTGCTGCCAAATCGCCCGCAGCTGTGTTTGAAATGTTGTATGGGGGATTACGGACAATAATCTCTTTTACATTAATATCCAAATGGTGGCTGATTCGGTCACATGATTATTAATATGAGGCTTGGGTGGGCCCTAATTATAACATCTTAGATTGAAATGGGTAGGGTAGTGGAAAAACATATTCACTACTGAAAAACATTTCCTTACAGGTAGTCCAAAAGCTGCTATTGACGTCACACGGTGTCCATTTGGACCTGGTGTAGAGGATGGCAAAATAACAAATGCTGCAACAGCAACATGCAGGTGCGTGTTAGAGTCGCCTGGGTTTCCAGTTGGTCAAGCTCGATGGTATACAGAACAAGGTATCCGAAGTCTAAGCAGAGAGGACCCTACAGATGGCTCTTCGACTTTGCTGATCTATCCCAATGCCACAGGTAAGATTTAGAATGAGAAATAAATGCATAAGAATTGATCGGCACTAGTCGTGAGTAAAAGAAGTAGCAATACGAGGATAAACGTTAAAATGTAACAATTGACAACGCATACTTTTTCAAGTAAAATACGCTTTTAGATACAACTTAATCAACACCATTATCAGATCTATGTGCTGTGTCTTCGTAACAAATGCCCAGATACAGTTTCCTGCTATCGGTCTGTTATATGATAGGGCGGTCACGTTGTGTAGACTACAATGCACGGAAGAATAACTGGCCAATCTTACTAGTACTTAGCGAGAAAATGAACGCAGACGTCCGACCTCCGGCATGAGATTGTCAGCGCAGCCTACTATCAAGCTCGCTAATATAGCTGATGTTTAACCTCAGATATGGAAGGAATCAACATTGGGAGAGGATACATCAATAACATTAGATATGCAGATGATACAGTCTTGATTGCAGACAATGAACAGGACCTGCAAAATTTAGTAGATGCGGTTGTTGAACACAGTAAACAACTAGGGTTAGAATTGAATAGTAAGAAGACCCAGATTATGGTCGTCACTAGGAAGGAAGAAATACCACAATGTAATATACAAGTAAATTGAAATATTCTTAAACAAGTGAATCAGTACAGCTATCTCGGAGCAGTCATAACATCTGATGGGAGATGCCTTGAAGAGATTAGAACAAAAATTGCCATGGCAAAGGTAGCCTTTTGCAAGATGAAAAAAAATACTGACCAATAAAAAGATATCAATCGAAACGAGAAAAAGAGTGTTGAAGTGCTACATAGAACCTGTACTTTTGTATGGATGTGAAGCGTGGACAATGAGCAGGCAAGCTGAAAAACATCTGATGGCTGTGGACATGTGGTTTCTGAGGAAAATGCAAAGAATACCATGGACAGGCAGAAAAAAAAAAACCAATGAACAAGTCCTTCAAGAAACAAGTGACGATCGTACACTGATTAGAGCCATTAGACGTGGGCAGTCAAAATAATTTTTTGGGCATGTTATGAGAAGAAATGAATTGGAGAACTTGGTGACAACTTGCAAAATCGAAGGGAGGAGACCAACGGGACGACCGAGAAGTAAATACCTGGATGGCTTCGCTACGTGACAACGTCGAGGCAGAAACACGGAGCTGATCCACGACTCTGGTGATCGAGTGAGATGGCAAAACATGACAGCCCACGTTAATCGGTATGGCTCATGATGGGATGGGTTCAACCTCTTATATCCTGCAGTTTTCTTGTGAGCGGTAGCAAAGCCTCGTGACATGAATGTGGGGAATTTTTCAGAAATTTGATGGGAATTTATTCGAGGAAAAATACGTGTTAAAAGAGAATTCGCCACCCCAGCTCATACAGTAGCCTAGAAAATTTGAACGTCTAACACTTCAAATCCCAATGGGACTATCTGCTATGAAACAAAGTTACTATAATCGCTTTAGGCGTCTTTATTCTGTGTTTTGTTTGCACTATAATTTGGCACCAGTCAAACCCTCGTTTGATGCGGAGAATCGTAGTGATCTACAGGTAACGCAGCCACATCTTACTGAACATGCCATTTGCTCACATCCCGAGAAGAGGGATATATCAAAGTAACTTCTAAACCACGTTTTCACTTCACATTCAACTTCGGCGTCATTCGCGAAATGTTTCCCGCCAAGGTGGGTTTTCAGTGGTCTTAGCTCCTAGCGATTTACCGTAAAGCGGTGCATAGGTGGGTAGAAAAAAAAAGAAGGTTACAAGGGAGAGTCAATAAGTAAGTCACATAGTTCTGTGGGATGAAAAGTAAATGAAAATATTCACGCAGATCTATGCAGTCGGTTTGAGAGAACTGATAAAACTGTGGGTTAAGTGCATCAATATTGGTGGAAATTAAGATTCCCAGTGTATGTATGTCCACTACATGAGTGGGTATCAGTTAATGGGATGGTCATATTGGACGAATATTAAAGAGCAATGATGTGTGCAACTACGTATGATGGTGATACAAATGAAAAAAATTCTTTTTTTTTTGCTCCTTAATTTGTGCACGAAGAGAGTCATAACGTCTGGATGGACTGATATGTGTGAGCAATATAGTAGTAGGCCTCTTTTTTTCTGAAGGACTACAAAGTTGTGCCGCTGGTGAACGTATAGTCCAATGCGAGAGTGACAATCTCTGTTACAGTTGCCGCATCTGTAAGATGAGGCAGGTCCCGCAGTAAGTGACTGCATTTTATGCCTGTGCCGCCTATCCTCAGTTTGTTGGATCAGATTGCGCTCAAAGAGCACCAGTCAGTTTCGTACATCTCTTCTTCAGGAACATCTGTCAGTTGCAACTCTTCACCACGTGTCTGGATCAATGCCAAGAGTTTTCATATCTTGTTTACACACATCCCTATATCGCATTTCGGGTCTGCTGATTGGCTCCTTCCCTGTGGCTAGTTCTCCGTATAAGAGATCTTTGGGAATACGTTCATCCTCAATTCCAGATACGTGGCCCAGCCACCGGAGGAGTTACTTCTTGAGGAGGGAGTGCACTGTGGTAATATCCGCTCTTTCAAGCACATGTTTGTTTATTATGTGGTCTCTCCCCAATATGCCCAGGATAAGTCTCAGACATTTCATATGGAAGGACTTCAGCTTTATTTCAAAATCGTGTAGGTATCCCACGTAGCCTTTCCAGTACTCACGATAAGATCTTCAATCATCGCTTATGATGTGAGTTCTCAGGTCGATGTGGGCTTCAATAACGAGCAACATGTACTCGTTGTGAAAGTGCGATCAGGTGGAAAATACAGCTTTCCTAAATTTGGGACGTTAAATCGCATGATCACCTTACTTCTCGATGCCAGCCATATAGTGATATATATAAAATGAATACATACTACACATTGTATTGTGTGGAAATATTTCTTTTATAGTTGTTTTTGGCTTTTTCCTTCTATATTTACACAATCTGAAGACCATGATGATTTTAAAAATAAAAGTTAAAGAAAGTATGATCATTTATATATTTAGTATGGATTCACATGTATCATCATCAACGGAGAAGAACGACCTCAATGTGTTATTTGTGCTAAAGGGTTGTCAAATGTGTCTATGAAACCGACAAAGCTGAAGCAACATTTGTTGAATGTTCATCCTCAACACAAGGACAAACCTATTTTGAACATCTTGGGAATGCTATCAAAAGAAAACAAGACTGGATATAATAGGGGAATTCCACGAAACAAACCACACGGTTACTGAAGTTTCCTATGTCATAGCACTGACATTGTGAAGCAGAAAAAAACCACATACAACCGGGGAAACTTTAATCAAACCTTGTTGTCTCAAGATGGTGGAAATTGTGTTTTGGAAAATGATCAGAGAAAACCCTTGCAGCAGCCTCACTATCAAACGATACTGTTCAGAGGAGGATCAGCGATATGGCCATTGACATCAAGGATCAAGTTGTGCAAGAGATCAAGTCTGCAGCATTTAGGCTCTATTCAATTAACATTTATGAATCGGCTGATGTGACATCGTGCTCTCGGTCTATGGTGTTTGCAAGATATATGTATTCAAGATTATTTAAAGAAGAGCTCCTCTTCTGTTCTCCTCTTGAAACAACTACCAAGGACCCTGACGCCATGGGAAAAAAATGTTTAATCTTTCCTTGCATCAGAAAATCTTTTATGGGATATTATGTATGGGTGATGTACAGATGGAGCACCAGCTATGTTGGGACCAAATCAGGATTGCAAATTACTGTGAAGAAACGTGTCCTAATAGTGAAAGCTATTCACGGCATAATCCATCGTCAGGCATTGGCCTCCAAAACACTTCCAGCTCCACTGGGGAAGATTTTGGATCAAACCGTTATGATAGTGAATTTTGTCAAAGGAACGACTCTCAGCTCCCGGCTTTTCAAGAAATTATGCATTGTCATGGATTCAGGCCACCATTTGCTCCGTTTCCACATAAATGTCTGATGGCTGTAAAAAGGAAATATAACTGCGTGAGTATATGATCTGTGAGACGAGCTCAAATTATTTTTGTAGTTCAGGTTAAGATGGAATTTTTTGCCTTGCTGGATGATGAGGAATGGATCATGCGCTCTTCTAAATTAGTTGATATTTTTGAGCAGCCGAATAAACTCAATCTTCAGATACAAGGAAAGAATGCAAACATCATTCAATTTGTGGATGCCTTGAAAGCTTTTAGGAGGAAGCTAGAAAATTGGAACAGAAAGGTCAATATGAAAACAAGGTTGCAATGTTTGAGAAGCTGTCACCCAACCTTATTATTGATAGTAAATACCAAGTACTTCACCAATTTGCAAACAATGAAATTTTGCAGCATTTGACAGCATTAGAAAATTAATTTGAGTATATTTTCCTAAACTTAGTGATGATGAGTTGGATTTTTTGCGAAACCCATTCAAATTATCAATTGAAAAAGTTTATGATGATTGTCAATATTAATTTATGGAGCTAAAAACTTATTTGGGAGCTAGTGATTTTGTCGATGAGAAACCAATCACGGATTTTGACATTTGATGTGCTATCGTTAAGGAATCCGTACATTGCTTCCATTTGTGTCATCATGACTTTGTGAGTCATGCTTTTCGGCTCTTTTTAAAATTAAAACGAAACGACGTACTTAATTAGATGTTGAAAATTTACCCCGTTGTGCCCTTTCAAGTACTCCTCCGTGTACTTCAGAATTGCTGAGGAATAAAAGAAAACAACAATCGCAATGTTCTAATTGATTGCAATCTTAATTTGAATGAAGTTATTTGCGCATCTACAATATCCTGGTTTTCTATAGAGCGTTTTGTTTGATAAAGCACAATTTTCTGGCATTCTGGTGTCGTGTATTAAGTTACAATTCTTTCGCCTTTTAACTGTTTTATTTTTAATGTAGTATGATTAATTTAGTATGCTAATAACATATTGTGAATACAAAAAATGCTTGTAATTTAAGTTTTAATACCTATCATCATATTCATTTGACATTAAATGTATAAAACGACACAATACAATTAATCTATGCATGTAAAGGTTATGCACACATATGGAAAAAAAAAATTAGCATTCTCAGTATTTTAGATATGTTATTTTGAATGCACGTTTGGAGGATGACAATTTTGAAAATGCGGCAATGACATTCAGACATATGGTGAAAGAGTGCATCGGCCAAAAAAAAAAAAAAAAAGGTTGAGAACCACTAATGTAGAGACATTTTATAAGGACACGGAGAATGTTTTGAAGAAATGTAAACATTCAGAATTAAACATCATTAATTGGTAAATTCAATGCGAAAGTAGAAAGGCACGGTGATGGATGCACAGTAGGTAAACATAACATGGTTTGGGAGAAAGTAACGAGGGATGATACAAACTTGTAGAATGGGCTAAAAAACATGAACTGATTGTCGGAAACACATGATTTAAGCAACATCCAAGAAGATTATTGACATGGAGGAGTCCTTAAAGCAGGATCATAAACCCGATTGATTACATAGTCATTAGCAGCAAGTTTCGAAATACGTTAACAATCGAAAAACAGTTATAAATGCAGATATGTACAGTGATGACAGGTTGATTACAGCACACTGAAGGTAAAACTAAACAAGAATTAAGTATACACAAGGAAACACTAAATATTATCTGTGCACACTAAAACATAGCAAGGAAATACAAGACAATTTTAACAATGATGTAAAGAAGAGATTTATGAATTGTCTGTTCTAGAGATCTTATTTCAAGATGCGGAAGATCAGCTGAAAACGCTGAGGAATTCAATAAGTTTGGCTGCAGAAACAACTATCCCAAAATTAAAGAATGTATTATTCTTTTGAAACCCGTTCCAATGGCTTTATTATAAAAGCATGAAAGTAACATTATCAGGCGTGGTAGAATTAAACAAAGCATTCATTTTGAATGAATTGTGCACCATGGGTTGGTCAGAAGATGTCGCCGTAGGCATTCAGGCAAGAATCCCAATGCTAATGTAAGCGGCGAATGCCGTCCACAAAAAAGAATTGTGGTTGCTCACCGAACCAAGTGTTAAACGTGTTCATGATGTCTGCATCTGTGTGAAATCGTTGCCCCTTGAGAGCTTTTTTCAGAGGTCCGAACAAATGAAAATCACATGGTGACAAATCAGGATTATGGGCTGGGTGTTGTAGAATTTTCCACTTCTTCCTTGCTAATGTTTCCTGCACAATCTTTTGCGACATGGCGATGAGCATTATCGGGCTACAAAATCACACCTCGAGAAAGCATGCCGAGTCGTTTACTTGTGATGGCATTTTGCAGCTTGTCTAGTGTTTGATTAGTAGGTAGAGTTGATGTTGACACCAGGTTCTGTAAAGTCGGCTAACAATAGCCCTTCATGCTCAACAAATGGGCTAAGCATGACCTTACGTACGGAAACATGTAACTTGAATTTTTTTGGCGTTTAGTGATACAGCATGCTTCCATTGCATGCACTCTCTTTTGTTGCTCGGCTCAAGATGGTTACGCCATGATTCATCGCCTGCCACTATGCGGAAGAGAAATTCATCACCCTCCACTCTGTAACGCAGCAAGTGCTTCAAACACCATCCCATGCGTTCCTCTTTTTGGTGGTCAGTCAACATCCGTGGTACTCACTGTGAACACACCTTCCGATATTGCAGTTTCTTACGAACGACCTTTCGATTTGTCCCAACTGACACATCACATTTTTTCGCTAGCGAACGTATGCTTCAACGATGATTCATCTGTACTGCTACATCAATTTTGGCGATGTTTTTGTTGTTGTTGTTGTTGTTGCAACAATATGCGCTTGACCCGGCCGTTGAAGATCTGTCGTCTTTTCAGAAAGATTCGTTCCCAGTCTCTCACTGTTGTCTTCGACGCACATTTGTTACCGTACGCTGCCTGCATTCTTCGATGTATTTCCACTGGTCGACCGACATCCTTCAAATGAAAGAAACTGAATCACCGCTCCTTGAGCTTCTTTGGACGGATTTTTGATCAACCCGGCCATTTTCTGAACGGTCAGAAACAGAACCTATGCATCAAGGGACCATAACAACTTGCTCGCCTATTTATTGGTCACTACTTATCACATATGGGCAAAAAAGAACCGGAAGAATGGTAAATCACCTGGATGTGATGAGATACCAGCTGAGCTAATTAGGGCGGGAGGAGAAGAAAGCATACAAATCTATCACGCATTATGTAAAAAGATATGGCAACATGGTATATGGCCATAAGATTGGAAGAGAACAATCTTCATTACAATACCAAAGAAAAGGCAACCTGAAATTATGCACCAACTATAGAACTGTTGCCCTGATCAGTCATGCAAGTAAAATTCTACTAACAGTCATAATGGGAAGACTTCGTAAGAAAATGGAAGAAGTAATTAACGCGGTTCAAGCTGGATTTAGACATGGAAGAGGAACAAGAGATCACATTCTCAATATGTGTTTAATTATAGAGAAGTGCAGAGAATTTAATGTAAAGCTATTCTCATGTTTTGTGGATTATTCAAAGTTTGACTGTGTACAACATCAGAAACTTTGGGAAATCATGAGGAATATGGGCTTTCCACCACATATACTACAACTCATAAGAATGCTCTATCTAGAACATTAAGCAGCGGTTAGAATAGATGGTGAGACATTAGATTGGTTTGACATCAAGCAAGAAGTCCGCCAGGGATGTGTCCTGTCCCCCTATTTGTTTAACCTATTCGCCGAAAATATAATGAGAAATGTAAGAAATGATATAAACAGGGAGCTATATGACGCCCTAAATATCGGTGGTCATGTCATACCAGAGATTCGGTATGCTGATGGTACAGTATTGCTATCAACAACACAGACTGGTATAGAAAACCTAATAGCCTCAACCCAATTAAATAGTCAAAATCACAACTTATATCTTAACATAGCAAAAACCAAAGATAATGCATACAGATAAAACCACTATGGAGAATGATTTATATGTTAATGAGGAAAATTGGAGGTGGTGGAAAATTTTTGAATATCTTGGGTCACTGATTACTAACAACGGTGACACAATGAAAGAAATTAAACGACGACTATCAATTGCTCTTCAAAGACTGAAACAACTGAATAAATTATGGAATGGGACAGACAGAACTACAAAAATTAGATGATTTTTAAGAGCATGCATCTTTCCCATTGCAACATACGCCTGTGAGACCTGGACACTTACTAAACAATCTGAACAGAGCATAAATGCCTTTGAATATAAATTTTATAGACGAGTTCTACGAATATCTTGGGTAAAGAAAAGAACGAATGCATCCATACTTTAAGAGTTGTATATTGAAGAAGGTTGGCTATTAAAGACGATAAAACAAAGACAATTTAAATATTTTGGTCACTTGAAACGTCACGAAAGTTTGGAGAGAACCATAACGGAGGAATACATGCCTGGGAAGAGAGAAGGCCAAAGAGAAGATGGGTGCAGGGTGTGGCGGATGATCTCCATATGGGTGTATCAGACGCGGGACATCTTGCTTATGATCGAGAGGTTTTTCGGATGGTTGTTATGGGAGCGAGGTTCTGCAAAGGACATGCTACTGAATGAATGAATGAATGACTTATCACATGACTATGACATGATCATGTTCAACGTTTACAATTATTTGCGATGCGGCACGGACGGATTTCAAATGAACGCCATTATAGGGGGTAAGAACTGTATGACTGAGAACAATGTACGTAAAATGGAAACAAGAAGATAAAACAACAATAATCCTAAAAAATTTCAAGTGATTCGCAGAAACGTCAGAACATTATGTAAAGAGGCAAAAGAAGCGTGGCTTGAGAAAAATTGCATAGCAATTGAAAAACAACACAACATTAAATATACCAAATTAATGCACAAAAGAATTCAGGAACTTACTAATTAAAGAACTCCTAAATCACCAGGCTGCCTGAAAACATAAGATGAAATAATCATACTAGAAAAAGGTCAGATTTTACATGCATGTGTAGACTATGTAAACAATCGTTATGATGATACTTGTGAATAATAGTATAATACTCGAAATAATAATGAAGGACCATCAATTGTGAAGATGGAAGAATATATTGGACCATATAGATTGATAAATATATAGGTAAATATCAGCCTATTAAGAGAGGTGTGGGACAGGGGCGTGTATTGTTTCAAGATCAACTATTTTCCTTGTACAGTGAAAATATTTTCAGAAATGTATAAGATATGAAAGGATCACCACGGGGGGATGTAACATCAATAACATTAGATATACAGATGATACAGAATCGATTGCAAACAATGAGCAGGATCTGCAACAATTAGTAGATGCAATTGTTGTTGTACACAGTGAACGACTAGGGTTAGAATTAAATTGTAAAAAGACGCAGATTATGGTCGTCACTAGGACGAAGGAACTATCACAATATAATACACAAATAAAAAATGGGAATCGGTACTCTTGTCTCGGAACAGTCATAACAAATACTGAGATATGCCTTGGAGAGTGTCGTATACTAAAATGTCCTTAAAATTTTCGTTGATTGACGCTTTAAAAACTACAAATCCCTAACAGTTACTGTTTAAGCACCTTACTTTTGGGGAAGAAAACAGAGCTAAACTAACCCGTAGGGCAGCCAAATTTATTTTTCCTTAGTTTAAAATCTGGGCCTGGTGATTGGTCAAGTACCTGGCCAGACCGGCGTTTGATTTTAGAACAAAGGGTCAGTAGTCATTTTGGTTCCAGAGAACACAAAGAGAACACACGTTAAGCCTTCCCCGGGCAGGGAAGGGTAATTTTAGCCCTAAAAATATCACTCTCTGGAGCAATTGGTATGTTAAATATACATTATAAATATGTATTCATGTATTTTGATAAGGTACATATACCATATTATTAATATATGAATTATTAAGAGGTTAAATCAATGATTCTTTTAAAAGAGTGCTCAGTGATTGATTTTTACTACTCAAGGGCCATGCTGTACCACGCTGTCATCTTCCTATTCGATACAGCCTAAATTCATGTGTTTAAACAATTTCTATGCATTGTGAAACATATCACTATCAATGCCTATACATCTGTAAATAGCCTATGTAGTGTAGATTCACTCTTAAGGACATTTCATGAAACTTTCTCTCCATATGGGAGCATACTACTCATCACACATCTTATAAACATACGTTTATGTTGGAGAACTTGTTTTGCTAATTGCTAATCTGTAACTAGAGCTATCTTGCCAAATTTTGGTACAATCTTCTTGATAACATATTAGTAACCACAGAATATGTGTTATGGACATGTAATAATTTCATAAATATGCTAGGAAAATGCCATGTGGGATGAATATAATCTCATGAAAGAAAGAAAACGCATGATATATAAAGATTAAAATGTCCTGGAAGAACATGCTTTCAGACACACCGCACCAGTGTGATAGGCACCGGGAGTAATATTATGTTCCGAACACTTATCATGCTGCATAAGTTATTTCTAATAAATAAGAAACTTTCTTACAATAGCAGCAATTGGTAAATTATATCACGACGTTCACTAACCTCATGTTGCTGTAAGCAGTGGGGAAAAGAATATCTATTCTAGTTTTAAGGATTGAAAATGAGGAAATCCAAAAACTTTGGCTCCTGCATTATTATTATGATTATTATTATTACTCATCTATGAGAATGTAGTTGTTTGTTTTTCTCTGTTATGAGATTTATATATATATATATATCACTCATTCATTGGCACCTTGCCGTCTTGACAGACGATAGTTTGTGCTTTAAAAAGGCATAATAACTTTTAACTATGGCGGTAGCGAGTGTGACTGATAAGGCCAATTTGCGCTGTAAATGTCCGTTCACAGTGGGTGCATCTGAACACGTGGTCATTTCCACCATCATGCACCATCTTACGTCTCAAACGCTTGGTGTGTGACTTTTCTGCAATAATTTTCTCCTTTGACTTTATTCCATTTCTGATATTTGCCCTCCATGCAACACGTTCAGCGGCGACTTGCTCCCAATGTGCATTATCAATGCCTGTATCAATCATGTCCCGCTTACACACATCTTTGTATCGTAGTAGAGGCCGACCCTGAGATCTCTTACCCATCTGTAATTCACCAAAAAAGATATCCTTTGGTATTCTACCATCATCCATCCTCCTAAGATGTCCTATCCATCTAAGTCTACGAAGACTGAGCATGGAATAAACTGTCACACAACCTGATCTTTCCAATACTTCGGTATTTGTGATTTTGTCTTGCCACTTAATACCAAGAATTCTTCGCAGACACCGCATATGAAAGCTGTTTAAATTGTTCTCTTGGTGTGAGTAAGTTGTCCAGGTTTCACTGCCATAGAGAAGAGTACTAAGGACACAGGCTTGATAGACAAGGACTTTTGTTTTGGCAGTAAGCTTCCTGTTCTCCCAGACTCTTTTTCTTAACCTGTTCATTGTTGTTGCTGCCTTACCAATCCGGATGTTGATTTCCTGATCTAGGGATAATTTGCTATTTACCACTGATCCTAGATATGTAGAATGGTCTACTATCTCTAGTTCGGCCTCGTCAATAAAGATTGATGGTACCCCATGTGCACCTTGTGACATAATCTGTGTCTTCTTTTTGCTAATTGTTAAACCAAATTCAGAACAAGCATTGGAGAATGCAGATAGTAGACATTGCAATTCTTCCTCAGAGTGGGTCGTAACTGCAGCATCATCTGCAAAAAGCAACTCTCTGATCAGTACTCTCCTAATTTTGGTCTTAGACTTCAATCTCTGAGCATTGTAGAGGCCGCCATCTGAGCGTGAGTGAATGTATATACCACCATCCTGATCACGAAATGCATATTTCAGTAGAAGTGAAAATCATATTCCAAAGAGGGTGGGAGCTAGTACATAACCTTGCTTAACTCCACTCTTGATTTCAAATTCTTCAGAAGTTGCACCATCAAACTTGATTATACCCTTCATGCCTGTGTGGAACGATTCCACAATGGACAGAAGAGTTGGTGGGCAGCCAATCTTCTTTAGTGCCTTGAACAGACCCTCACGACTGACCAAATCAAATGCCTTTGTGAGGTCGATGAAGGCAATAAACAGTGGTTGATTCTGTTCACGGCATTTTTCTTGCATTTGTCGCAATGAGAATATCATATCAGTGGTAGACCGGTTCTGTCGAAAGCCACACTGTGATTCGGGGTAGATTTGATCTCCTAGGACTTGAAGTCTGCGCAGAACAATTCTGGCAAATACTTTTCCAACAATACACAGAAGTGAGATACCCCTATAGTTGTTGCAGTCGCTCCGATCGCCCTTGTTCTTGTACAGTGTTATGATGCTTGAATCTTTGAAATCCTGTGGGACTTGTCCTTTACGCCAGCATAGCTCTATTAGCTGGTGGATCTGTATAGTGAGTGTGTCTTGCCCACTCCTGATAACCTCTATTGGAATCCCATCCTTACCTGGAGCCTTGCCAGATGCAAGTTCATTTATAGCACACTTAACTTCTGTTATGGTGGGAAGTGTGTCCAGGTGGTCAAGAGTTGGTAGAGCCTCTATGGCGTTGAGGACATCATCCGCTAGTTTGGTCTCACTTGAGTAAAGCTCCAAATAGTGCTCTACCCATCTGTCCATCTGCCGGTTCTTGTCAGTGATGATTTCTCCAGTCACGGTTTTCAATGGTGCACTTCTTTTGATCACTGGACCACAGGCTTTCTTTATTCCTTCATACATGCTTCTTATGTCTCCCTTATCACTTGCGATTTGAATGGACTCACATAACTTGATCCAATAATCATTTGCACACTGCCTGGCAGCCTTTTGCACATCCTTCCTAGCTTGCCTTAGCTCACTCAGAGTGTTACGCGTTGGTCTTTCCTTGTTTCTTAAGAGAGCTTTCTTCGTCTTATCAATCAAGGGCTGCAGAGTCTCGCTGTTGGCCGCAAACCAGTCCTGCCTCTTATGTTCCACAGTGCCGTAAACCCCTACGGCAGTTTTATAAAGAGTTTCCTTAATTTGACCCCACTTTTCATTTACTGTACAATTTTCTGATGTATCAGTGAAAGCGTCTTCAAGTTGCTGTTGAAACTGAAAGCACTTTTCAGGATCATGAGTGTTAATAATATTAATCCTGGGGCTAGATTTGTGTTTAGCTGTGTAGATTCTCTTTGGTCTCAGTCTAACCCTTGCAACAACCAAAGAATGATCCGTATCACAGTCAGCACTGTGGTAACTACGAGTCAATGATATATGGTTCAGATGTTGTCTCCGTGTGATGATGAAGTCCAGCTGGTGCCAATGGCCGGATCTTGGATGTTTCCATGTGACCTTGTGCATCTCTTTTGTTTAAAAAAAAAGAGTTTGTAATACATAGGTCATTACTGGTGCAATGCTCCAGCAGCCTTTGCCCATTTTCATTCATGCGACCGATGTTGTATTTTCCAAGGCACACTGGCCATGAACTCGAGTCCTTGCCCACACGAGCATTGAAATCACCGAGCATATAAATGTAGTCAGATTATATATATATATATATATATATATATATATATATATATATATATATATATATATATATATATATATATATAATTGTTGTTGTGTGTTTGGTGTTGTGGATATCTAATACTAGTCTGGCACATTCCTTGGGTTTCTGAGCTTGTAGAGGGTAAGGAGAGATTTACACAACAGTCCACATGAAAATGGTATTTTGCGTAATATTGGAAAGTTAGTCTATAAATATACTCCCTCCATTCTCAGAGATTAAGCAACTTAAAGTCGGCGCATTTGAGCTTAGAGTTAAGCCGAAATGCTGCAACGACTAACCAACCATCTAATCGACATGTGTCACTGGCCTTGCGTTCAATCATATCAGGAACAAGAGATCTCCACCGACGTACAAATATATACGGCCTGAGAGAGAATTTTGGGCAAAAATATTTTTTACTGGCCACGATATAAAGTGCAAGTCAAATTCCATAATAAGCAACCTTGCCGAATGATAGACTACCCGAGGGCGTTCTCGCTTTGATCAGAATAAACGAAGATAAAGGTTGTGTAGCAAGTGGATGTTCGTCGTTATAGTGACCTATCAACGTTCAGTTGCTCGTTTTGGATTGGCGTATAAGAAATGAAAGTTGTGTATTGCCTACTACGGCTAACCCGATATCGATCAAGCGTCTGTAGGTAGATGCACAATCTTCTTTAAATCAAAGTTAGCCTTTAAAATGACCAAGAGAACAGTTTATTCTGAAAAGTCTTTCAAATCCGCTGAGAAGCTGAATATAGGTTTACTGATATTGGCGGTAAACATGTGTGTCTAATTTGTGGAGATAATCTGGCTGTGATCAAAGAATATAATTTGAGACGGCACTACGAGACTAAACATCAAGACTCGTTAAACAGCCTGAATGCAGAACAGAAGGTAGAAGAATTGAAGAGGCATCTAACATCACATCAGATGTTTTTCACCAAAGCCAAACCGCAAACTGAAGCTGCTGTGAACGAACGTTTTATTGTGGCGGAGGAGCTCGCAAAATCAGGCCGACCATTTACAGAAGGAGAGCTTCTGAAGCGCTGCATGATGAAAGTGTGTGACATCTTGTGTTCAGACAAAAAGCAGATGTTTGCAAAGGTAAGCCTTATCAGAAATATGGTTGTTGATCGGGTTTGTGAGATGGCCACTGATGTGAAAACACAACTGATGGAAAAAGGCACAGACTCTGTTGCATTCTCCCTTGCTGTCAATGCAAGTAATGACACGACTGTCGCTGCACATCTCTTTGTTTCTGTTTTAATTTGTGTTAATTTTTAAACAAAAAGGTTTAATTTTCGGCTTATTGAATGTTTATCTTGTTCAGCACGCAACCTTACGTGTGGTTTAAATTTTGGCCCGCTGAGCGATTGAGTTAGACGCCCTTGGTCTAAACACTCAACCAATCAAATAATCATCCAACTAACCAAAACATCAATTAATAATCCACCCACACAACAAACCAACCAAAAAACAACCCAAACAACCAACTAATCAACTTATTAATCAATCAAATAACTATACAAATAACTATACAAATAACTATACAAATAACTATACAAATAACTATACAAATAACTATACAAATAACTATACAAATAACTAACAAAACACCCAACTAAACAACCACACAAACAAATAACTAAGCACACATCCAACAAACCAATGAACCATTCAAATAAGAGACCAACCATCCAACAAACTGCCGAACTTACCAACCAATTAACCAATTAGCTAAACAAACATTGTACTGACCAATCAAACCACCAACACAATACCCAATCAAAGAACCATCATAACAATGAACCAAAAAATCAGCCAGTCTACCAACCGAACAACTAACCAAATTAATTCAGTCGATCAAGCAAATAATGAATCAATCAACCAACCAACCAACAAAACACCCAAACAATCAACACACCTAATAACAGACCAAACAGTCAACAAATTATTCAATCACCAAAACAACCTATCAACCAACGAAACGATACACCAATTTATCAACAGACGATCCTACCAACCAATTAACCAACTAGTAATCAACCAATCACCAAACCAGCCAAGCAATCATTCAAGTAACGAATAAACCAGCGAACCTACCAAACAATCAACAAACCAACCAATGTGTTAACCAATCAATCGACTGACCAGCCTAACAAAAAATCAACCATCAGCCAGCCAAACAATAACCAGAGCAGCCAACCAGTCAATCAAGTAACAAATTAACCAGCCAATCAAGCAAACAGTCAACCAACCAACCAAAACACTAATTAATCAACCATTTTAACAACCAACTAGCCAACCAATCAACCAACCAATCAACCAAAGATCCAAATAACCAACCAAACAGCTAACCAAACAAACTTAGCACACAGGCAATCAATCAATTAGAAGCTGTATCGTGTTTCAGGTCAAAGCTTTGAATGTCGAGCTGAGAGCTCTCTGATCAACCCACACAAAAAGGGAGCAGTATACACGCCTGTCTTTACAAGTAAGTTGCACTTATTCTATCCCATCTAACACATCGCCATGCATTGTTTACTTAATTTAGTCTTCTGGACAGCGGAGTAAAGTATGTTGACAATGACATATCAAATTGGTCTCATTCAATGTCTGATTTCAGCCAGTTTGCTTGTTCCGTGCTGATTCACCACCTAGGTTTATTATAATATGCCTCCCTTCAGATGTGAAGTTTCAGTACCGATTACGCAGGTTTTAAACTTTCACATGGAAAGGAGAGTTTTGCAAAACATTCACCGTCGAGGATACCGTCGATACTTCTGCTAACGGGTGAACTGAAAAATGTCTTCATCAGCTTCACTATGACAGGCCCAACATCTTTCCAGGTTCAAGAAAGCGTGAGATCAATGGATATAAGCTAACAAAGAAAACTCAACAATCGACCACATTAACGAAACGTTTTGACTTGGGGACGTTAATCACAAGAACCTCAGACGTCGAAGTGGGTTCGCCTGAAGCCAACGGACCCTGGCAATAGGTAACGCTAATCCACATGTTCAGTTACTTGGCGTAGCAGTTCGTGTATGGACTAAGCTTCAGTTCAAAACGAGCAAACACGAAAACATAAACAAACGGATTTAAATTATTAAGCAACGAACCAACTAATGTCTGTCTGTCTGTCTGTCTATCTGTCTGTCTGTCTGTCTGTCTGTCTGTCTGTCTGTCTGTCTGTCTGTCTGTCTGTCTGTCTGTCTGTCTGTCTGTCTGTCTGTCTGTCTGTTTGTCTGTCTGTCTGTTTGTACGCACGCACGCACGCACGTACGCTTGCACGCACACACGCACGCACGCACGTTCGTGTATGTATGTATGTATGTATGTATGTATGTATGTATGTATGTATGTATGTATGTATGTATGTATGTATGTATTTGTTTGTGTGTGTGTGCGTGCGTGTGTGTGTATATATATCATCATTTCATTGGCACCTTTCCGTCTTGACAGACGATAGTTTGGTACATTGTGCTTCAAAAAGGCTTAATAACTACGACCGATGGCGGTGGCGAGTGTGGCTGGTAAGGCCAATTCTTGCTGCAAATGTTTGCCCACAGTAGATGCATGTGAAAACATGGTCATTTCCACCATTTTGCACCATCTTACGTCTCTCATGCTCTGTGTGTGCTTTATCTGTAATCATTTTCTCCTTTGTTTTTATTCCATTTCTGATAGTTGCCCTCCATGCAACACGTTCAGCGGCGACTTGCTCCCAGTGTGCATTATCAATGCCTGTATCAATCATTTCCCGCTTACACACATCTTTGTATCGTAGTAGAGGCCGACCCTGAGATCTCCTACCCGTCTGTAATTCACCAAAAAAGATGTCCTTTGGTATTCTACCATCATCCATCCTCCTAAGATGTCCTATCCATCTAAGTCTACGAAGACTGAGCATGGAATACACCGTCACACAACCTGATCTTTCCAATACTTCAGTATTTGTGATTTTGTCTTGCCACTTAATACCAAGTATTCTTCGCAGACACCGCATATGAAAGCTGTTTAAACGTTTCTCTTGGCGTGAGTAAGTTGTCCAGGTTTCACCGCCATAACGAAGAGTACTAAGGACACAGGCTTGGTAGACGAGGACTTTTGTTTTGGCAGTAAGCTTCCTGTTCTCCCAGACTCTTTTTGCTAACATGTTCATTGTTGTTGCTGCCTTGCCAATCCTGATGTTGATTTCCTGATCGAGGGATAATTTGCTATTTACCTCTGATCCTAGATATATAAAATGGTCTACTATCTCCAGTTCGGCGTCGTCAATAAAGATTGATGGTACACCATGTGCACCTTGTTTAAATAATCTGTGTCTTCTTTTTGTTAATTGTTAAACCAAATTCAGAACAAGCATTGGAGAATGCAGGTAGTAGATGTTGTAATTCTTCCTCAGAGTGGGTCGTAATCGCAGCATCATCAACAAAATAAAAGCAAATCTCTGATTAGTACCCTCCTAATTTTGGTCTTGGCCTTCAATCTCTGAGCATTATAGAGGCCACCATCGGAGCGTGAGTGAATGTATATACCGTCATCCTGATCACGAAAGGCATATTTCAGTAGAAGTGAAAAGTATATCCCAAAAAGGGTGGGGGATAGTACACAGCCTTGGCGCGACACTGTGAGCTGTGAGTTTCGCGTGAAGTGCTTTTGAATCTGCCCAAGTTTTTATTTTTGGAACGTGACTGCATGTTCGGAGCGATGGCAGGTGGCTATGTCCCAGAGTTGACCAGTTTTTGCCTTATGCAGAAATGCGTGGCTGCTGGGCTTCTGGTTGACTGCCACTGCCGTCGGTGATGAACTGTATGTTCGTGGACTGTGTAGGTGAACATCTAGGAAACATACAGATAGGAAAATGACTGCCGATTCCATCAGAGATGAATTGGGTGTTTCGTGGGGGACTTGAGTGTTGACATTCTGGCGGCGGCATTATGCACAGTGTGCGGGCTGTTGTTTGTCGAGACTCCTGTCTTTTCCACTTTTCACACTGGGCAGTGGGGAGCATTTTGTGTGATATTCACTGGCACAGTAACGGAGCATAATGGGGATGACCCGTTGCTGTGAAGTTGGAACTGCGACTAACTAACTAACTAACTAACTTGCTTAACTTCACTCTTGATTTCAAACTCTTCTGAAGTTGAGCCATCAAACTTGATTATACCCTTCATGCCTGTGTGGAACGATTCCACAATGGACAGAAGAGTTGGTGGGCAGCCAATCTTCTTTAGTGCGTTGAACAGACCCTCACGACTGACCAAATCTAATGCCTTTGTGAGGTCGATGAAGGCAATAAACAGTGGCTGATTTTGTTCCCGGCATTTTTCTTGCATCTGTCGCAATGAGAATATCATATCAATGGTAGACCGGTTCTGACGGAAGCCGCACTGTGATTCGGGGTAGATTTGATCTCCCAGGACTTGAAGTCTGCGCAGAACAATTCTGGCAAATACTTTCCCAACAATACACAGAAGTGAGATACCCCTATAGTTGTTACAGTCGCTCCGATCGCCCTTGTTCTTGTACAGCGTTATGATGTTTGAATCTTTGAAATGCTGTGGGACTTGTCCTTCTCGCCAGCATAGCTCTTTTAGCTGGTTGATCTGTAAAGTGGGTGTGTCTTGCCCACTCCTGATTACCTCTATTGGAATCCCATCCTTACCTGGAGCCTTGCCAGATGCAAGTTCATTTATAGCACACTTAACTTCTGTTATGGTGGGAAGTGTGTCCAGGTGGTCAAGAGTTGGCAGGGCCTCTATGGCGTTGAGGGCATCATCGGCTAGCTTGATCTCACTTGAGTAAAGCTCTAAATAGTGCTCGACCCATCTATCCATCTGCTGTTTCTTATCAGTGATGATTTCGCCAGTCAAGGTTTTCAGCTGTGCACTTCTTTTGATCATTGGACCACAGGCTTTCTTTATCCCTTCATACATGCTTCTGATGTTTCCCTTATCACTTGCGATTTGGATGGACTCACATAACTTGATCCAATAGTCATTCGCACACTGCCTGGCAGCCTTTTGCACATCCTTCCTTGCTTGCTTCAGCTCACTCAGAGTGTTACGCGTTGGTCTTTCCTTGTTTCTTAAGAGAGCTATCTTCTTTTTATCAATCAAGGGCTGCAGTATCTGTTTGCCGCAAACCAGTCCTGCCTCTTATGATCCACAGTGCCGTAAACCCCTACCGCTGTTTTTTAAATAGTTTCCTTAAGTTTACTCCATTTATCATTTACTGTACAATTTTCTGATGTACCAGTGAAAGCGTCTTCAAGTTGCTGTCGAAATTCAAAGCACTTTCCAGGATCGTGAGTGTTAATAATATTAATCCTGGGCCTAGATTTGTGTTTAACTGTGTAGATTCTCTTTGGTCTCAGTCTAACCCTTGCAACAACCAAAGAATGATCTGTATCACAGTCAGCACTGTGGTAACTTCGAGTTAATGATGTATGGTTCAGATGTTGTCTCCGTGTGATAATGAAGTCCAGCTGATGCCAATGGTCGGATATTGGATGTTTCCATGTGACCTTATGCAACTCTTTTGTTTTAAAAAAGGAGTTTGTAATACATAGGTCATTTCTAGTGCAATGCTCCAGCAGCCTTTGCCCATTATCATTCATGCGACCGATGTTGTATTTTCCAAGGCACACTGGCAATGAACTCGAGTCCTTGCCCACACGAGCATTGAAATCACCGAGCATATAAATATAGTCGGATTTAGGAACTGCTTTGACCACAGATTCTAGCTGCTCATAGAACGTATCCTTCACATCATCAGAGGAAACGAGTGTCGGTGCATATGCAGTGATAATGGTGGAAAATCTACAAGAGGTTGCTAAGCGCAGGGATAATAATCTTTCATTACCTCCAGCTGGGATATCAATCATTCCTAGTAGCGAATTCTTCACTGCAAAGCCCACACCATGTTGCCTTGTTTCTGCCTGCCCTCTACCCTTCCAAAAAAAGGTGTAATTGTTTTCCCTGAGTGACCCTTCCTCAGCGAGGCGAGTCTCCTGCAGGCCAGCAATATCAATGGTAAGACGATTGACTTCAGCATCAATCACAGCCGTTATATATATATATATATATATATATATATATATATATATATATATATATATATATATATATATATATATATATATATATATATATATATACACGCACGCACGCACACACACACACACACACACACGCACACACACACACACACAAACACACATACACACATACAACACATGCATGCAAGCAGGCTGGGGTATATATGTGTTCGTCTTTCACTATGCTTATTTAATATGATTTAAGATACACATGGAATCGAGGTAGTGTGGTTGCTAGACACTCCACCGACAGCCAGATGTGATGGTTTGGATCGAGATCGTTGCAAATTCGACTTTTTCCAAATTAGACTAGGCTCCTAAGTCGACCCAGCCTAAACTGGGTACCAAGAAAGGGCTTTGGAAGTACAGGCGGCTGACGTGGTTATAACCACGAGTGCGGTTTTGTCTATACAAATATGAGTCTAGGCATCATATGCTCAGTGCCCGTAAAGCATGCAAAAGGAACTTACTTAAAAAGATTCTTCTTCTTCTTCTTCTTCTTCTTCTTCTTCTTCTTCTTCTTCTTCTTCTTCTTCTTCTTCTTCTTCTTCTTCTTCTTCTTCTTCTTCTTCTTCAGCTTTCCGAGCCATTGAGGTTCTTTGCTGCAAATTCAATCCGTCTCCATTCGTCTCTCTGGTGGACCTTCTCTTGCCAGTCGTTGATTCCAAGTGCTTGTAGGTCTGTACATGTATTATCTCTCCACCATCTTCTTGGTCTACCTCGGGGTCTACGGTCATTTATTTCCTGAGTGTAAGCGAGTTTTGTTTCCCTATTATCTTCCATTCTTTCTATATGCCCCAGCAATTGTAGTCTATTAGCCTTCATGATACCAGTGATTAGCGGGGACTTAAACAGATCATAAATGTCTTTGTTACTTCTTCTTTTCCACTCTCCACTTTGTGTAGCCCTAATGGGTCCAAAGATGCGTCTTAAAATTGTTTTCTCAAAGGTTTGTAACAAGGCTTCGTCTCCTTTCGCTGTACTCCAGGTTTCAGAGCCATACCGCGCAACTGGTCTGATCAGTGTTTTGAATATTGTGATTTTGGTGTTACGAGATAGCGCCTTTGATTTTAGTAGATGTTGTAGTGCATAGTATATCTTATTTCCAGAGTTGATTCTAGTTTGTATTTCTTCCCTTATGATGTTGGAGCAGTTGAAGATTGTACCCAGGTATTTGTATGTTTCCGTTCTTTTAATGGTAATATTATCTATTTGTATGTGGCCAGAGTTTTTAGCCATTCTGTCTCTGGAAATTACCATATATTCTGTCTTATCTTGGTTGATAACCAGCCCCATCTGTTGGTCCTTTAAGTGAGTCAATATTTCCAATGTCTTTTGTTCACTTCGCCCTATAATATCTATATCATCTGCATAACCAAGCAGCTTGGATGTTCCTCCAATATCACATTCCTCCTTTATCTTCCTTACAACTTTCTCTAGAGCCAGATTGAAGAGTAGCGGTGATAGTGCTGTTTCAAGCCAGATGTTATTTGGAAGGGGTCTGATTTCCTGCCTTTATATGTTACTATATTATAAGTATCTTCCATGCATTGTCTGGTCATGTTGATTAACTTCCTTGGTATTCCAAATTCCTGCATAGCATTCCATAGACTATTCCTATGGACACTATCATAAGTCTTTTTAAAATCCACAAAAATGTTATGGAGATCTCTTTTATATTCCCAATGTTTCTCGGCTATTTGTCGTAAGATAAATATCTGATCTATTGTTGATCTGTTTTGTCTAAAGCCCGCCTGGTAGTCACCTAATATGTCTTCTGAATATGGTTTTAGTCTATTTAGTAATACAGCGGATAGTATCTTATAGCTTGTGGACAGTAGTGATATTCCTCTATAATTTCCACATTGGAACTTGTCTCCTTTCTTAAAGATAGGTATCAATAATGACTCTTTCCAGTCATGGGGTAATTCTTCTGTCCTCCATATTGTTATTATTAGTTCGTATAGCTTTAGATGTAATGCATGGCCGCCTGCCTTTATAAATTCAGCAGCAATTCCATCAGTCCCAGTTGCCTTATTGTTTTTAAGTCGTGTGATTACATATAGGATTTCTTCAAATGTAGGTTCTTCAATTTGTGGTTCGCATGTTAGAACCTCTTCCTGTGGGATAATATTACTTGGAGCTTCACAATTTAGTAATTCAATAAAATATTCTTTCCATGTGTTGCACATTTCCTCATTGGTATTTATCATATTTCCATTTTTGTCTTTTAAACCATATGTGTTTTGTTGGTGCCCTCGTTTCATTGACTTCAGTTCTTTAAAAGATTTTCTGGATTCATTTTTCTGGTGATTAGTTTCCAAATCTTTTATTATATTACTCATATATTCTCGCTTCTGCTGTCTGGCTATT
Source organism: Cepaea hortensis (assembly GCA_963921405.1). Lineage (NCBI taxonomy): Eukaryota > Metazoa > Mollusca > Gastropoda > Stylommatophora > Helicidae > Cepaea > Cepaea hortensis. Next base: position 32,093 of record CAWUFQ010000607.1, read on the forward strand.
TTTGTAGCCTCTTTACATTCATTTATATAATGCTCTTCCTTTTGGATGTTATTGATGTCATTTAACCATACATGCCTGGCATTCTTCTTCCTAATGACTGCTTCTTCACATTTTTGATTGAACCATCTGTTCTTTCTATGCGTGGTTAACACACCGAGACATTCTTCTGCGGTAGATTGAATTGTATTCTTGATGTTCAACCAAGTTTGTTTAACGCTTTCCTCCGAAGGGTTTTGCAGAGTTTCAAGGTTACATTTTATTTCATCTGTAAATTTCTCTTTGACTGTAATGTCTTGTAGTTTTTCTCTGTTATATGTTGGGTGTAATCTTTGTAATTTAGTATAGAAAGCTCTCTTAAGTTTTATTTTAAATTTTGCTCCAACGAGGAAGTGGTCACTGTGGCACTCAGCTCCTCTATAACTTCTGACTTGCTGTATGTTTGATGCATTTCTGTTGTTAATTAAAATGTGATCTATTTGATTATAGGTTCTCTTGTCACATGATTTCCAAGTTTGTTTGTGTATATCCTTTCTTTGTAGTCAGGTACTGCTAATATGCAGTCCTTTGGCTTCTGTCAGGTTGATGACTCTCCATCCATTATCATTTGAAGTTGTATGTAGGCTTTCCATACCGGCCACTTTTTTATTAGTTTGCTCTCTACCTATTTTTGCATTGAAGTCTCCCAGCACAATCAGGATGTCCTGTTTGGGGGTTTCTTCTATGACATCTTCCAGATCATTATAAAAGTCTTCTTTAATATCATCTTCTTTCTCTTCAGTAGGTGCATGTACATTAATCATCGTTATATTTTTCCATTTTCCTTTTATTCGTAATTTACTAATCCTGTCATTAAAAGCTTTAAAGTTTAAAACGTTCCCCCATAACTCTTTTTTGATGACAAATCCTGTTCCTAAATCATGTTTATTTTTGGTGTTTCCTCCATATATTATAATCATGCCATTTTTCTCTAAAGTACCGTCTCCTGGCCACCTTATTTCTTGAATTGCTGTTATATCCATTTGATATTCAACCAGCTCCCGGGTTAGTTCTTCGGCCGCTCCAGCTCGATATAGTGTCCGTACATTCCATGTTCCAAATCTCAAAAGTCCTTTAACGTTCCAAGGTCGTTGTCCAGATACGTCAGTCCGATATCGAGGCTCATGTATTTGTTTCGTAACAAAGAAAGGTTTTTAGAAAGGTGGGGATGTTAACCCCACGCTTCAACCCCCAACCTGGAGGACCAAGGTGTTTCTCTTTGTCTGTTCTCTACCCTTTGACCTGTCCGGCTTCGGAGGCCCTGCTGGTAGCTACGCTATCGCCGGAATAGCTCTCAGGGTCATTGAGAAACAAACTCAAGCTCCCCCACCACGACAAGGTGGAAACACCATCGGGGGAGACTTAATAAGATACTTATCAATTATATGCCAGTTCAAAGAATATAATCAAGTTATGCAATCACATTTTCATTAACCGTGTTTTCTTTGAGGCCGCCATGACATAATGGTCAGCAGGCCTGTTTATGAAGACAGTAGCCCAGGTTCTTCTTCTTCTTTGCGTTCATCCGGAGTGTTTTTTTTTTCCAGATGTGTTGGCGGTGTGTCTAAGTTATGCGCCCTTGGGCCGAAACCCGTAGGCCAACACATCCGGCTTTAGCGTGCTTTTTGACCAGGTAGCATTCCTGGGAGACTCTCACTTTTACGGTACCGTCCACAACCCAACTGGCCAAGTTGGAACGGTCGAAGACAACGGTCATCCCTCAAAGGAAGGCAGGGACAGTCCATGGCATTTTCCGCCATTCAGGGTGGTTTCCATAATTGCAGGGCCGGCACATAGCGCCCTGGTACTGGGCTCACCGACGGTTCAATACCGATCAGTGAAAAAGTACATTTTGTACACTAGTTTTGCTTTAATGTCGATCATCCTCATGACACACTTAACACTTAATTTCCTATGGGTTATATGGAAAGACGGGCGACGAGGAAAGACTGTTTCTGTCGTGGTTTTGAACAAGCGAAGACACCCACGTATGGCACTCTAATGGCAATTACAGACCTTGGACTACGTGTTTATGTTTCCTCAACATATCAATACGTATTGGCAGGCTCAAAGTGATGCAGGCGAAGGCATGACTCATAGTAGCTGCAGAAACAGATAACCCGTTGCATGAGGCGCTGGACGCAGTTAAGGGTCAGCTACTGATAAGAGGGAAATCATGGATGGCTCAGGCGGAGGATACGATCAGACAGTTGTGCATCTTGGAGAACATTAGGCGAGGAGAGGAGTGGGTCAGAGTGCCAGCCGAGCAGTCAGACTTGTGAAGAGTTATAATCAGATTCAGCCGGGAGTGCAGGGAGTGGCCAGCCGGGACCACGGAATTGGAAATTCAGCAACTAATTCAGGATAATGCTCGCTCGGGTGATGTGATTATCTACACAGATGGGTCGGTGTTGAGAGGTAGGAGAAGTGCCTGGGGGTTCTTAGCAAAAGCTAATGGTCGACGTTTGGTGCAGGAGAGACTGACATATGATACCACAACATCTAGCTTAAGAGTGGAGGTGGAGGCGGTCAGTGCAGCTTTCCGCTGGATGGAGAATACGAAACACACACACACATCGTGATTGTAACTGACTCAGAAAGCATGCCGAGGAAGGTGAGGACAGGCAAGCTTCGGGCAGAGTAGCTTGCTTCGCTTCGGAGGTCACGGGTGGTAAGCATCGCCTGGATCTTTTCTCCAGGGCATGCCGGTGTGCTGGGTAATGAACAGGCGGACAGATTGGCTGGCTCTGCAAATTTTGGTGGAGTATTGATGCATGACAAGGAAGACGTGGTTGCGGCCTTGTGGGAGCTCGTGTACACCTCGGAGGAGCAAATGGATCACCATAATCTGACAAGAATGAGACAGTGAGGAGTGACGAGGGGATCTGGCCGACGTTCGACGCTCAGAGGAAAGGCGAGACGGACATATAATCAGATTGCTTCTGGTACTATTGATGTTGGAACTCTTCGATGGCTGCTGAGGATGGGGACGGAGCTGTTATGGGAATGAAGCCGCGTGACACGACACGGCTCCACAGGATGTTTGGCTGATGCAACGACAAGAAACCCCTCCCCTGCAGCTGGAGGATCATGGGTAATTTGAATGGTTAACAATTGAGCACGCATTTTGCCCCGGCGATTGAGTTCTAAAACAACCGCCAATACAGGCGGGTGGATGGTCTCAAGATGAGAGGACCCGAGCTGGTCCCTCATCTCATCCCCACCCACGGAGAAGCCTGAATGCCTCCGGCATGATATGGATGAGTTTCTGTATTCCCCACCAACAGATGCCAATATCTGTATGGTGAAACCAGTTCGGCTGAACTCACAAAATATGCCCTGCTGGAACACTGATGCACGATGGTGGAGGATGTGATTCCTGTCGAAGGGAACAACTCTGGGTCCTTAATTACCCCCGATTTTTCCTTACCTCTATTTTTGTTTACCCCCATTTTCCTTATTCCCACCCAGTTCTCCCCTCACCCATCACCTCCCCACTGATTCAATAGTCCAGTTTTCCATACCTCAGTTTATTGTATGGTTAAAGTTATAATTTTGTTATTCGTTAATGTTATGGCTCTTTGCTGTGTCTGGTCCCAGTCGGTCCATGTGATGCGGGTGTCCTGTGTGGGTACTGAGGGTGCCCATCGACTCAAATGCACGTGGTTGAGGTCTCACTGTCATTCAGAGACAGCCCCTGTTGTCGGTATTAGGCAGCAGTTATCTCCAACTGTGGGATTTCAGATTCCCATTTCTGTATGTACCGACTGTCCATGAGTACTGAGATGATAATAACAGAGTCCGTAGCTGTTGTTACAGCTGTTGTTCACGTTGAGGCTTCTTTGTTGCCATGTTCTTGCTGGTTTGTGGGGATGGATGTCCGGTCGTGTTCATGGTGATATTAGGCAGCAGTGATATCCACTGAGGGAACATAGGTTTCCATTTCTGTATATGTCAGTTGTGACATGGCAGGATGTCTGTTTGTCCCTGAATCATGCAATTATGTCAATAAAGGTCTAATTTTGGTGTTCTTAATTTGTTTTGTTTAGTTTATAGTTTGTTGTGCAAATTCATTGATCTTGTTGCATGTTGCAGTCCAACAGTGTGATCTTTAGTCTGGAGTATACAACAGCATACCCCCCCCCCCCCCCCCCGCGCTCAAAGAACTCCTGGAAATCTTCTGTCTAATTTTCTATCCCTTTCTTTTGTTAACTGGAGGGAATAAATAAGGTGCTCTTTTTCTCTTTCTTCTTATGATCTTTTTCTTCTCTGGCCTACTAAAAGTCAGTGTTGCGCTTCTTTGTCTTTGAGCACTCAAGAATAGGAAACTATGTCCTCCTATCCTTTATATTTATTTTTCCTGTTACAGGAATGTCCCGAATGCTGTGACGTCGGTTCCTAAATCAATCAATCAATCAATCAATCAATACGTATTTCCTTTTATCTTGATTTATGTTCAGCGCTGTCATTTCTCCAGTATCATTGCGATTCTATTTTTTTTCCATCTAGCCACTTAATTCATGTGGTCACTCTTATTCGGTGATCCTATATGGGTGACAGGTGGGTGATCCGTTAAATGCTTGGAGTGTTTTTGTTTCTGTTTATGGTTTGTTTACACATGTTCCCCATTTTTGACTTGTAGTATATGATGTCGTCGCCCAGATAAAGAGCATAGTGATTGGTGAGACAGTGTGAACTCTGCATTCCATTTGAAATGCATGTTCAAATGTCCGCAGTTGTTTGCGTTATGAACTGCATGTTCATAAAAAATGACGGGTGCCTAGTCGCTAAACAAAGTTATGAACTTCAAATCAAGTGAAGGACTGTAGTGTTGATATTCTGGCATCAGCGTTATGCGTGCATGCATGTTCATGCTGTTGATTTAGTCGGGAATGCATTCTGTTCCACTTTTCATATGGGGCATTTAATAGCTAATTAATTTAATAATTAACCAACAGTTACTAACGGCATTAATATTTGGGAAGTGAGAGTCGCGGTAGCATAATGATAAGACTCTCGTTAACCGACGCGGTGGTTATGGGTTTGACGCGCATCGGGGCGAATGTTTATAGTTCACTTTCGGTCCTAAATCGGTTTCAGGAAATGTGTTGGGAAGTACTTTCGGCCGCCGTGATCCTGACCACATTATCAACTCAGTGTCCATTAGTTTATAAATATATGAGTACATCGCCATGTGCCCAATGCGCCTATTGTGTCTTAAAAGGTATTTAACTTATATTTGAGAAGTGGGCGTGACATTGCTTCCAACACAATGAATAAGCAGAACACTTACCAATCATTGTAATCAATAGCGAGAAGTGTCATATTGTATTGTCTTTTTTCAGTACGTGGGACGTGTGCAACGTCGCCAG